>CM056051.1:535164358-535514358 GCA_029574335.1 Rana kukunoris
CTGCCCCCATATTCACCTTTCCAGATGCTTGTGTCCCATTCGGTCCCTTTTGAACCATAGGGACTAAGGGGACTGCTCCCTCTTAATTCAGGATCAATCACCAGATCCTGATTTATCACAGCAGTCCCCCTTTACGTGACCGCTTTCCTTGTTACTGCCTCTTCGCTTTTTTGACTATTCCTAGGCCCCCATGTCCATTCTCCTATTTTAGGGCATCGCTAGTCAATGGATTTGCCTTTTCCCTTCCTTTTTCCCCTAACCAAGATGGCGTCATGCGCCTCTACAGGGTGGGGATATCCAGTACCTACTTCACACGACGCTGCGCGATGTGCGCATGCGCCGACACCACGTACCCTATTGGCTCAAACTGTCAACAGGGAGGAGGCAGCATAACACGGCGAGTCACATGTCCCCGCAGCTTGCTGACGTCATTGCCGACGCCGCTCACTGCTGATCTATTTAAGGAAGGCTGTCATTGTTGCTCTCTCGGGCACCACCTGACTGTTTCCTCCAGCCTATCAGCTGGCAATTTGCTCGTTTCCAGCACCTGCAGTACTACTAAGGTAAATCCTACCTTCTATCCCTCAGCCATTCCGTGAGACACTCAAATCTTTGGGTATCTCCAAACTACCCCTTTGTCTCTAGCAACAAAGGGATTGACCAAATGACATTTTATCCTCCTCCCCCCCCCCCTTTCTCCCTTTTAGAACTCTGATGCTGGCATAGATGCAGGCTTTCCTTGTATCTCCCTACTGGAATTTCCAAGGTAATTCCACCATACTGCAGCCGATCCTATCAGCACACGTGTGTCTGACCAAATACTAAGTGAACCATCCCATCCTTGAAAACAAGGTATTTATTGCCCATCCACTGAACCTGACCTCATTAAATTTGTTATTACTATATTTACCCCCCCCTTTCTTTTTGGACAATTGTTATCCACCAGTCTAACTACAATTGGCCCCTCTTTATTAGATTATGGTTCCTGGACGGAATGACTATAGCATCTGGATCTGTTGGTGATTTGGGGGTCTGCTCCATTTTCTGACCCAAGTGTCTACCATCCCTCACGCATTGGCTTTGTAGTTCCAATATCTGGTTTGTGAGTATTGGTAAACCCCCTGTACCCCCATCCCCATCCCCAACACCCCTCTTTCACCCCCCCCCCCCTCTCTCCCCTTTCCCCCCCCCCCCCCTCCCCTTTCCCCCCCCCCCCCCCCCCCCCCCCCCCCCCCCCCCCCCCCCCCCCCCCCCCCCTTTACTTTTCTCTCCCCCCCCCCCCTTCTCTCTGTTGTGGTTTCTTTGTTCTGTATTGTTTTGCTTTGTGTTGTTTTTTGTTCTGGTTCCTCTGTTTCCCCCCCCCCCCCCCTCTCTCCCCTTTCCCCCCCCCCCCCCCCCCCTCCCCTTTCCCCCCCCCCCCCCCTTCACTTTTCTCTTCCCCCCCCCCCTTCTCTCTGTTGTGGTTTCTTTGTTCTGTATTGTTTTGCTTTGTGTTGTTTTGTGTTCTGGTTCCTCTGTTATGTATCGTTCTGTTTTGTTTTGTTTTTACCTCCCCATACCTCTGCCCCCAGCCCTCCCTCCCTTTACCTCTCTCCCCCCCTCTCTTCCCCTTTTTGTTGTCCCTCACTGTGTTTTGCCCTCCCCCTCCGGGTCCCTGTGACACCCATCCCCCCTCATCCCCAACACCCCTCCTTTCCCCCCCCCCCCCCCCCTCTCTCCCTTTTCCCTCCCCCCCCTCCCCCCCCCCCCCCCCCCCCCCACCCCCCCCCCCCCCCCCCTCTCTCCCTTTTCTCTCCCCCCCCCCCCCCCCCCCCCTTTTCCCTTCCCCCCCCACCCCCCCCCCCCCCCCCCCCCCCACCCCCCCCCCTCCCCCCCCCCCCCCCCCCCCCCCCCCTCCCCCCCCCCCCCCCCCCCCCCCCCCCCTTTCACTTTTCTTTCCCCTTTCCCTCCCCCTTCTCTCTGTTGTGGTTTCTTTGTTCTGTATTGTTTTGCTTGGTGTTGTTTTGTGTTCTGGTTCCTTTGTTATGTATCGTTTTGTTTTGCTTTGTTTGTTTTTTTTACCTCCCTATACCTCTGCCCCTAGCCCTCCCTCCCTTTACCTCTCTTCCCCTCCCCTCTCTTCCCCTTTCCCCCCCCCCACCCCCCCCCCCTTTTTTTTTTGTCCCTCACTGTGTTTTGCCCTCCCTTTCCTGGTCCCTGTGACACCCATTTCCCCCCCCCCATTTCTCCACCCCCCCCCCCCCCCCCCCCTTTCTCTTTCCTCTCCCTCCACTCCTTACCCCTACCTATCCCTCACCCATCCTGCCAAAACCTTGTCCCTTCAACCTGAACCTCTCCCCTAACAAACCCCTTCCCCCCCCCTTAGTCATTTCACCACTATCTTCTAACCCATCACCCACTCTCCTTTTCCCCCCCCCCTTTCTCCCCCCCTGTTCTCTTTTTTGTTTCGTCACCCCCCCCCCCCTTTCCCTCACAAGAATCCTTTCCCTTTCCCCCCCCCCCCCCCCCCCCCTCATTCTCTCCCCTGCTCCCCTGCTTAAGCATAATTTATTGAGGATTTTGTTTAATATATTGAACCAATTATGATTCCCCTGATTTTTGTACCAATTGTTTGTTTCAATGAATACATTCTCTTTTTCTACAAATGTTGTACTTCTATCTTGAACCATCTGTATATCCTTGTATTAACACAGTGTAGTTAAGTTCCATAAACCCTTGAAGAAGCTCTACAGAGCGAAACATGTCGGTTGAACTACAACTACCAAAGAACCCTGCTCAGACTACCGAAGCTTGTGACATATGTGACATATAATACAATGGATGGTTTTTATTTACTTACCTTTGTATAAACCTAATAAAATTTCCTTTGTATTTTATCAGTGTTTCGGTACACTTTATCAGCACCGCCTTATAGTCCCAGGGTCCTTAGGTACCCCCCTTCTCCCCAAATTTTTGTTCTTTAAATAATTATTTACATATTTTGCAGGACCCACCAGGGAAATACAATAGTGCATTACCATTATTATTTAAAAATCAAAGTTAATACAACATATCATTGTGCTCAGGGCTTTTTTTCAGCAGGAACGTGGGGAAACGCAGTTTTGGCACCTCCCAAACTGAATGTATGTAATGGAAAGAGGTTCTGGGGTGTGCTGGAGAGTCTATTGATGCTGGCTGCTGGGCAAAATTGTTGCTGGAGGGGATCTATTTTTGCAAGTAAGGGGTGTTTATTATTTCTGGGGAGTACTTCTGTTGCTTGTGGGGGATCTATTGTTGCTGGGGGGGTTCCTTGGTTTCACCCCCTACCCACCTCCGAGCACCATTCATTGGTTTTATCCCCTACCCATCTCTGAGCATCATTACTTGTGCCACCCCCTACCCACCTCCGAGCACCATGGTTTCACCCCCTACCCACCTCCGAGCACCATTCCTTGGTTTCACCCTATACCCACCTCCAAGCACCATTCATTGGTTTCATCCCCTACCCACCTCTGAGCACTATTACATGGTTCCACCCCCTACACACCTCCGAGCACCATTCCTTGTGCTACCTCCTACCCACCTCTGAGCACCATTCCTTTTCTCCACCACCTACCCACCTCTGAGCACCATTCCTTGGTTCCACTCCCTACCCACCTTCATGTACCATTCCTTGGTTTCATCCCCTACCCACCTCTGAGCACCATTCCTTGATTCCACCCCCTACCCACCTCCAAGCACCATTTCTTGGTTTCACCCCATACCCACCTCCAAGCACCATTCATTGGTTTCATCCCCTACACACCTCTGAGCACCATTTCTTGGTTCCACCCCTACCCACCTCCGAGCACCATTCCTTGTGCTACCCCTTACCCACCTCTGAGCACCATTCCTTTTCTCTACCACCTACCCACCTCTGAGCACCATTTCTTGGTTTCACCCCCTATCCACCTCCAGGCACCATTCATCGGTTTCATCCCCTACCCACCTCTGAGCATGATTTCTTGGTTTCACCCCTACACACCTCCGAGCACCATTCCTTGTGCCACCCCCTACCCACCTGTGAGCACCATTCCTTGTGCTACCACCTACCCACCTCTGAGCACCATTCCTTTTCTCCGTCACCTACCCACCTCTAAGCACCATTTCTTGGTTCCACTCCCTACCCACCTCCAAGCACCATTCATTGGTTTCATCCCCTACCCACCTGTGAGCACCATTACTTGGTTCCACCCCATACCCACCTCCAGGCATCATTCATTGGTTTCATCACCTACCCACCTCTGAGCACCATTCCTTGTGCTACCCCCTACCCACCTCTGAGCACCATTCCTTTTCTCCACCACCTACCCACCTCTGAGCACCATTCCTTGGTTCCACTCCCTACCCAACTCCAAGCACCATTCCTTGGTTTCACCCCCTACCCACCTCTGAGCACCAATTCTTGGTTCTACCCCCTACCTACCACAGAGCACAATTACATACACTCAGAGCTGGAGGTGCCGGAACTGCATTCCCCCGCGTTCCTGCTGAAAAAAAGCTCTGGGTGAATATATTCATATATATAATATGACTGGTGTATGACGCACACCATCACGTCCCAATACACAGACAGACAGGAGCCCCGGATGTGAGGACTGAGTGATGACATTTCTCAGGAAAGTTACAAAATAAGGTTAGAACATCAGAGACACCATCAGACATTTCCTGATAAAAGAGGAACTTCCTTCATTATCAGATAAAGCCGACACTCTCTTCTCATCACTGATGTGAAACCTCAAATCAGCACATTATATGGAGGGGAATTTTATAATAGATATAAACAGAAATATGTTTTGGGAAAAAAAAATAAAAAATTAGATATAATGATCCTAGTAAGCCAACTGCCATTTCTAAAGACTTGTGTCTGCCAAGAACTGTTCTCTGCAGGGAATAGTTTTCGAAAGTTTTCTAATTTATAACATTTTCGAATTTGAAAAGTTTTAAAAATTTCCAAAAAGAATAATATAGAATAGAAAAAAAAAATACAAAAAAAAACTTCTATTGTATACCATTTTCTATTCCATTTTATTCTCGTTGGAAATCGGAAAACTATTCAAATTCGAAAAGTTTTCAATTCAATTTCAACTAGTTTTTGAATTTGAAAATGATTCAAATTAAAGTTTTCAAATAGTTTTCCAATTTCCAAAAAGAATAAAATAGAAAGGAATAGAAAATATATTTTTTTCTATTCTATTCCTTTATTTTCTATTCTCTTTTAGTCTCTTTGGAAATTGGAAAACTGTTCGAAAAGTTTCAAATTTGAAAACTATTCTAATTCGAAAAGTTTTTAAATCGTTTTTCAGTTTCCAAAAAGAATAAAATAAAATAGAAGAAAAAAAGGAATAGAATAGAAAAAATATATATTTTTTCCTATTCTATTCCTTTATTTTCAATTCTCTTTTAGTCTCTTTGGAAATTGGAAAACTATTTGAATTCAAAATGTTTTCAAATACAATAGAATAAAAGAAAAAAAGGAATAGAATAGAATTTTTTTTCCTATGCTATTCCTTTATTTTCTATTCTCTTTTATTCTCATTGGATATTGAAAAACTATTCAAATTTGAAAAGTTTTCAATTAAATTTCTAATAGTTTTTGAATTTGAAAAATATTCAAATTAAAGTCTTCCAATTTCCAAAAAGAGTAAAAAAATAAAAGAAAAAAAGGAATAGAATAGAAAAAAATATTTTTTTTTCCTATTCTATTCCTTTATTTTCTATTCTCTTTTAGTCTCTTTGGAAATTGGAAAACTATTTTAATTCAAAATGTTTTCAAATCAATTTTGAATAGTTTTTGAATTTGAAAAGTTTTTGAATTTGAAAAGTTTTTGAATTCGAAAAGTTTTTGAATTCGAAAAGTTTTTGAATTCGAAAAGTTTTTGAATTTGAAAAGTTTTTGAAAATTTTACCAATTTCTAAAAAGAAAAAATAGAATAAAAAAAAATGAATAGAATATATATTTTTCTATTCCTTTATTTTCTATCCTCTTTAATTCTCTTTGGAAATTGGAAAACTTTTCAAAAAGTTTCAAATTTGAAAACTATTGGAATTCAAAAAGTTTTCAAATCGAATTTTGAATAGTTTTTTAATTTGAAATGTTTTTTTTTATTATTATTTAAAAAGTTTTCGAATAGTTTTTAAATTCGAATAGTTTTCCAATTTCCAAAAAGCATAAAATAAAATAGAAAAATGAATACAAAAACTATTCTATTGCATTCCTTTATTTTCTATTCCATTTTATTCTCTTTGGAAATTGGAAAACTATTCAAATTCGAAAAGTTTTCAATTCCACTTCAAATCGTTTTTGATTTTGAAAACTATTCAAATTAAAGTTTTCAAATAGCTTTCCAATTTCCAAAAAGAATAAAATAGAATCTAAATTGGAAAACTATTCGGAAAGTTACAAGTTTAAAAACTATTTTAATTCGAAAAGTTTTCATATTTTTTCAAATTTGAAAACTTTTCGGAATTACAATAGCTTTTAAACGTGAATTCAAAAAGTTTTCAAAACAATTTTGAATACTTTTTGAATTTGAAACATTTTTGAATAACGAAAATCCGGATAAAAAGTTTCAAATTTGAAAAGTATTTGAATTCAATTTTGAATAGTTTTTTTTAATTTGAAAAGTTTTTTAATATGAAAAGTTTTCAAAAAAAAAATAGAATAGAAAAAAAAAATATATATATATATATATATATATATATATATATACACACACATATATATATATATATATATATATATATATATATATATATATATATATATATATATATATATATATATATATATTCTATTTCTTTATTTTCATTTCTCTTTTACTCTCTTTGGAAATTTGAAAACTCTAAATTGAATTTGAAAAGTATTCGAAAAGTATTGGAATTTTGCTCCGAATTTGAATTTTGTTATTTTGAATTTGTTCTAAATTCGGTACTATTCTAATTCAGATACATCCGGATTTCTGAATAACGAAAATCCGGATGGAAAGTTTCAAATTTGAAAACTATTCTAATTCAAAACGTTTTCAAATCAATTTTGAATGTTTTTTTTTTTTTTTAATTTGAAACGTTTTTGAATTTGAAATTTTTTCGAATAGTTTTCCAATTTCCAAAAAGAATAAAGTAGAATAGAAGAAAAAAAGGGATAGAATAGAAAAAATATATATTTTCTCTTTTAATACCTTTGGAAATTGGAAAACCATTCGAAAACTTTCAAATTAGAAAACGTTTTGAATTATAAAAGTATTCAAAAAGTATTGAAATTTTGCTCTGAATTTGAATTGAATTATTTCGGATTTGTTTTAAATTCGGTATTAATCTAATTCGGATATATTCGGATTTTTGAATAAGGGAAATTAGTCCGAATTTTAACCACTTTAGCCCCGGACCATATTGCTGCCCAATGACCAGAGCACTTTTTGCGATTCAGCACTGCGTCGCTTTAACTAACAATTGCACGGTCGTGCGACGTGGCTCCCAAACAAAATTGGCGTCCTTTTTTTTCCCCACAAATAGAGCTTTCTTTTGGTGGTATTTTATCACCTCTGCGGTTTTTATTTTTTGCGCTATAAACAAAAATAGAGCGACTATTTTGAAAAAAATTCAATATTTTTTACTATTTTCTGTAATAAATATCCCCCAAAAATATATTAAAAAACGTTTTTTTTCCTCAGTTTAGGCCGATACGTATCCTTCTACATATTTTTCGTTAAAAAAATCGCAATTAGCGATTTGGCATTTTTTTAGCGATCAATGCTATAAAAATGCATTGGATTACTATAAAAATGCCATTGGCAGTGAAGGGGTTAACACTAGGGGGCGGGGAAGGGGTTAAGTGTGTCCCTGGGTGTGTTCTAACTGTATGGGGGGGAGTGGCCTCACTAGGGGAAATAACTGATCTTCCGTTCATACATTGTATGAACAGAAAATCAGCGTTTCCCCCGCTGACAGGTACGAGAGCTGTGTGTTTACACACACAGCTCCCGTTCCCCGGTCTGTAACGAGCGATCGCGTGTGCCCGGCGGTGATCGTGCCCGCCGGGCACGCGCACGAGACTCGGGGGCGAGCGGGAGGCGCGCGCGCGGGCCACCGGCGGCGCGCACACGCCCCCTAGTGGCCGTCGAAAGTGGCGACGTAGAGCTACGGGCTCTCGCGCAGGAGTGCCGACCTGCCGCCATATAACTGCGGTGGCTGGTCGGCAAGCGGTTAATTTGGAATGAAACGAACCGCACATGTCTCCCACCAATATGAATGAGCCTTAAGAGAGTCAAGGAGACCAATCATGTTTCCAAACACTAGTAGAAGGTGTCTTCATTTTTGGACTTTTATGACATCTTCACACTAGTGGGTGAGCCGCACTTTTAATGTACCCCTCCCCCCCTCCAACTGCTACCCTTTTAGCTGCAGAGGCCAGACATGTGCCTGCAATGTTTGGCTTCATGGCCGTGGCAGTATTGATCATGTGCACCGGGTCATCTGCACAAGGCCCATGGTTGTGGTGCACTAGAGGCGGTTCTCCAAGGGGTTAACCACTTAAGGACCGCCTAACACCGATATATATTGGCAGAATGGCACGCTGGGCACAATCACGTACCTGTACCTGTGGGTCTCCTGGAAGCTCCATGACCACGCCCGCGGGACCCGTGGGCCCATAGCCGCCGGTGTCCCGCGATCGGGTCACAGGAGCTGAAGAACGGGGAGAGGTGAGTGTAAACACACCTTCCCCGTTCTTCTGTGTGGCAGTGACACTGATCGTCTGTTCCCTGATATAGGGAACAACGATCAGTGACGTCACACCTACAGCCAAGCCCCCTTACAGTGAGAATAACTCCCTTAGGGCACACTTAACCCCTTAGCGCCCCCCTAGTGGTTAACCCCCTTCACTACCATTGTCGTTTTCACAGTAATCAGTGCATTTTTACAGCACTTTTCGCTGTGAAAATGACAATGGTCCCAAAAATGTGTCAAAAGTGTCTGATGTGTCCGCCATAATGCCGCAGTCACAAAAAACAAAATTGCTGACTGCCGCCATTAGTAGTAAAAAATTATTATTAATAAAAATGTCCTAAACTATCCCTTATTTTGTAAACGCTATGGGCCAGATCCTCAAAAGAGATACGCCGGTGTATCGCAGGAAACACCGTTGTATCTTTGTTTTTTTTACTGGGTATCTATGCGTCTGATTCCTAGAATCACTTACGCATAGATACAGTGAAGATCCGACAGGTGTAAAACACTTACACTGTCGGTTCGGAGATGTAATGACATCGCTGGCCGCTAGGTGGCCTTTACGTTGATTTCTCATTTGCCTATGCAAATCAGCCTAATACGCCGATTCCCGAACGTTTTTACGCCGCCCCGTCGTCGTTTACGTCGCTTCCGTAAGCGTAAACCTACCCCTGCTATATGAGGGGTAACCTTACGAAGTTCCGTCGTTGCCATGTTAAGTATGGCGTCGGGACAGCGTCGTCTTTTTCCGTCGTTTACATCGTTTTACTAAGTTGTTCGCGAATAAGGATTTACGTAAACGACGCTCACGTCGGTTTCATTCACGTTTTTTCGACGTGAGCTGGAGCATGCGCACTGGGCTATTTTTGCGGCCGGTGCATGCGCAGTTCGATCGACGCGGGGGCGCGCTTAATTTAAATACAAGCCGCCCCCCTTTGAATTACGCGGCCTTACGCCGGGCCATTTACACTACGCCGCCACAACTTACGGAGCAAGTGCTTTGGGAGTACGGCACTTGCTCTGTTAAGTTGCGGCGGCGTAGTGTAAATGGCTTACGCTACGCCGCCGCAGATTCTATGTGAATCTGGCCCTATAACTTTTGCGCAAACCAATTTACCAAAAATATGTAGAAGAAAACGTATCGGCCCAAACTGAGGAAAAAAATGTTTTTTATATATTTTTTGGGGGGGGATATTTATTATAGCAAAAAGTAAAAAATATTGGGCCAGATTCAGATACAATTACATTGGCGCAGAGTATCAGAGATACACTACGCCGCCGTATTTTACCAGGCTCTACGCCGAATTCTGGTAGATTTTGTCCCTTACGGTACGGCGGCGTAGTGTATTTCTCGCCGCGTAATCAAAATACGCGATTAGGGGGGGTGAAGCATTTAAATTAGGCGCGTCCCCGCGGCGATCGAACTGCGCATGCTCCGTTCAGAAATTTCCCGCCGTGCATTGCGCAAAATAACGTCGGTACGTCATTTTTTGTTTGAGTAGCGTCGTTTACGGACATTCCTATTCCCGGACGATTTACGTCAAAAATAATAAAAGACGTCGGAAAATGTTGAAATTCGACGTGGGAACGACGGCCATACTTAACATGGGCTATTTAATATTAGACCAGCAAAAAGCTGGTATAACTTTACGAGGCAAAAAGATGACTAATGATGCCGTAAGAGATTGCGATTGACGTTCGCAACTTCGTGGATCGTCGGCAAAAGCTCATTTGCATACCCCGACGCGGAAAACGACGGGAACTCCACCCAGCGGCCGCAAATTTATTGCAGCGTAGATCCGAAGGCGTACGAACATGTAAGCCAGTCGGATTGAAGCCCGCAGCCGTATTTTCAGAGTAGTGAAAAAACGCCCGTAATTCGAAAGTACTCCAGTCTAACTTCGAGATAGACAGGAGTAATCGCTCTGTGAATCTGGCCCATTGTTTTTTTTCAAAATTGTCGCTCTATTTTTGTTTATAGCACAAAAAAATAAAAACCGTGATCAAATATCTGTAACGCCATCTGCGTTACTTTTGATAGAACGAGCGCAGCTGTACATAGTATTGACAGCCGCGCTCCGTTCTACATCTCATCCGCGTCACTTCCGGTGCGTGGACGTCTGCGCTCCACGCTGGAACGCGGAAGTGCGACCCGCAGTATTCCGCGTTCCAGGCGCACTATTTAAATCCCCTGATGTGGCGGCAGGGTGTTCGATTATTCCTGTTGGACGCCTGCCGCCACCAGGGACCCTGACCCCTCACACAGGAGACCCAGGACTCTGCACTCCTTCACCCCAGCATTGGCCACAGCACAAAGACCGCAGCACTACCCAGCCTGTGTCCATTACGCAGCCTGCAATCCAAAGGGACCTCATCATCCTGCAGGAAGGACCTCCAGACTGAACTCATCAGTACCGCAAGTAGCCCATGTGGCCATTATTGCTCTGTTGCTATGTATACAAATTGCTGTGTCTAGAGGACTGTAATCTGTTGCTGGTATCTGTTCACTGTTGCTTTGGCATCATAGGCTCTGCTTAGTGCCCCTTAGTCATAACATTCTCAGCCTTCTTGCTACTGCTTCGCTTTCTGTTTATTTCCATGTTGATGCAATAGCTACGCCAATAGCAAGGTTGTTTCTCATTGGAGGCTGTGATGACCAAAAGACCCCATAACGTCTCTGTACATAGAGATAATCTGGTGGTCGTGACCTGAGTAACCTCCGCATCTGAGATCCAGACCATAGTCCAGAGTGCCAATACCACGCAGGGTCATAACATAATAATCGAACACCAAAAAGATGGATCCAGCGGAGCTCGCAAACCATTTGGTTGGACTCTCACAAAGGGTAGACACCCTTACCAACTCCTTAGCCGAGTTACGCCTAGAGAATGATGCTCTTCGCAACCAAAATTTAGCACAAGCCAGAGAGAGACCTGAGCCCAAAGTTTGTCCCCCAGAAACTTTCTCCGGGGATAGAAAACTTTTTCGCCAGTTTGTAAGTTCGTGTCGACTAATGATCGAGTTACGGCCACGCACGTACTTCTCTGATAGGGTCAGAATCCTCACGCTAGTCTCTTACCTTAGGGGTGAACCTAGAGTCTGGGCTGATTCTTACTTAGAAGAGCATGGAGATCTCCTGGGCGCTTTTGACACCTTCCTGGAAGAGATGTCCCAGCTCTATGAGGATTCAAACAAACAGCTGACTGCTGAGAACTCAATTAGGAATCTCAAGCAGGGAAGAAGACCCGTCGAAGACTACATAACAGAATTTAAATGTTGGTGCAGAGAGACCCAGTGGTCAGACGTTGCCCTATGGAACCAATTCCGGTTAGGCTTAACAGAAGCAATGAAAGATGAGATCGCTCGTGTCGAGCTTCCTCCTTCTCTAGAGGATCTTATGCATCTTTCTGTTGCTATTGACCGACGCATTCGTGAAAGGAAAGCGGAACGTGCTGTCACATTTCCACCTACTCCGTTCAAGAGGGCCAGCTCACCACCCAAAGATGTTCCTATGGAGCTTGGAACAATCAAGGGACCATTATCTTCTGCTGAAAAACAGCGCCGCAGAGCTCAAAACCTATGCCTGTATTGCTCAGCTCCCGATCATATTGTCTCCAACTGTCCCCTTCTAAAGAGGAATTCTGAAGGTAAAGATGTCCGCATTAATAAGCTTAATACCTCTGGTTCTATCTCTAACCAATACATCTTTATTGCCCTTACCTTACAGTGGGAACAAGAAAAGATTACCCTTGACGCAATGGTCGACAGCGGTGCCTGTGGAAATTTCATAGATTCAAAAATTGTAGATTCCAATAAAATCCCCCGTGTGTTAAAGCAATTTCCTGTGTCACTCACTTTTATTGATGGTTCTTCATCCTCTTCTGGTCCGGTTTCTTTTCAAACCTCCCCCCTTTTGGTTACTAGTAGCTCAGGTCATACGGAGACCCTTGCTTTTGACATAATCTCGTCACCGGTATTCCCAATAGTTCTAGGTCTACCATGGCTATGTCTTCACCAGCCCACTTTCCAATGGGCAACCAGTTCGCTAACACTACAATCCAAATTTTGTACGGAGTCTTGTTACTCCAGTTACTCTATCTCCTTTACGGAGTCTCACCATGCTCAGCTTCCAGTACACCTACTTGACTTCACGGATGTCTTCAGTAAGACTAACGCAGATATACTTCCCCCACACCGGATCTATGACTGTCCAATAGACCTCATTCCTGACAAACCCATCCCGACTGCGCGTATTTATCCGTTGTCACAACCAGAGCTTGGTCATCTCAAGATTTACCTGGACGAAAATCTCAAGAAAGGCTTTATTAGACCTTCCACCTCTCCAGCAAGTGCTGCAATGTTTTTTGTTAAGAATAAAGATGGCTCACTCCGACCAATAATAGATTACAGATCTCTCAACAACATCACCGTGAAGAATAGATATCCCTCACCACTAATCCCAGAGCTTATTGAGCGTCTCCAGACATCCAAAATTTTCACTAAATTAGATCTTAGAGGTGCCTACAATCTGATAAGAATCCGCCCAGGTGATGAATGGAAGACTGCCTTCAAGACTCGCTATGGACTATTCGAATACACTGTGATGCCATTTGGCTTATGTAACGCCCCAGCCACGTTCCAGTGGTTCATTAATGATATCTTCCGAGATTTACTTGACATTTGTGATGTAATCTATTTGGATGACATCTAAATTTACTCTGACACTCCTGAGGAACACGCCAAGCATGTGCGCTGGGTCCTGGCTAGGCTCAGAACACACTCTCTATATGCAAAACTTGAGAAGTGCGTTTTCAGTCAAACCAGCGTCTCCTTTCTCGGATATCTAATTACCCCAAAGGGCATTCAAATGGACTCTTCCAAGGTAGATTGCATTCTTTCCTGGCCGGTACCGCATACAAGGAAGGCTTTACAAAGATTCCTTGGTTTTTCAAATTATTACAGAAAGTTCATCAAAAACTTTTCCGCTATTGTGAAACCACTCAGTAGTTTAACTAGCACTAAGACTCCCTTCTCTTGGTCAAGAGATGCTCAGAAATCCTTCGACATGCTCAAGGAAAGTTACACCTCTGCTCCCATCCTCCAACTTCCCAATCCACTTTTCCACTTCACACTTGAAGTGGATGCCTCACATTTCGCTCTAGGTGCTGTTCTCTCCCAGCAACCAAGCCTATCCGAGCCTCTGCATCCTGTAGCTTTCTACTCCAGGACTCTATCTACAGCAGAGAAGAATTATCCCATTGGTGAAAAAGAGCTTCTCGCAATCAAGGACGCCCTCAGTAATTGGAGACATCTACTGGAAGGTTATACCCACCCAATCACCATCCTTACAGACCATCGCAATTTGCAACACCTGAGGGCCTGTAAAACACTGTCTGCTCGCCAAGTTAGGTGGAGTTTGTTCTTCGACAGATTCGACTTTGTCATCTCTTACCGCCCCGGTTCTCAAAACCTTAAGGCGGACTCCCTCTCACGTATCTATGAAGACCAGACCACGGAAGATCCTCCTCAATCCATTATCCCTTCCAACCGCTTCGTTGGAGCTTCTGCTTCTTTCAAGCATTTACTTACTCAGACCTATGCTAAAGAGAGTACGCAATTACCTAAAGGTCTCACCAGACACTCTGACGGTCTTTATACCTTCAATAATAAGATTTATGTACCACCCCAATTACAACTTTTGCTTCTTAAACAACTCCACGATGCCCCTTTAGCGGGTCACCTCGGTATCAGTAAGACCATCCATTTAGTCAAACGTGATTACTGGTGGCCCCAGTTATCAAAGACAATCCATGATTACATTAATTCCTGTGTAATTTGTGCTACTAACAAACACTCAAGAAAACCTCCCTTTGGCCTCCTGTCCTCCATCCCAATTCCTAACAGACCATGGGATGTCATTTCAATGGACTTCATAGTCGATCTACCCCGTTCCGAGGGGGCTAACACCATCATGGTCACAGTTGACGTCCTAACAAAGATGGCCCACTTCATCCCTTTAAAGAAATTACCCACATCCCTTGAGACAGCAAATGCCTTCATACTTCATGTTCTTAAGCTCCATGGGTTACCCTCTCAGATCATCACTGACCGTGGCTCTCAATTTGTGTCCAGGTTCTGGAGAGCCCTTTGTCAAAACTTAAAGATTAATCATAAAATGTCCACCGCCTACCACCCACAAACAAATGGACAAACCGAACGTGTTAACCAGACACTTGAACAGTATCTTCGTTGTTACTGTACCCATCTACAGGATGACTGGCTCCATCTACTTCCCTACGCCGAATTTGCATATAATAATGCCAGGAGTTCTTCCTCCCAACTCTCACCTTTCTACGCCAACTATGGTTATCATCCTAACAGCTTGCCATCTTCTTTCCCCACAAATACTGTTCCCTCTGTGGAAAATTACCTGACCACCTTGAAGAAGAGCCTGAGTACTCTCCGTTCCAACCTTGAAGCTGCTCAGCAGAAACAAAAAAAATATTATGATTCCCATAGGACAAAACCTCCTACATACAAAGTCGGCGATATGGTTTGGCTGTCTACTCGGAACTTACGCCTCAAGATACCTTCAAAGAAACTTGGCCGTCAATTTGCTGGACCTTTCCCAATCTCCCATGTAATTAACAAAAATGCGGTTAGGCTACTCCTGCCTCCAGATTGGAAGATACATCCCTCCTTTCATGTGTCACTTGTCAAACCTTTCACACCAAACCCGTTCCCTAATAGAGATCCTCACCCCCCTCCTCCTATCGAGGTTTTTGGTGAGACAGAGTATGAGGTTGAGAGAATTCTAGATTCCAAAAAGAGAGGTTCTTCCCTTCAATATCTTATTCGCTGGAAAGGTTATAGTCATCTCGATGATTCCTGGGAAGATTCCTCACACATTCATGCTCCCCGACTCATTAAACAGTTTCATTACAAACATCCTGATCGGTCAACTCCTGCTGGGTACTCTGCTGGTACCCCCTTGAGGAGGGGAGTATGTAACGCCATCTGCGTTACTTTTGATAGAACGAGCGCAGCTGTACAAAGTATTGACAGCCGCGCTCCGTTCTACATCTCATCCGCGTCACTTCCGGTGCGCGGACGTCTGCGCTCCACGCTGGAACGCGGAAGTGCGACCCGCAGTATTCCGCGTTCCAGGCGCACTATTTAAATCCTCTGATGTGGCGGCAGGGTGTTCGATTATTCCTGTTGGACGCCTGCCGCCACCAGGGACCCGGACCCCTCACACAGGAGACCCAGGACTCTGCACTCCTTCACCCCAGCATTGGCCACAGCACAAAGACTGCAGCACTACCCAGCCTGTGTCCATTACGCAGCCTGCAATCCAAAGGGACCTCATCATCCTGCAGGAAGGACCTCCAGACTGAACTCATCAGTACCGCAAGTAGCCCATGTGGCCATTATTGCTCTGTTGCTATGTATACAAATTGCTGTGTCTAGAGGACTGTAATCTGTTGCTGGTATCTGTTCACTGTTGCTTTGGCATCATAGGCTCTGCTTAGTGCCCCTTAGTCATAACATTCTCAGCCTTCTTGCTACTGCTTCGCTTTCTGTTTATTTCCATGTTGATGCAATAGCTACGCCAATAGCAAGGTTGTTTCTCATTGGAGGCTGTGATGACCAAAAGACCCCATAACGTCTCTGTACATAGAGATAATCTGGTGGTCGTGACCTGAGTAACCTCCGCATCTGAGATCCAGACCATAGTCCAGAGTGCCAATACCATGCAGGGTCATAACAATATCACCAAAAGAAAGCTCTATTTGTGGGGGAAAAAGGACACCAATTGTGTTTGTGAGCCACATTGCAGGACCGCGCAATTGTCAGTTAAAGCGACGCAGCGCCGAATCGCAAAAAGGGGCAAGGTCCTTAACCCGCATAATGGTCCGGGTCTTAAGTGGTTAAAGCAGGTGGTGAGGAGGCAAAACGTGAATCGCTCTTCAGACAGAAACAATAGTGTGAATAAACCCTTATGGTCCCCAACAGAGTGTACCCATATGCCAACAGAGTGTACCCATATGCCAACCTCTCGGCACCATCCTCTGACATCCTAAAGATCCTCAAAGGGAATGAAGTGGGTGATTTAGCCAAAGAATATCAAACTTTTTCTATATCATGACAAAGAAAACAAAGAATTGTGATTGGAATACTGATACTCACAGTGCAAAACCAGACCTGTAAGGAGGAGCAATAGAAGGAACATCAAGACTAGGAGGATCACCAGGACCATTACAACCCGACGCCATGTGGTCTTCACACCTGGAATGATCATAGAAGGGTGAATAAGTTTCCATGTGTGTGGGTGGTCACTAATCTTCCCCAGATATATCTCCCCTACATAAACCCATTTATGGCTTAAAGCGGAGATTCACCCAAATAACATGTATATGACATCATATTCTTTATACTTCCACCATGTACATACAGTATGCCTTTTTTTTCTGGCTCTACATACCTTATTATGGCTATTTTCCACCTGGCTTCCGGGTACTCGCTACCGCGGGAGTAGGCGTATCTATGCAGAGGCTCAATGTCACCTGGGACTTTGCCCAGATGATTGACGTCCTTGAAAAAAACTTGTGACGCGCAGTATGCGCTGGTTAGGAAGCACGTCAATCACAGCCTGGGATTAGGAACGCCCACTCCCGCCGGAAAGCCGGGGGTGAAAATAGCGATAAAAAGGTATGTACGGAAAAAAAAAAAAACATCAGCATGCTGTTGGTCTCATAGACCTGCACCATGTAATGATAGAATTTTTTTTTAGGGGTGAACCCCCGCTTTAACCACTTGCTTACTGGGCACTTATACCCCCCTCCTGCCCAGGTGATATTTCAGCTTCCGGCACTGCGTCGCTTTAACTGACAATTGCGCGGTCGTGCGACGTGGCTCCCAAACAAAATTGACGTCCTTTTTTCCCCACAAGTAGAGCTTTCTTTTGGTGGTATTTGATCACCTCTGCGGTTTTTATTTTTTGCGCTATAAACAAAAAAGAGCGACAATTTTGAAAAAAATACAATATTTTTTACTTGTTGCTATAATAAATATCCCAATTAAAAAAAAAAAAAAAAACTTTTTTTTTCTCAGTTTAGGGCGATGCGTATTCTTCTACATAAAAAAAAAAAATCGCAATAAGCGTCTGGTTTGCGCAAAATTTATAGTGCCTACAAAATAGGGGACAGAATTATTATTTTTTATTATTTTTTCTTTACTAGAAATGGCGGCGATCTGCGATTTTTATTGTGACTGCGACGTTATGGCGGACACATCGGACACTTTTGACACATTTTTGGCGTCATTCACATTTATACTGCGATTGGTGCTATAAATATGCACTAATTACAGTATAAATGTGACTGGCATTGAAGGGGTTAACACTAGGGGGTGAGGAAGGGATTAAATGTATTCCCTGCATAGTGTTCTAACTGTAGGTGGAGGGGGGGTGACTGGGGGAGGTGACCGATCTGTGTCTCTATGTACAAGAGACACAGATCCGTCTCCTGCTCTCCAGAGACAGAACGCTGTCTCTATGTAAAACGGCAATGAGAGATGATCTATGAGATCATCTCTCATTGGCCGCACAGATCACATCGCAAACGGCCACTCTGATTGGCCGTTCGCGGCGATCTGTGATTGGCTGTGTCCAAGGGACACGGACAACACAGGGCTTCCCCGCAGCGCGCTCTGGAGCGTGCGCCGGGAAACAGCTAGTGACAAGCCGTCAATTGACGGCTTGTTGACAATTTAGATTCGCGCTAGAGCCGTCATTCGGCTGTAGCGCGGATCTCAAGTAGTTAAGATCCCTAGCTGATACACAGGAGAAGAAGCATTTGTATAATGTAATGCATTTTGTATAATGGCTCTTTCACAGCTGGTGGATCAGTGATGATCCGCCCGGTGAACCTCCGCTTCCTCAGCGGGGATTTCTCCGTTGATCCCCGCTGAGCAGGTGGATGACTGCACAGGGACCGCCCTGTCTTTCCTCCGCTCTCCTCTATGGGAGGGTTAGGATGAACACAGACCGTCTGTCCGTGTTCATCCGATCCGATCCGCAGCCCGATGGAAAAATAGGGTTTTCCCCCGTCTGCAGAATTGGAGGAATGCGGCACCGGGTGTCAGCGGATGTACATCCGCGATCTCATAGGGACCAATGGATGAAAAAAGCGGACTCAGGCCCCGTACACACGGCCGAGGTTCTCGCCAGAAACCAGCAAGAACCTCGCTGGGAGCTGCATTCCAGCGAGAACCTCGGCCGTGTGTACGCTCTCTGCTCGCCCCGCCCGTCGGTACACCCGTCGAGCAAATACAGGTTCTCTATTTGCTCGACGGCCCGTCGGGATGAATGGCCGGTTGCCTTTCCCGACGGGCGGGTCGCAGATTCTGATGGCCGGCAGAGAACCTCGACGGGCGGAACGATGTGTTCTGCCCGTCGAGGTTCTCTGCCGTGTGTACGTGGCCATACAGTCGGCCTGAGTGAAAGAGCCCTGACTGTGAATTTTTGGATACATTAATAAAAATAAATAGAAAAAAAAGTACACACAGAATAGAAACATCTCTCTTGGCTGATGGCTCTTGCATGTATTAGCCTCATGGCTCGCTCTTTCCATTTTGAGTCCAGCTGACGAGACAATGGGGGTTATTTACGAAAGGTAGATCCACTTTGCACTACAAGTGAAAAGTGCACATGGAAGTGAAGTTGCTGTAAATCTGAGGGGTAGGTCTGAAATTAGGGGAAGCTCTGCTGATTTTATCATCCAATCATGTGCGAGCTAAAATGTTATTTTTTATGTTCTTTGCATGTCCCCCTCAGATCTACAGTGACTGCACTTCCAAGTGTACTTTCAGTGCAATTTTAACTGCACTTTGCACTTGAAGTGCAAAGTGGATTTGCTTTTCGTAAATAACCCCCCAATATCTAGAGGACTGCCTTGCATTAACTGATTGCCGACCGCCCGCCGTCATATTACGGCGGGACGGTGGCACTGCTACGCGGGAGCACGTAGCTCTACGTCCTCCCTTTAGCAGCTCGGCGCGCGCGCGTCCCGCGAGTCCCGTGCGCGTGCCCGGCGGGTACGATCGCCGCCGGGCACCCGCGATTGCTCGTTACAGAGCGGGGAATGGGAGCTGTGTGTGTAAACACATACCTTTCGTTCCTGTCAGCGGGGGAAACGCTGATCTTCTGTCCATACAATGTATGAACGGAAGATCAGTGATTCCCCCTAGTGAGTCCACTCCCCCCATACAGTTAGAACACACCCAGGAACACACTTAACCCCTTCCCCGCCCCCTAGTGTTAACCCCTTCACTGCCAATGGCATTTTTATAGTAATACAATGCATTTTTATAGCATTGATCGCTATAAAAATGCCAATGGTCCCAAAAATGTGTCAAAAGTGTCTGATGTGTCCGCCATAATATCGCAGTACCGAAAAAAAAACGCTGATCGCCGCCATTACTAGTAAAAAAAAAAAATAATAAAAATGCCATAAAACGACCCCCTTTTTTGTAAACGCTATAAATTTTGCGCAAACCAATTAATAAACGCTAATTGCGATTTTTTTTTTACGAAAAATATGTAGAAGAATACGTATCGGCCTAAACTGAGGAAAAAAAATGTTTTTTTTATATCTTTTTTGGGATTTTTATTATAGCAAAATGTAAAAAATATTGCATTTTTTTCAAAATAGTCGCTCTATTTTTGTTTATAGCGCAAAAAAATAAAAACCGCAGAGATGATCAAATACCACCAAAATAAAGCTCTATTTGTGGGAAAAAAAGGACGCCAATTTTGTTTGGGAGCCACGTCGCACGACCACGCAATTGTCAGTTAAAGCGACGCAGTGCCGAATCACTAAAAGTGCTCTGGTCTTTGGACAGCAATATGGTCCGGGGCTAAAGTGGTTAAGTATCATTGATGATCTTTTGTTATATGCTTTGTAATATTTTCCTTTTGTTTTGTTTTTATGTTAGCATTTCCTATTTTCTTGGGAAATAAATAAGACGTTGTTTTACTAAGCAGTGCGTTTGTTTTCATAGCTAATCTTATATCATTGTACTATCAACAGTAACATTATCAGAGTTTTATTAGACTAGCTAACTATAGGAATAGACAAGTTAATAGGCATATGAAATTAATAAAGTGAATCCATAACCACCCGGGCAATATTTTGTTATTTTAACTCCTTCTCATTGTCTCGACATACAGTAGGCGGCTACCTCAAATATCAAACTGTGACTTATGAAGCCATTCTAATATACATTATGTTAGAAGAACACAAAAGTCCTAAGAAAGTGAGACTCAAAAGAAGAAGAAGAAGAAGAAGAAGAGATTTTCTTCCAAAAGATAATAACCTACCTCTGGCTTTTGCGCTATTTGTTCTATTCCCTTTGTGAAAGTCACATGTATTGGCATATATATGACGAGGACCCCCTGAGGACAAAGAAACGAATGTAAGTGAGACTGAAATGATGGAACTTGGTAATATAACTGTATAAAACAGAACTTAAACTTCCTTGGAACCTCAAAACCAGAAAGTATGGATGTGAAAATCCTGCCTTCTGTTCTTGGCATAGACCTGAACCCGCCCCTTGTGCCTCCCGTGCCTCACTATTGGCCTAAAACTATAAATGACAGCCCTACTGGCCAATGCAAATGTGGGAAGAAGTTCCCAAGCCTATGGACTTATGAAGGTCAACTAAAGCCGCGTACACATGATTGTTTTTCGGCATTAAAAAAAAAAAAACGTCCAAAAAACAAAGGGCCAGATTTGCCTCACTGTGCCCATTGTACGCCTCACTGTGCCCATAATATGCCTCACTGTGCCCATTGCACGCCTCACTGTGCCCATGGCATGCCTTAATGTGCCCATTGCATGCCTCACTGTGCCCATTGCACGCCTCACTGTGCCCATGGCATGCCTTAATGTGCCCATTGCACGCCTCACTGTGCCCATTGCACGCCTCACTGTGCCCATTGCACGCCTCACTGTGCCCATTGCACGCCTCACTGTGCCCATTGCACGCCTAACTGTGCCCATTGCACGCCTCACTGTGCCCATTGCACGCCTGACATTTGCTGAATGATGGAGTGACCGACCCCTAGTGAACATATGGCAAGCACCTGGCACTGGACAGAAATTCCTGTGAGTAGCAAAGTCTACTACATTGAATTTCAGCGTCCACATTAACCACTTTAGCCATAGACCAGCCCCAGACCATTTTGCTGGTCAATGACCAGGCCACTTTTTGTGATTCGGCACTGCGTCGCTTTAACTGACAATTGCGCGGTCGTGCGACGTGGCTTCCAAACAAAATTGACGTCCTTTTTTCCCCCACAAATAGATCTTTCTTTTGGTGGTATTTGATCACCTCTGCGGTTTTTATTTTTTGCGCTATAAACAAAAATAGGGCGACAATTTTGAAAAAAAAAAATGAATATTTTTTATTTGTCACTGTAATAAATATCCCCCAAAAGTATATATTTTTTTCCTCAGTTTAGGCCGATACGTATTCTTCTACATAATTTTTCATTAAAAAAAATCGCAATAAGAGATTGATTGGTTTGCGCAAAAGTTATAGCGTCTACAAAATAGGGGATAGTTTTATGGCATTTTTATTAATATTTTTTTTTTACTAGTAATGGCGGCGATCTGCGATTTTTATTGGTACTGCGACCTTATGGCGGACACTTCGGACACTTTTGACACATTTTTGGGACCATTGGCATTTTTATAGCGATCAGTGCTATAAAAATACATTGATTACTGTAAAAATGTCACTGACAGGGAAAGGGGTAACACTGGGGGGCAAGTAAGGGGTTAATTATGTTCCCTAGGTGTGTTCTAACTGAAGGGGGAGGGGACTTACTGTGGGAAATGACAGATCGCTGTTCATACTTTGTATGAACAGACAATCTGTCATTTCTCCCCTGACAGGACCGGGAGCTGTGTGTTTACACACAGCTCCCGGTTCACACTCTGTAACGAGCGGGTGTCTGGCGGTGATCACACCTGCCGGACACGCGCGTGGCACCAGGGGGTGAGCACAGGGCGCGCGCACCCCTATTGGCTGAAATGCGAAATGATGTAATATGTGATTTTGCGCAGCTGACCGGCCTGGCGCCGTAAAACTGCGGCGGCTGGTCGGCTAGTGGTTAATAATTACATGTAAGCAAGCTGACCCAATGTACGTTTAAAAAATGATTCCTGGAGTTCAGCTTAACCTGAGAACATACTTGTCTTCCTTTTGCTCCCTCTCTGCTCTCTTAAGTCTGTGGGAAATTACGAAAATCCTGTGGAAGCTACGATACACTGTCTCGCTCACTTAGAAGCCGCGCCTCCTCCTCGAGTGTTCAGTGTTCCACCTATCACAGACGTCCTCTCATTCTTATCCCATGGACGAAGATGAGAGGATGTCCATGATAGGCAGAACACTGACTCACTGATGGGAAACTGAGTGTTCCCCTATCATGGACGAGTAGTAGGCGCGGCTCCTCCACGGTTTTTATTTTTTGCGCTAGACAAAAAGAAAAGAAAACATATTTTTTTTTTTTTAATACAATACTTTATGCTATATAATCGCCATATAAGACGACCCCCTTCCTACAAGTCATGGCTCGCCTCACCTCACTGTGCCATTACATGCCTCACTGTGCCACAATTACATGCCTCACTGTGCCACCATTACATGCCTAACTGTGCCACCATTACATGCCTCACTCTGCCACCATTACATGCCTCACTGTGCCACCATTACATGCCTCGCTGTGCCACCATTACATGCCTCACTGTGCCACCATTACATGCCTCACTGTGCCACCATTACATGCCTCACTCTGCCACCATTACATGCCTCACTGTGCCACCATTACATGCCTCACTGTGCCACCATTACATGCCAGACTGTGCCACCATTACATGCCTCGCTGTGCCACCATTACATGCCTAACTGTGCCACCATTACATGCCTCACTGTGCCACCATTACATGCCTCACTGTGCCACCATTACATGCCTCACTGTGCCACCATTACATGCCTAACTGTGCCACCATTACACGCCTCACTGTGCCACCATTACATGCCTCACTGTGCCACCATTACATGCCTCACTGTGCCACCATTACATGCCTTGCTGTGCCACCATTACATGCCTAACTGTGCCACCATTACATGCCTCACTGTGCCACCATTACATGCCTCTCTGTACCACCATTACATCCCTCGGCGATCCCTTACCTTATTCCTAACAGGCAGAATCACAGTCAGACCGCAGGCATCCATTTTTCAGCAGACACTGGGCCCGATTCAGATACCTTTTGCGTATCTGTCCGGCGGCGTAGCATATGGTGTTTACACTACGCCGCCGCACATATTATGGGAAAGTGCCTTATTCAGAAAGCACTTGCTCCATACTATGCGACGGCGTAGTGTAAACTGCACAGCGTAAGGCCGCGCAATTCAAATGAATGGAGTGGGGGTGTGATTCATGTAAATGAATCATGACCCCACGTCATTCACGTTTTCTTTGGACATCGCATGCGCCGTCCGTGGACGTTCCCAGTGCGCATGCACGAAATCACGTCGATTTTTATCAATGTAAACGACGTGAACGTCGAGCCCCATTCCCAAATGAGTTACGCAAACGACGTAGCCGACGGCAAATTCGACGCGGTCCCGACATCCATACTTAACATTGGCTGCGCCTGCTATAGCAGGGGTAACCTTACACCGTCTAACGCTTACGTAAACGACGTAAAAAACGACGCGCCGTCGCAAGTCCGCTCGTGAATTGCCGTATCTTTCTCATTTGCATAGGCAAATGAGAAATCTACGTAAACGCCACCTAGCGGCCAGCGTAATAATGCAACTAAGATACGACGGTGTAAGCCATGGGTGCTCAACCTGTGGCCCTCCAGCTGTTCCAAAACTACAAGTCCCATGAGGCTTTGCAAGGCTGAACAGTTACAAGCATGACTCCCAAAGGCAAAGGCATGATGGGACCTGTAGTTCTGAAACATCTGGAGGGCCACAGGTTGAGCACCCATGGTGTAAGCGAATTACGCCGCTCGTATCTTAGAAGAAAGCCGGCGTATCTTCTTTTCAGAATAGCAAAAAAAGATACGGCGGCTATTCTTAGTATTTACGCAGCGTATCTATAGATACGCTGCGTAAATAGCTTTCTGAATATGGCCCACTGTGTTCAGTGATCCGACTATCACGGATGCCCTCTCGTCCGAGACTGAAAACGAGAGGGCATCCATGATAGGTGGAACACTGAACAGAGGCTCTGCTGGAAAGCTGAGTGTTCCGCCTATCACGGAACAGCACGAGGAGCAGGCGCCGCTTTTGAGAAATGGACAGCCGCGGTCTGACTGAGAGTCTGCATGTTAGGTACCGGTGTATAAGACGACCCCCAACTTTTAAGAAGAATTTCTTATGTTAAAAAAAGTGTCTTATACGCCAGAAAATACAGTATTACTGTTGTAAGTTACACTGACACAAACCCCACTCCCCTCAAAATGCATCTATCTATCTATCTATCTATCTATCTATCTATCTATCTATCTGTGTATCTATCTATCTATCTATCTATCTATCTATCTTTAAATTATTCTAGAATGGTATCTATATGATAAAAAAAAGCACCTATGAATTACCCGAATCCATCACAGGTTCTTTAGTTCTCCTTGTTCCCTGCTGGGATTCTGAATGATCAGGTCTCCTTGTTCCCTGGTGGGATTCTGAATGATCAGGTCCCTTGTTCCCTGGTGGGATTCTGAATGATCAGATCTCCTTGTTCCCTGGTGGGATTCTGAATGATCAGGTCCCTTGTTCCCTGGTGGGATTCTGAATGATCAGATCTCCTTGTTCCCTGGTGGGATTCTGAATGATCAGGTCTCCTTGTTCCCCTGGTGGGATTCTGAATGATCAGGTCCCTTGTTCCCTGGTGGGATTCTGAATGATCAGGTCTCCTTGTTCCCCTGGTGGGATTCTGAATGATCAGATCTCCTTGTTCCCTGGTGGGATTCTGAATGATCAGGTCTCCTTGTTCCCCTGGTGGGATTCTGAATGATCAGGTCCCTTGTTCCCTGCTGGGATTCTGAATGATCAGGTCTCCTTGTTCCCTGGTGGGATTCTGAATGATCAGGTCCCTTGTTCCCTGGTGGGATTCTGAATGATCAGGTCTCCTTGTTCCCTGGTGGGATTCTGAATGATCAGGTCTCCTTGTTCCCTGGTGGGATTCTGAATGATCAGGTCTCCTTGTTCCCTGGTGGGATTCTGAATGATCAGATCTCCTTGTTCCCTGGTGGGATTCTGAATAATCAGGTCTCCTTGTTCCCTGCTGGGATTCTGAATGATCAGGTCTCCTTGTTCCCTGGTGGGATTCTAAATGATCAGGTCTCCTTGTTCCCTGGTGGGACTCTGAATGATCAGGTCTCCTTGTTCCCTGGTGGGATTCTGAATGATCAGGTCTCCTTGTTCCCTGGTGGGACTCTGAATGATCAGGTCTCCTTGTTCCCTGGTGGGATTCTGAATGATCAGGTCTCCTTGTTCCCTGGTGGGATTCTGAATGATTAGTTCTTCTCGTTGTCCTGTAATATTCGGTATGCTTAGTTCTCCTCGCTCCCCGGTAGGATTCTGTATAATCAAGGTTTCCAGAATTCTAGATGGTTTCTGCACTCAATACGTATATAGGAGATTCTCTAAAATGTTCAGGAAATTACATTTCTAATAATGAGGAAGTCTGTGTACTTTAGTGAATGTTATTACCGCCACATCAAAAATTCCTTGCAGTGTCTGTACCACAAATAGGGATGTTTCGGAACTGTACAACATTTCACAATGGTTTCCATGTCTGACAACATTTCAGTGAAGTTGCCCTCTAATGTTAAAGTAGAAAATAAAAAGGAAGACGTTGAAATCTGCTCACAATGAACAGGCAGATTTAATAAAATACTGACCAGACCTGACTACACTGACCTGTCCTGCATACACTGACTACACTGACCTGTCCTGCATACACTGACTAAACTCACCTGACCTGCATACACTGACTACACTGACCTGACCTGCATACACTGACTACACTGACCTGACTTGCATACACTGACCTGCCCTGACTACACTGACCTGCCCTGACTACACTGACCTGCCCTGACTACACTGACCTGCCCTGACTACACTGACCTGTCCTGACTACACTGACCTGTCCTGCATACACTGACCTGTCCTGACTACACTGACCTGTCCTGCATACACTGACCTGACTACACTGTCCTGCCTACACTGACCTGACCTGCCTACACCGACCTGACCTGCCGACACCGACCTGACCTGCCTACACTGAACTGTCCTGTATACACTGACTACACTGACCTGACCTGCATACACTGACCTGTCCTGACTACACTGACCTGTCCTGACTACACTGACCTGTCCTGACTACACTGACCTGTCCTACATACACTGACTACACTGACCTGTCCTGCATACACTGACTAAACTCACCTGACCTGCATACACTGACTAAACTCACCTGTCCTGTATACACTGACTATACTGACCTGTCCTGCATACACTGACTACACTGACCTGTCCTGCATACACTGACTACACTGACCTGTCCTGCATACACTGACTACACTGACCTGTCCTGCATACACTGACTACACTGACCTGTCCTGCATACACTGACTACACTGACCTGTCCTGCATACACTGACTACACTGACCTGACCTGCATACACTGACTACACTGACCTGACCTGCATACACTGACCTGCCCTGACTACACTGACCTGTCCTGCATACACTGACTACACTGACCTGACCTG
The DNA here is from genome assembly GCA_029574335.1 of Rana kukunoris. Lineage (NCBI taxonomy): Eukaryota > Metazoa > Chordata > Amphibia > Anura > Ranidae > Rana > Rana kukunoris. The sequence continues at coordinate 535,191,964 of CM056051.1, forward strand.
CATACACTGACTACACTGACCTGACCTGCATACACTGACTACACTGACCTGACCTGCATACACTGACCTGCCCTGACTACACTGACCTGCCCTGACTACACTGACCTGCCCTGGCTACACTGACCTGCCCTGACTACACTGACCTGTCCTGACTACACTGACCTGTCCTGCATACACTGACCTGTCCTGACTACACTGACCTGTCCTGCATACACTGAATTGACTACACTGTCCTGCCTACACTGACCTGACCTGCCTACACCGACCTGACCTGCCGACACCGACCTGACCTGCCTACACTGAACTGTCCTGTATACACTGACTACACTGACCTGACCTGCATACACTGACCTGTCCTGACTACACTGACCTGCCCTGCATACACTGACTACACTGACCTGACCTGCATACACTGACCTGTCCTGACTACACTGACCTGTCCTACATACACTGACTACACGGACGTGTCCTGCATACACTGACTAAACTCACCTGACCTGCATACACTGACTAAACTCACCTGTCCTGCATACACTGACTACACTGACCTGCCCTGACTACACTGACCTGTCCTGACTACACTGACCTGTCCTGCATACACTGACCTGCCCTGACTACACTGACCTGCCCTGACTACACTGACCTGCCCTGACTACACTGACCTGTCCTGACTACACTGACCTGTCCTGCATACACTGACCTGTCCTGACTACACTGACCTGTCCTGCATACACTGACCTGACTACACTGTCCTGCCTACACTGACCTGACCTGCCTACACCGACCTGACCTGCCGACACCGACCTGACCTGCCTACACTGAACTGTCCTGTATACACTGACTACACTGACCTGACCTGCATACACTGACCTGTCCTGACTACACTGACCTGTCCTGACTACACTGACCTGTCCTACATACACTGACTACACTGACCTGTCCTGCATACACTGACTAAACTCACCTGACCTGCATACACTGACTAAACTCACCTGTCCTGCATACACTGACTACACTGACCTGTCCTGCATACACTGACTACACTGACCTGTCCTGCATACACTGACTACACTGACCTGACCTGCATACACTGACTACACTGACCTGACCTGCATACACTGACCTGCCCTGACTACACTGACCTGTCCTGCATACACTGACTACACTGACCTGACCTGCATACACTGACTACACTGACCTGACCTGCATACACTGACTACACTGACCTGACCTGCATACACTGACCTGCCCTGACTACACTGACCTGCCCTGGCTACACTGACCTGCCCTGACTACACTGACCTGTCCTGACTACACTGACCTGTCCTGCATACACTGACCTGTCCTGACTACACTGACCTGTCCTGCATACACTGACCTGACTACACTGTCCTGCCTACACTGACCTGACCTGCCTACACCGACCTGACCTGCCGACACCGACCTGACCTGCCTACACTGAACTGTCCTGTATACACTGACTACACTGACCTGACCTGCATACACTGACCTGTCCTGACTACACTGACCTGTCCTGCATACACTGACTACACTGACCTGACCTGCATACACTGACCTGTCCTGACTACACTGACCTGTCCTACATACACTGACTACACGGACCTGTCCTGCATACACTGACTAAACTCACCTGACCTGCAAACACTGACTAAACTCACCTGTCCTGCATACACTGACTACACTGACCTGCCCTGACTACACTGACCTGTCCTGACTACACTGACCTGTCCTGACTACACTGACCTGTCCTGCATACACTGACCTGCCCTGACTACACTGACCTGCCCTGACTACACTGACCTGCCCTGACTACACTGACCTGTCCTGACTACACTGACCTGTCCTGCATACACTGACCTGTCCTGCATACACTGACCTGTCCTGACTACACTGACCTGTCCTGCATACACTGACCTGACTACACTGTCCTGCCTACACTGACCTGACCTGCCTACACCGACCTGACCTGCCGACACCGACCTGACCTGCCTACACTGAACTGTCCTGTATACACTGACTACACTGACCTGACCTGCATACACTGACCTGTCCTGACTACACTGACCTGTCCTGACTACACTGACCTGTCCTGACTACACTGACCTGTCCTACATACACTGACTAAACTCACCTGACCTGCATACACTGACTAAACTCACCTGTCCTGCATACACTGACTACACTGACCTGTTTTGCATACACTGACTACACTGACCTGTCCTGCATACACTGACTACACTGACCTGTCCTGCATACACTGACTACACTGACCTGTCCTGCATACACTGACTACACTGACCTGACCTGCATACACTGACTACACTGACCTGACCTGCATACACTGACTACACTGACCTGACCTGCATACACTGACCTGCCCTGACTACACTGACCTGTCCTGCATACACTGACTACACTGACCTGACCTGCATACACTGACTACACTGACCTGACCTGCATACACTGACTACACTGACCTGCCCTGACTACACTGACCTGCCCTGACTACACTGACCTGTCCTGCATACACTGACCTGTCCTGACTACACTGACCTGTCCTGCATACACTGACCTGACTACACTGTCCTGCCTACACTGACCTGACCTGCCTACACCGACCTGACCTGCTGACACCGACCTGACCTGCCTACACTGAACTGTCCTGTATACACTGACTACACTGACCTGACCTGCATACACTGACCTGTCCTGACTACACTGACCTGACCTGCATACACTGACCTGTCCTGACTACACTGACCTGTCCTACATACACTGACTACAAGGACCTGTCCTGCATACACTGACTAAACTCACCTGACCTGCATACACTGACTAAACTCACCTGTCCTGCATACACTGACTACACTGACCTGTCCTGCATACACTGACTACACTGACCTGACCTGCATACACTGACTACACTGACCTGACCTGCATACACTGACTACACTGACCTGACCTGCATACACTGACCTGCCCTGACTACACTGACCTGCCCTGACTACACTGACCTGCCCTGGCTACACTGACCTGCCCTGACTACACTGACCTGTCCTGACTACACTGACCTGTCCTGCATACACTGACCTGTCCTGACTACACTGACCTGTCCTGCATACACTGAATTGACTACACTGTCCTGCCTACACTGACCTGACCTGCCTACACCGACCTGACCTGCCGACACCGACCTGACCTGCCTACACTGAACTGTCCTGTATACACTGACTACACTGACCTGACCTGCATACACTGACCTGTCCTGACTACACTGACCTGCCCTGCATACACTGACTACACTGACCTGACCTGCATACACTGACCTGTCCTGACTACACTGACCTGTCCTACATACACTGACTACACGGACGTGTCCTGCATACACTGACTAAACTCACCTGACCTGCATACACTGACTAAACTCACCTGTCCTGCATACACTGACTACACTGACCTGCCCTGACTACACTGACCTGTCCTGACTACACTGACCTGTCCTGACTACACTGACCTGTCCTGCATACACTGACCTGCCCTGACTACACTGACCTGCCCTGACTACACTGACCTGCCCTGACTACACTGACCTGTCCTGACTACACTGACCTGTCCTGCATACACTGACCTGTTCTGACTACACTGACCTGTCCTGCATACACTGACCTGACTACACTGTCCTGCCTACACTGACCTGACCTGCCTACACCGACCTGACCTGCCGACACCGACCTGACCTGCCTACACTGAACTGTCCTGTATACACTGACTACACTGACCTGACCTGCATACACTGACCTGTCCTGACTACACTGACCTGTCCTGACTACACTGACCTGTCCTGACTACACTGACCTGTCCTACATACACTGACTACACTGACCTGTCCTGCATACACTGACTAAACTCACCTGACCTGCATACACTGACTAAACTCACCTGTCCTGCATACACTGACTACACTGACCTGTCCTGCATACACTGAATTGACTACACTGTCCTGCCTACACTGACCTGACCTGCCTACACCGACCTGACCTGCCGACACCGACCTGACCTGCCTACACTGAACTGTCCTGTATACACTGACTACACTGACCTGACCTGCATACACTGACCTGTCCTGACTACACTGACCTGCCCTGCATACACTGACTACACTGACCTGACCTGCATACACTGACCTGTCCTGACTACACTGACCTGTCCTACATACACTGACTACACGGACGTGTCCTGCATACACTGACTAAACTCACCTGACCTGCATACACTGACTAAACTCACCTGTCCTGCATACACTGACTACACTGACCTGCCCTGACTACACTGACCTGTCCTGACTACACTGACCTGTCCTGACTACACTGACCTGTCCTGCATACACTGACCTGCCCTGACTACACTGACCTGCCCTGGCTACACTGACCTGCCCTGACTACACTGACCTGTCCTGACTACACTGACCTGTCCTGCATACACTGACCTGTCCTGACTACACTGACCTGTCCTGCATACACTGAATTGACTACACTGTCCTGCCTACACTGACCTGACCTGCCTACACCGACCTGACCTGCCGACACCGACCTGACCTGCCTACACTGAACTGTCCTGTATACACTGACTACACTGACCTGACCTGCATACACTGACCTGTCCTGACTACACTGACCTGCCCTGCATACACTGACTACACTGACCTGACCTGCATACACTGACCTGTCCTGACTACACTGACCTGTCCTACATACACTGACTACACGGACGTGTCCTGCATACACTGACTAAACTCACCTGACCTGCATACACTGACTAAACTCACCTGTCCTGCATACACTGACTACACTGACCTGCCCTGACTACACTGACCTGTCCTGACTACACTGACCTGTCCTGACTACACTGACCTGTCCTGCATACACTGACCTGCCCTGACTACACTGACCTGCCCTGACTACACTGACCTGCCCTGACTACACTGACCTGTCCTGACTACACTGACCTGTCCTGCATACACTGACCTGTCCTGACTACACTGACCTGTCCTGCATACACTGACCTGACTACACTGTCCTGCCTACACTGACCTGACCTGCCTACACCGACCTGACCTGCCGACACCGACCTGACCTGCCTACACTGAACTGTCCTGTATACACTGACTACACTGACCTGACCTGCATACACTGACCTGTCCTGACTACACTGACCTGTCCTGACTACACTGACCTGTCCTACATACACTGACTACACTGACCTGTCCTGCATACACTGACTAAACTCACCTGACCTGCGTACACTGACTAAACTCACCTGTCCTGCATACACTGACTACACTGACCTGTCCTGCATACACTGACTACACTGACCTGTCCTGCATACACTGACTACACTGACCTGACCTGCATACACTGACTACACTGACCTGACCTGCATACACTGACCTGCCCTGACTACACTGACCTGTCCTGCATACACTGACTACACTGACCTGACCTGCATACACTGACTACACTGACCTGACCTGCATACACTGACTACACTGACCTGACCTGCATACACTGACCTGCCCTGACTACACTGACCTGCCCTGGCTACACTGACCTGCCCTGACTACACTGACCTGTCCTGACTACACTGACCTGTCCTGCATACACTGACCTGTCCTGACTACACTGACCTGTCCTGCATACACTGACCTGACTACACTGTCCTGCCTACACTGACCTGACCTGCCTACACCGACCTGACCTGCCGACACCGACCTGACCTGCCTACACTGAACTGTCCTGTATACACTGACTACACTGACCTGACCTGCATACACTGACCTGTCCTGACTACACTGACCTGTCCTGCATACACTGACTACACTGACCTGACCTGCATACACTGACCTGTCCTGACTACACTGACCTGTCCTACATACACTGACTACACGGACCTGTCCTGCATACACTGACTAAACTCACCTGACCTGCAAACACTGACTAAACTCACCTGTCCTGCATACACTGACTACACTGACCTGCCCTGACTACACTGACCTGTCCTGACTACACTGACCTGTCCTGACTACACTGACCTGTCCTTCATACACTGACCTGCCCTGACTACACTGACCTGCCCTGACTACACTGACCTGCCCTGACTACACTGACCTGTCCTGCATACACTGACCTGTCCTGCATACACTGACCTGTCCTGACTACACTGACCTGTCCTGCCGACACCGACCTGACCTGCCTACACTGAACTGTCCTGTATACACTGACTACACTGACCTGACCTGCATACACTGACCTGTCCTGACTACACTGACCTCCTGACTACCTGTCCTGACTACACTGACCTGTCCTACATACACTGACTCCACCTGACTACACTGACCTCACCTGTCCTGACTACACTGACCTGTTTTGCATACACTGACACACTGACCTGTCCTGCACACTGACTACACTACCTGTCCTGCAACACTGACACCTGACCTGCCTGCATACACTGACTACACTGACTACCTGCAACTGACACCTGACCTCCTGCATACACTATACTGACTACACTGACCTGACCCTGACTACACTGACCTGTCCTGCATACACTGACACTGACACTGACCTGTCCTGCATACACTGACTACACTGACCTGACCTACACTGACTACACTGACCTGACCTGCATACACTGACACACTGACCTGACCTGCATACACTGACCTACTACACTGACCTGTCCTGCATACACTGACTACACTGACCTGACCTGCATACACTGACTACACTGACCTGACCTGCTACACTGACTACACTGACCTGCCCTGACTACACTGACCTGTGACTACACTGACCTGCCCTGACTACTGACCTGCCCTGACTACACTGACCTGTCCTGCATACACTGACCTGTCCTGACTACACTGACCTGTCCTGCATACACTGACCTGACTACACTGTCCTGCCTACACTGACCTGACCTGCCTACCTGACCTGACCTGCTGACACCGACCTGACCTGCCTACACTGAACTGTCCTGTATACACTGACTACACTGACCTGACCTGCATACACTGACCTGTCCTGACTACACTGACCTGACCTGCATACACTGACCTGTCCTGACTACACTGACCTGTCCTACATACACTGACTACACGGACCTGTCCTGCATACACTGACTAAACTCACCTGACCTGCATACACTGACTAAACTCACCTGTCCTGCATACACTGACTACACGGACCTGTCCTGCATACACTGACTACACTGACCTGTCCTGCATACACTGACTACACTGACCTGTCCTGCATACACTGACTACACTGACCTGTCCTGCATACACTGACTACACTGACCTGACCTGCATACACTGACTACACTGACCTGACCTGCATACACTGATCTGCCCTGACTACACTGACCTGTCCTGCATACACTGACCTGTCCTGCATACACTGACCTGTCCTGCATACACTGACCTGTCCTGACTACACTGACCTGTCCTGCATACACTGACCTGTCCTGACTACACTGACCTGACTACACGGTCCTGCCTACACTGACCTGACCTGCATACACCGACCTGACCTGCCGACACCGACCTGACCTGCCTACACTGAACTGTCCTGTATACACTGACTACACTGACCTGACCTGCATACACTGACCTGACCTGCAGACACTGACCTGACCTGCATACACTGACCTGTCCTGACTACACTGACCTGTCCTGACTACACTGACCTGTCCTGCATACACTGACTACACTGACCTGACCTGCATACACTGACCTGTCCTGACTACACTGACCTGTCCTGATTACACTGACCTGTCCTGCATACACTGACCTGTCCTGACTAAATTGACCTGACTACACTGACCTACATACACAATCACTGACCTGATCTACATACACAATCACTGACCTACATACACTAACACTGAGTGACCTACATCAGCCGTGGTAGAGATGCAGCCAGAGGACTCGAGGAGACTCAGAACTCAGGAGCTAAGGAGGAAAGGAGAGCTGCTGAATGGAGCAGGGAGCTGGGATGTGGGGTGCCAATGTGCCTGAGGTGATCCTGTCATACAGATGCAACCCCTTAGGAGCCAAGGAGGAGAGATGCTGAACCCGAGCGGGGATATGATATCACGGCGTGCCGGGCAGCATTGTAATTCCTGCCTTCTGAGCTTGCAGCGCCTATGATGGGCGACACACGTCCCGCAGTCCTGGATTAGACCAGTGGAACGTCCATCATAGGCGCTGCAGGTTCCAGAAGGCAGGACCTGCTGTGTCTTCGGGGACACTCGGAAAAAGAATGGTCCCTGCTCGGCGGCACTCAGGGCTACTAATAAACTTCGGCATGCCCAAGACTCATTTTCGGCTACCCATTTGGTGCTCCAGTCTCCTCAGCCCACACCTAATGACGCCCCTGTCCGGGGGCCAGATGTGGCCCTTTGCTTGCTTTTATCAGGCCCTTGGGGCACTCTTTCATCTACTGATACCAACAATGGGGTGTAATTCACCTTCATCGACACCAATGAAGGGGCACAATTCCTCCCAATGACGCCAATAATGGGGCACAATTCATCCAAATACCATTAACAATGGAGACCAATGACACCAATGATAACACAATTCCTCCTGCTGACACCAACGGTAGGGCATTGTTTTTCCCCCCACTGCCTTCGGCCCTTTTCCACTTCCAGTGACCACAGTCCGGCCCCCCTAAAGTCTGAAAACTGGCCCTTTGTTTAAAAAGTTTGGAGACCCCTGGTTTACAGTAAGACAATAAGCGTGCAGTTCACAAACCGCAACTGTCAACAACTAACCTTGGTTTCTTTGTAGGAAGCTTTTGTCCTTGTGGCCCAGTGAGATTCAGTATGATCACCTATCCTGGGTTGTCCAGGTGGGATTTTGTATGGTCACTTTTCCTTGTTGCCCACTAATATCATGTATGATCAGTTCTCCTTGTTGCACAGTGGGGTTCTTACAATCCTTTCTCCTTTTTGCCCAGTAGGCAGGGGTGTTGCTAGGTGGCAAAGAGACCAGGAGCTTAACCCGAAGTCCAAGGCCGGAAAAACTGGGGGGTGGTGTATGTGATGGAGGCTTTTTCTTGTCTGGGTCGTGACTTACCTGACCGACATACACTGACGGTAGTGACCTACATACACTGACCTACCTGACCTACATACACTGATGGTAGTGACCTACATACACTGACCCACATACACTGACCCACATACACTGACCTACCTACACTGACCTACCTACACTGACCTACCTGAACTACATACACTGATGGTAGTGACCTATATAAACTGACCTATCTACACTGACCTACATACACTGACATTTACATACACTGTCTGACCTACCTCAGCTCAGCCGTGGTGTCACAGCAGGCAGTCAGTCATTCCATTAGTCGTCAGAGGAGGAGCCAAGGAAGAAAGGAGAGCCGAGGAGCCTGAAGGGGAGGAGAGCTGAGGCAGAGAGGTAAGCCGAGGAGGGGAGGAGAGCCGCCCACCCAAACACCGAGCAGGGATGTGGCGCGGCGGCCGCATTGTAATTTCCACCTTCTGGAGCCTGCAGCGCCTATGATGGACATCACACATTCCGCGGTCCCAGCATTGGACCAGTGGGACGTCCATCATAGGCATTGCACAGGCTCCAGAAGGCAGGACCTGCTATGGCACTTGGCCACACTCGGCCGCATTCGTCGGCGCTCGGGATCAGATCGGTCTCAGAGCTCGCTGCTCGCTCGGGGCTAACAATGGAGACATGCAATCATGAGACCCGGGGCTTTTCGGGAACCCATCCAGGGTGGCCAGCCCCCCTAGCCCCATCTCCCGACGCCCCTGCCAGTAGAATTCCAAATGATCTGTTCTCCACACCCTTGTTGCTCAATGGGATTGTATATGAGCCATAGGGATGATCCGAACACCACTAAAGTCTATGGAACACGAATGTGAAAAATCAAAAGTGCTCATTCTTTTTTTTTTTTTTTCTTTACCACGTCAGCCTTAACTAAGAAACTGGAGAGCAGCTCATAGATCCATGCTTCCTTTGTCTCCATTACAGTTTTGCATCATCTGTGGTATCAAAACAGCTTTTTACCCTTTTTTTTTCTCTCTTTTTTTTCTCTTTTCTTCTTTTTTTTTTTTTTTTTATATAAATATTTGTTGTTTATAGTATAAGACAATGGATAGATTGTTGTGCTATCCGGTCCTTAAGCAATTTCAACCCCCCCCACCCCCGTGGCCCCCGACAGGAAACAAGGATGAGAAAGCCTTCCTGGTACTAACTGTGTTGCTGTTCTAATTTTTTTTTTTCTAGTTCCAGTAACTGTCTGACTTCATATTTTCCGCATAGCTCCACGACTTTTTGTACACTTGCCATTTTTTCAATTTTTCCTTAAAATCCTGATTTTCCTGGTTTCCCCCACCATCTCCCTCAATTCTTCCATTCTATAGGTCTCCTCCACCGCATTGATCCATTCCCACATCATAGGGGTTTCTACTTTCTGCCAATTCTTAGGTATAAGCCTCTTTGCCGCGTTGAGAAGGTGGGGTATGAGAGATTTTTTGTACCTTGTTATCCCCTCTTGCCCTCCATGGAAAAGGACTGCCCACGGATCGTTTTTTATTTCTTTCCCCGTAATCTTTTTTATTTGCTCTATGATTTGTTGCCAGAATGTTTTAATTTTTGGGCACAGCCACCATAGATGTGCCATAGTTCCTTTTTCCGGGCATCCCCGCCAGCAATTTCCCGGTTCTCCTACGCTGAATCTTCTCACTTTGTCAGGTGTGGCGTACCAGCTCGAGATACATTTATAGTTTGACTCCGCGGTTCTCGTATCGATGGCAGAGGAATGGGTCAATTTCATTATCTTTTCGAAAGTGTTGTCCCCTCTTAGTGACCCCAATTCTCTTTCCCATTTCTGGACGAAGGGCGGTTCCGCCAGCGCGTCCACCTTTGCCAAGATCTTATATAGTTTCGACACTGTACCTTTTGAATTTACTTTTTTGCACAGTTTTTCCACTGGGGTGAGTTCTAAACCTCGTCCGCAGGGGGTGTGGGAGATGTTGCACAAAGTGGCATAGCTGGGTGTATCGCCATTCATCCAGAATCCAGGTTTCTGACCTAACTTTCAACTCCTCGAAACCCATAATTTTACCCTCTTTTATTATTTCACCTAAATATAATTTGTCTATTTTAATCCAGTTCCCCCCAATGTTTTTCTCCCCCGGTGCGAAATATGGGTTTTCCTTCAAATTTATGAGGGGTGAGTTGTGGCCCTCATCTATTTTTTTTGTGAACTCTATCCCATAATCTCAGTGTGTCTTGTGTTATATCAAAAGTTTTTTTATTTAGTGCTCTGCATTTTGCGGGGATCCATATTATCGTGCTCAATGGTGCTTTAGATTGTGCGTTTTCTATTTGTACCCATCTTTTTTCTCGTCGATCTCTGGCCCATTCTACTACCCGAGACAATACCGCTGCTTTATAGTAATCTCTGAGGCCCCGTACACACGACCGAGGTTCTCGCTGAAAACCAGCGAGAACCTCGCTGGAATGTGAATTCCAGCGAGGACCTCGGTCGTGTGTACAGTTTCGGCGAGCTTCCCGTCGGGAAGCTCGTCGAGCCGAAAAAGAGAGCACGCTCTCTATTTTCTCGACGGCCCGCCTGGAAGAATGGCTGGTTGCCATTCCCGATGGGCGGGTCGCCGAATTCGACGGCCGGGAGAGAACCTCGACGGGCGGAACGATGTGTTCTGCCCGTCGAGGTTCTGGGTCGTGTGTACGCCGCCTTATATCCGGCACGGCCAGTCCCCCTTTGATCTTTTCTTGTTTTAAAATTGCTAGTGCGATTCTATGTTTTTTGTTTTTCCACACAAAGTTCATCAGAATTGAGTTTAATGTCCTCAGGAATTGTTGGGGAAGTGCTATAGGCATCATTTGGAATTTATAGAGGATCTTAGGAACCAAGAACATCTTTAGGGTATTAATACGTCCTACCCAAGAGATTGGTTTGTTTATTATTTTTTTTAATATCTGATTTGGTCTCATTTAACAGGGATATAAAATTTATTTTATACATTTCCTTATCTGACCTTGTTAATTTGATACCTAAATATTTGAGCTCTTTTATACAGGGATATACATATCTCCTTCTAATAATCTTCTCATCTTTTTTATTTAGGTTAATGTTCAAAATTTCAGTTTTTGACTCATTAATTTTGAAATTTGAAATGGTACCGTACTGTTGGAATACCTTGGTTAAAGCTGGGATAGTTGTCTGTGGGTTAGTAATGTAAAATAAAATATCATCAGCAAACGCCGATAGCTTATGCTTCTCGTTCCCAACTATCTATCTCGCTGATTTCAGGGTTATTCCTAATCGTGGGTAACAGAGGCTCCAAAGACAGGATAAAGAGGAGGGGGGACAAAGGGCATCCCTGGCGCGTCCCATTTCTCATTTCAAAGGGGGCGGATAGGGTGCCGTTGATTTTGATTTTGGCCGTAGGGTGGTGGTAGAGTGTTTTCACCCAGCTGATCATCCTGTCCCCGACGCCCATCGCCTCTAGTGTTTTAAACATAAAGCCCCAGTCTACCCTATCGAAAGCCTTTTCGGCATCTACCGACATGAGTATACCTGGGACCCTGTCTATTTTTAACTTCTGGATTAAGAGGAGCGCTCTTATTCCATTGTCTTTACTTTCTCTATCAGGGATGAAACCGGTCTGGTCTGGGTGGACCAATAGGGGCATTACTCTTTTCAGTGGCTCTGCTAGGATTTTTGCGAATATTTTGATATCCGCGTTCAACAGCGAAATTGGTCTATATCCTGAGCAGAGCGAGCTGTCCTTACCTTCTTTTAAAATGATAGTAATCGAAGCGGCTAGGGCTTTCCTACTTGTTTCGTGCTCTAACCCCAACCCGTTGAAATATTTGCATGGTCCTGGGCTTTTTACCGCCTTCGTATTTTTTAAAGCTTCTTTGATTTCAGCTTCCGTTATTGGTTTGTCTATGTTAAATCTATCTATTTCCTCAATCTTAGATAACCCAGATTTTGAAATAAAATCCCTAATTTTGATCTCCTTATCTGCAATTTGGTGACCCCCCTGATCGATCGAGTACAACTCTTGGTAATAGTCTTTGAAGGTCTCTGCTATTTCATTGGTGGTGTAGACCAAATCTCCGTTTTTTTTTTTTTATCTTCTCGATGTAATTTCTAGATTGCTTTTTTTTAACCATTTTCGCCAAGTATCTGCTAGGTTTATTACCCCATAAATATCACTCCTTTGCTATGCTGTTAATTTTTTTTTTTTTATTAGTTCCAGAACCTCTCTAAATTCCTCTCTTTTTAACGTTAACTTATGGTGGACGTCTTGTGTTCTCTTCTTTTTGTGTACTTGTTCTAGGTGTGCTATTTCTTTAACTAGGGACTCATACCTCCTACTTTCCTCTTTTTTTTCCCTAGCCCCCTCGGCGATTAGTATTCCTCGAATATAGGCTTTGTGCGCTTCCCATAGGGTGGCGCCTTAAATTTCCCCGTTGTCATTTGTTAGGAAAAAAAAATTGAGTTCTTGTTCCACCTTTTTCGCTCCGTCCTCATCTCTTATTAGGTTTTCATTTAGGTGCCACGTAGGTGACTGATTTTGTTGTGGGGCGGTTTCCATTATCATGGTTATTGGGGCGTGATCCGAGAGGGTCATTATTTCAATTTTAGCCTCAACCACCTTATCTAAAAGCCTATGATCTACTAGGATATAGTTTATCCTAGAGTAGGTCTCGTGTACAGGGGAGAAAAAGGTGTAGTCCTGTTGCCTTGCGTGCAGCATCCTCCATACGTCCACCAACTGGCTTTCATGCATTTTCCGTTTACATTTTTTTTTTTCCAAATAGTTTTTATTGAAAAGATTTCACAAGAGAATAACACATGGTCAAGGCAGGTAGGAGAACGCCACAGTACAAGTGACAAATTTCGTAGAGAAAAGTAATCAGTACTTTAAGAAAAATAAAAAAATAAAATAAAACACAATCATATATTGAGCAGTAAGCAAACTACAACACAGCTGCTGGATTACCACATAGTCTTAACCAGGAAAACAACAAGCAGAGAGTAAAAGAGAAGGAAGAGGGGAAGGGGAAGATGAAGAAGGGTCCATGGCCTGAACCGTCAGTCGAGCTGGTAGTGTTAGGCAGTACAAATTGAAAGTAGCAATCAGGGGTTTCTATTATAGAGATTCTCAGGTCCCGTCCCTATACCACAGCTTCCAAATAGACCAGTTAGAGTCAAATTTAGCTCTGTTTCCTTTTCTACTGTCCAGGAGGGATTCATGAACATAATTGGTCTGGACAGTTTTCAAGACCTCTGAAACGTTTGGTGCCTTATCAGCTTTCCAGTGTTGTGCTATCAATGTCCTGGCCGCAAGGAGAATGTGGGTTACCACTGTTCTAAAGTTGGGAGGGAAGAGTTCTATCCCTAAGTGTAATATCGCTAATGCAGGATTAGGTCGCGAAAGGATGCCAGTAATTCTTGAAATATATGAAAAGATTGAGTTCCAAAAGCTGGTGAGGTGTCTGCAGGCCCACAACATATGTAATAAATTCCCTATCATACCACAGTTTCTCCAACAGAGTGACGAGCTGTCTTTACTAAATTTAGATATCCTATAGGGAGTAAGGTACCATCTCAGATTTATCTTTTGAGACAGTTCCCAATGGTTCACACATCCCGAGGCCTTAAACAGGGACCGGAATGCATGAGTCCACTGAGTTTCCGAGAAAGTTTCACCCAAATCACTTTCCCATCTCCTAAAGGGGGGGATTTTGTGAATTGTAGTTTATCCTGAAATAAATTATAGAAGAGAGCAATCCCTTTTCGAGGGACAGGGGTAGTGTTGTAGAAGCGCCAGGCTTCCTTAGGCAGGAATATCTGGTGTGTCCCTATAGGCTTCAGAAAGTGAGCAATTCGGATATAGCTAAATTGGTCACTTGGGGACAGAGTAAATTTAGCACATAAAGATTCAAAGGATAGGAGCAAATTCTCATGAAATAGATCACAAACAAATCGAATACCTCTATTTTGCCAACTATGAAGAGAAATATCAGGAATAATCTGAGAGAGGATTTTAATGGGGATAGGGACCTCTGAAAGGGAGTGGGAAGTGTCAGGTCTAGAACGTAAGTCTCTCCAAGCCTGAATAGAGGCTCGGAGAGATAAGGGAAGATCCCGTAATACATACGGTTTCCAAACATCAACGAGAAGAAAATCTTTAAGATCGTGAACAGGGCAAAGATCTTGCTCAATGTCTTTCCATACAGCACTAGAATTGGAGTCTATCCAGATCTGAAGTTGCGATAGAATGGAGGCACGAAAATAGTCGCCAATATCGACCAGTCCCAT
Organism: Rana kukunoris; assembly: GCA_029574335.1. Classification (NCBI taxonomy): domain Eukaryota; kingdom Metazoa; phylum Chordata; class Amphibia; order Anura; family Ranidae; genus Rana; species Rana kukunoris. Next base: position 535,207,401 of record CM056051.1, read on the forward strand.
GCCCCCAGCCATCTTGTGTTTGACCAGGAGAGACTTAGAGCATCTTGGTCTTGTTTTCTGCCAAATAAATTTAGAAAGTATAGTATTGAGAGCTTTTAGGAAGGAGGATGGGATCGGAATTGGGAGAGTTCTAAAAACATACAAAATCTGAGGTAAGAGCAACATTTTAAAGGCGGCCAGGCGACCAGACCAAGACAGTTCAACTTTAGTTAATCTAGCAGCATCTCTAGAGATCTTGTCAGTCAAAGGGGTATAGTTGGCTTCTACTAACTGTGAAGGGTCTGCTGTCAGTTTTAGTCCTAAGTATGTAATAGAAGATCCGCTCCAGGAATAAGGAAATGTTTCCTGAAGTTGATTCCTTAGGGCTACAGGGACTCCAAGATCAAGGATAAAGGATTTTGTGCAATTTACCTTGTAGTAGGATATCAGGCTAAATTCTAACAAAACAGCATGGGCGTATCGTAGTGAGGTAGCAGGGGAGGTCAGGAAGAGAATAATATCATCCGCAAAAAGATTTTCCGAGTGTGTTCTGTGTGACGTATGGATTCCCTCAATACCCGGGTGGGACCTTATCCTCTCCGCCAACGGCTCAATAAGCAAGTTAAAAATTGATGGGGAAAGGGGGCAGCCTTGGCGGGTGCCATTAGTGATTGAAAATGTATTCGACAGCAGACCAGATGTGTACACCTGGGCGCACGGGGAGGAGTAGAGAGCCAGAATAGCCGAAAGGACAGGCCCCACAAATCCAAACTTCACTAAGGTCTGACGCATGTAACCCCAATGTACCCTGTCGAACGCCTTCTCCGCGTCCAGCGAAAGGAGCAGAGAAGGCGTTCGAGACGATCTAGCATGCTGTATCACCCCCAGAACTCGTCTGGTGGCGTCCGACGCCTGTCTTCCAGTAGTGAAGCCTGTTTGGTCGGGATCTACAAGGGACGGGAGAATAGGTAGTAGTCTGTGGGCCAGAAGCTTTGCATATCATTTAACATCAGTATTGAGTAATGAAATTGGTCGGAAGTTAGCCGGAGCGACAGGTTCTTTACCCGATTTAGGAATGGTGACCACATATGCTTTTAACATCTCAGAGGGAAACGAGGCAGACGACACAGCTCCCAAGAATACCTCTTTGAGGGTCGGGACCAGATTCTTATGAAATACCTGATAGTAATCATTAGGGAGGCCATCAGGCCCAGGGGATTTGCCTAGTGGGAGTTGCTTAATGACCCGTTCGATCTCAGACTCAGAAATAGGAGCATTCAACATATCTAATTGAGATTGGGAGAGAGAAGGAAGATTAACTTTAAGTAAAAATTCCTGAATAGCACTGTCAATGGGCTGAGGGGTGGTTGAGTCCTGGTTCAAATTATATAAACTAGAATAGTACTGTGCAAAGGAGTCAGCAATCTCTTTGGGGTTTACAATTTTATGATTATCCACTGGGTGGAGCAAATATGGAATACTTGCTTTGACTCTAGCCGCTTTAAGCCTTTGGGCCAAAAATTTACCTGCCCGGTTCCCTGAAGAGTAGTGGGCCAATTTTAAATTTCGAAGATGTTTATCATAATTTTCTATAAGGAGCAGTCTGAGATCGAAACGGTACCCAGCAAGCTTCTGAGCTAATAGAGCAGAGGGGGTCGATTTATTTTGGCACTCCAAAATTTTTATGTTCTCTAATAGACGATTGAGTTTCTGCGTCCTCTGCCTCTTCTCCCTTGCACAAATTTGGAGAATGGTACCTCTAATAAACGCCTTATGGGCACACCATAACGTATTAACATCTGAAACTGATCCTCTATTTTCAACAAAAAAAATTTCAAGACAGTCATTAATAGTAGCAACATGGGGAGACATATGAAAAATCCGAGAGTTGGCTCTCCATACATTGGCAGGGTTGAAAGTGTGTCCCCCCGCCACCGTAACTGATACAGGAGCGTGGTCTGACCACGAAATAGTATGAATGGCGGAGGAAGACACAGCCTGCAGCAATGACTTATCCACAAAAATAAAGTCTATTCTCGAATAGGAATTATGTCTGGATGAATGGAACGTATAATCACGTTCGGTGGCATGAAAACATCTCCAGGTATCAAAAAGACCTTCAGAGTGGAGCAGTTGTTGAAGTTGAGGTGGGGGACGTCGTGCAGTGGTGGAAGAGTCTAAGGCGTAATCAACCGTTAAGTTGTGATCCCCACATACCACCAAGGAACCCTGGGCAATTTTGGAGTACAAACGCTTTAGAAAGAGCAGCTGATGGTGGTTCGGTGCATACAAGTTCACTATAGTGAAAAGTTTGTTATTCAGTTCTCCAACCAGAATAATATATCTACCCTCCGAGTCTACATGAACCTGTGACACCTTGAGAGCCACAGAGTCACTAATGGCTATCAGTACTCCTTTACGCTTGACTGGTGCGGAGGCTATAAAAACATGTGGGAATCGCCTATTCTGAAACCTGGGTGGGCCATCCGCCAGGAAGTGTGTCTCTTGAATGCACAAGACATCAGCTCGAAGAGTAGCAGCCTCCTTCCAGACTGAGGCTCTCTTGGCCGGGTGATTTAGGCCATTCACATTAAATGACACTATATTAATAGCCATACTTCAAATATATAAAAAAGAAAGAAAAGTATTGGTACCTCATCCAGGTAAATAGCGAACTGACATCTAGTCCAAGGCGACAGTAAGGATCCATCCAACTGAACATGGGTAGTTCAGTGTGATCATTAGGCGGAGCAGGCCATGGAAGGAGGGGGGCCTCAGGGGGTAAGTTAAGGGGATTATAGTTAGAAAATGTAGAACAGGAAAGTGAAAAAAAAAAGCACATTAGAAAAAAAGTTTTCAAAAATAAGCATCCAGGGGCAGGATCCCTGCCCAACAACATGGAGGGGGATGAAAACAGAACAATTCCAGAACATAAAGGAACTAGTAGTGGATAAGGCTAGCTTAGCTACGAAAAAGCAATCAGGCCGCAGATTTCTTGCTGGACTTTTTCCTTGTCATCATTTGCCATTCATGCTGTTGATCAATCCGAGCAGGAGGTGATGGCTGCGAGCTCGGGACTAGTTGGTCCGGGAGAATGTCCAAAGATCTGAGCAATGTGAGACCCGCGTCTAGGTCTGAAATTGCTGTGTCACGCCCATTATGGGTGACGTGATCTTGACGGGGTATCCCCAGCGATAGGGGATGTTATGGTTACGGAGAGCTTTCGTTATAGGGAGCAGTGATTTTCTTTTCTGCATAGTGAACTGAGACAGATCCGCAAACAATTGAATGTGGGCAAATCTTTCTGGCATTTGCTGGGTTTTCCTGAAGGTGGAGACCAGTTGGTCCTTTACTTGATAGAAATGTATCCTCATCAAAACGTCTCTAGGGACATTCTCAGGGAGAAATGCTGGCTTAGGCAGCCTGTGGATCCTATCAATTTGCAACTCAGAATCAGGAACAGATGGAAGGAACTGGTGCAGCAAGTCCTTAGCAAACTGTTGGAGTTGCGCTGGGAGCACTGTTTCTGGCACCCCCCTAATCTTCACATTGTTCCTTCTTGACCTGTCTTCGAGGTCAGCGACCTTTGCCCTCAGCCATTCAATCTCATCAGAATGCTCAGCATGGGCATCAATCAGGGAATTGTGAGATGTAGCGAACTCCCCCATTTTTTCCTCCACATGCTCTATCCTGCCACTCAGTTCACCAATATCAGTTTTAAAGTTCTTCATACAGTGCAGCATATCTGTATGCATGGAGCTGCGGAGGGATATTAACATATCTTTCAATGTAGTATCAGAGACCTCTTTGCCTGATGTTGGGAACGCTGTGAAGGGGTCTACTAACTCCCTGGTATCATCCATAGAGGCCTGTTCAGGGCTTACCTGGGTAGCCGTTCCCTCCAGCCGTGGTCTGGACTTAGCAGGGCTGCGGGCAAGCGGGGTGGACACTCCTGGGGACCCACGAGCAGAGCCCGATTCAACTCCTGGGCTGGATGCAGCGGACTGACAGCCGCGGGATGAGGCAGGAGAGGATGCTGCCGCGCCGGCGCCATCTTGGAGCAGGCCGCGATCTCATCCAATTTCTTGGGCTGAGCCAAGTCTTTCCTTTTTCGGGTCATCTCTCCTATGTCCTCGGGTTCTCAGGCAGTGGGATTGAGATGATTCGTGCTGCTATGTCGCTGTGGAGCCGCTCGGTTCCTCTGTCTGGATCGGAGCTACAGGATCACGCTGCCATCAAGCTGTGCGGTAGCCACGCCCCCCCCGTTTAAATTTTTGTAACCACATACAATTCCTCCCCTGCACACGGGACGTACTGTCGACTCCCGGGTTTATACCAAAATTAAAATCCCCCATCACTATCGTGTAGCCCTCGGAAAATACTTTGAGTTTACCCAAGATCCTGTTAAGATATTTTACAGGCCCTGCATTAGGCGCGTATATATTGGCCAGCGTGTAGGTGGTATTCCCGAGTTTACCCTTTAGAAATAAAAATCTTCCTTCGGGGTCTGTAATTCTATCCTCCACAGTAAATCTTGTGTCCCTTGCGAATCCTATTGCCACACCCCTGGCCCGTTTTGAGATGGAATCCCCATAGAACCATACTGGGTAGGAGAAGGAGCCTAATTTTACATTTGAATCTAAGGAGAGATGTGTTTCTTGAAGGCAAACTACATCAGGTCTATATTGCCTAATTTCTTCTATCACCTTATGTCTTTTGGTCGCGGAATTTAACCCCTTAACATTATAAGACAGAAATTTGGTTACTGCCATCTTTTTCTTATTCTACAGCAATACAATCCCTTCCACCTCCTGTCGGGCGTCACATTCCCTTCTCCCCACCCTCCCCCCCACCCCCCCCACCCCCACCCTGGGCCCACTGAAAAAAAGGGCCTCTGAACCGTGGATCCCCCATTTGTCCCTTCCCACGGTTCTCTTGTTTGAGGTGGGTCCAGCCCCGCTCCAACCCCCCCCCCCTCCGGTGGGATCCAGAGAGGGGGGGGACCCGGCCGGGAGCCAGAAAAAGAGAGACCTCCATTCACCGCCTTCCCCCACCCCTCCACCCCCCCCTCCCCCCAGGCCCACCGGAATCTTTTACTTATGGTCATTGAAATTATGTTATTTCTTATTCTGCCCATCCTGGTAGTTCAGGAGCGGGGATGCCTAGCTTGTTACAGAAGGCTTCTAATTCCTCTGGGAATGTTAGCTTTGCTGAGATGCCCTCTTTCTGCCCTATGAGGCACGCTGGGAAGCCCCATTGATATTTGACATTCTGTAAGCGCAGCTGTTCCAACAGTGGTATGAGCAGCCTCCTCCTTGCCAGGGTTTCCCAGGCAAGGTCGGTGAATATCTGGATCTCTGCTCCCTTGAAACTCAGAGGTGGCTTCCTTCTTAGTTGTGACCAAATTTCGGCTTTTTCTTCGTAGTTTCTAAATTTTATGATGATGTCTCTTGGCCACTCCCTCTCTCTGTTCTTTGATTGTCCTATTCGATGGACTCTCTCTATTTTGAGGGTTTTTTCAGTATTTTTCTCCAGGATGGGCAGAAAAAGATCATTCATGATTTTTCTTAAATCCTCGCCTTTTTCTTCCTTAATTGAGCGGATCCTTAAGTTTTGTCTCCTATTTCTATTCTCCTGGTCTTCAAGCCGATACTGTAATAATCTGTGGTTTTGTTTCATTATGCGATGTTGGTCTTTTAATTGGTTGATTTCCAGGGCTTGTTGTTCATTTGTTGTCTCCATCTCTTCCACCCGTGTTAAGAGGTGGCATAGATCCTGCCTCAGCGTGCTGATTTCCTGCCTGATTTCTTGTCTTATTACGTCTTCCAGTCTCTTTAGCATGATATTCATATCACTCTTTGTAGGTATTTGGATGTCTGCTCTTACTTCCTCAATATGGCTTGCATCCTGGTCCCCTTCTATTGATACGTCCGTATTTGTGCTATTCGATCCACCTACTCCTTTTTTGGTCTCCCCTTTTTTTTCATTTTTTTTTGTAGTGTTAGGGCTTTTGATGTTACCATCTTGAGTCATATATTGTCTAATCGTGCTGGTAGTCGTCTTTTCCTTAGGTATCTTCAGGGTGGTACCCCTAGTTGTTTTACTCATGTTATATTTCTTCGCAGTCCTAATTCTTTTCCCCAGCTTAGCAGGGGGTCAGGGCTTTCCTTGTTTAATGTATTTATTTAGGTCTACTAGATTGCATGTGTTGCACCTTCTCTTCTAGAACTCCCTCTTGTCCCTCCTATGGGCTGCCCCGAGGGAGGGGGGCGCTTCTTCCCGGGTGCCGACTCTCTCTCCAACCCGTCTCCAGCGGGAATGCGCGGGGAGGGGAAAGACCCTGTCCCCGGTGTTTGTGCCCTGTCTTCTACCCTTGAAGGATACGGTTGAGCACCACAGTAGATGCCTCTTTATATCAAACTGGCCGTCTTCAGCCTCGGTGGGCCTCGATGTATATAGGGGAGGTTACCTCAGATATACCAAATGCACGAAGTGCACAGGGTCCTTATGCCACTGCTACTACCTCCTTTTGTTTCCTGGGTTAGCAGTGCGAGTTTATCTCTAGCGCCAACCCCCTATCCCAGCACCAAGTGGGCTATAATATCATGCCCCGGGAGCCTGTTCACATACATCAAGTACCAGCCATAGGGGAGCCTTATTACTTCTATGATGATGATAATATAAGCAGTTTAACCACTTAAGGACCCTGCACTGTATATATACATCCTCTTTTTAAAGATGGATATCTTGGTAACGGCAGCAGCTGCTGCCACAACCGAGATATCCATCTCTTCAGTGCAGGGTCCTGTGTACAATAACGGCGGTCTCCGCGGCAGATTCGCCGCGAGATCGCCGTTATCGGTGACCGGAGAGGTGCCCTCCCGCCGCTTTCCCGTGCTCTCCGCCGCTTACCATTGCCGTCGGTAGCGGCGGAGGCGATCGGGTCTGTACGGCTCCTCTGCTGGGATACGAGTGAGGGAAAAATCACCCCCACCCGTTCCCCATAGCAGCGCTGGGCGGAAGTGACGTCAAAACGTCATTTCCGCCCACTGTCTTAACCACTTGTCATCTGCCCGCCGTCAATTGACGGCGGGCAGACGACTCCATTGTTCTGACATCACGTCATATGACGTGATGTCCCTTTAAAGCCGCGGGCGGCGCGGCACCGCGCGCGTCACCGGCGGCGCGCGCGCGCACCCGCCGCTCCGCGGGGATCCCGTGCGAGTGCCCGGCGGCAACGATCGCCGCCGGGCACACGCGATTGCTCTGTAAGTGAGCTGGGACGTGCAGCTCTGTATGTAAACACGGAGCTGCACGTCCCTGTCAGGGAGAGAGGTGACAGATTGTGTTCCTTGTACATAGGGACACAATCGGTCACCTCCCCCAGTCACCCCCCCCTCCCCCTACAGTTAGAACACTCATAGGACACACATTTAACCCCTTCCCCGCCCCCTAGTGGTTAACCCCTTCACTGCCAGTCACATTTATACAGTAATCAATGCATATTTATAGCATTTTTCACTGTATAAATGTAAATGGTCCCAAAAATGTCAGAAAAGTGTCCGAAATGTCCGCCATAACGTCGCAGTCCCAATAAAAAAATCGCAGATCGCCGCCATTAATAGTAAAAAAAAAAAAAAAAAAAATGCCATAAACTATCCCCTATTTTGTAAACGCTATAAATTTTGCGCAAACCAATCGATAAACGCTTATTGCATTTTTTTTTTACCAAAAATATGTAGAAGAATACGTATCGGCCTAAACTGAGGGAAAAAAAAAAATTTTTATATATTTTTTGGGGTTATTTATTATAGCAAAAAGGAAAAAATATTGCATTTTTTTAAAAATTGACGCTCTATTTTTGTTTATAGCGCAAAAAATAAAAACCGCAGAGGTGATCAAATACCACCAAAAGAAAGCTCTATTTGTGGGAAAAAAAGGACGCCAATTTTGTTTGGGAGCCACGTCGCACGACCGCGCAATTGTCAGTTAAAGCGACGCAGTGCGGGAAGCTTATATTTTGTCTGGGCAGGAAGGGGGTCTAGGTGCACAGTAGGTAAGTGGTTAAAGAGACATTTTCTTTTTAAGGCTATTTAAAAAATGACATTTTTCTTTTTTTTTTTTTTTTTCTTTTTAAGCCTAAATATGAGATCTGAGGTCTTTTTGACCCCAGATCTCATATTTAAGAGGACCTGTCATGCTTTTTTCTATTACAAGGGATGTTTACATTTCTTGTAATAGGAATAAAAGTGATCAATTATTATATATTTTTTTTTTCAGTGTAAAAAATGTTAAAATAAATACAAATAAATAGGAAAACGAAAAAACAATTTTTTAAAGCACCCCGTCCCGACGAGCTCGCGCGCAGAAGCGAACGCATACGTGAGTAGCGACCGCATATGAAAACGGTGTTAAAACCACACAAGTGAGGTATCGCCGCGATCGTTAGAGCGAGAGCAATAATTCTAGCCCTAGACCTCCTCTGTATCTAAAAAAATGCAACCTATAGAATTTTTTAAACGTCGCCTATGGAGATTTTTAAGGGTAAAAGTTTGACGCCATGCTACGAGCGGGCGCAATTTCTAAACGTGACATGTTGGGTGTCATTTTACTCGGCGTAACATTATCTTTCACAATATATAAAAAAATTGGACCAAATTTATTGTTGTCTTATTTTTTAATTCAAAAAAGTGTATTTTTTCCAAAAAAAGTGCGCTTGTAAGACCGCTGCGCAAATACGGTGTGACAAAAAGTATTGCAATGACCACTATTTTATTCTCTAGGGTGTTAGAAAAAAAATATATATAATGTTTGGGGGTTTTAGGTGATTTTCTAGCAGAAAAAACTGTTTCAGTCTTGCAAACACCAAAACTGAAAAACACCCAAGGTCCTTAAGTGGTTAACCAGCAATACACTGTTTTTTATGACCCTTGGAAACCACCACTTCTTACAAGCATAGTCCATATATATTTAAACCTGGCCACTTAACCCCCCTTTTTTTCCGGAGCTCTTAACAGATAGGAACTGTCCACCTCACCCAATCCTGCAGTGGGTCATAGGCCATTCATATTATGGGTGTCACGGCTAAATACAAAATCGCAAGTTTGTTTTTACCTGATTCCGCCGGGGGTCTGGGATGGGGGAGGTTGCGGTCTTACCCGCCCGTCAGCCGTTACCCGCTCGCTGTGTCATCCGCAGTGTCGTCCGCTCTGCACGGCTGCGCTCGGAGGGTGTTCTCCTCAGCGTCTTACTGAGGTGTAGGGGGCGAGGGCTTTACCACGATGTTCCGGGGAGAGGCACGGACGGTCAGGCAGGGTTTGCAGTTTCTCGCGGCGTCCATCCTCCGTCCCGTGGTTCTTCCGGGTCGCGAGCCGTCTCCTTCCTCTTCCTCCAGCTCCAGGCTTAGGCGAGGCTCCACCCTTCCCTCAGCGTGAGCGTGCTACGTGCACCTCATCACGCCCCTGAAGTGGCAAAACTGAAAAATGCTCATTCTAAAGGTTGATATGCATGGTATTGTCATAAAAAGTGTTTGGGGACCCGGGTCCTGCCCCAGGGGACATGTATCAATGCAAAAAAAGTTTTAAAAATGGCTGTTTTTTCAGGAGCAGTGATTTTAATAATGCTTAGAGTGAAACAATAAAAATGAAATATTCCTTTAATTATTGTGCCTGGGGGTCCTCTTAGTCTGCCTGTAAAGTAGTGCATCTTTCCCATGTTTATAACAGTACCGCAGCAAAATTTTATTTCTAAAGGAAACATTTTTATTTAAAACTGCTCACAGCTGTAATGTATTGCCAGATCCCAGCAATATACATATCCCGTGCCCCCCAAAATGCATACCAGACCCAAAGGGCCTGGTATGGACGGGGGAACCCATGCCGCTTTTTTCTTAATTCTGTCATAGGGCTCCCCATTACCACTTCAATACACTATATTTATATATTGTACACTGCAGTATAGACCCTGCACTGTATTATGTATACTACACTCAGAGTACTATATACTCTGAACTGCAGTATATATACTATACGGACTGCACTATATACTCTGCTGAAAAATTGGGCCTTAGGAGTTGTTGGCGGCAGAACGTGGTAACCCCTCACAGTTACTCTTGTTGGGCGCAGGAAACAGGCCCTGCTGTTAAATATTATTTTTAAACATTTTAATTACATGCCCCTGTTTAACATGGCAGGTGCAGGTACACAGCAACAGGTGCAGAACAGCATCCAGACTGGTGGACTGGCAGGTGCAGGTACACAGCAATGGGTGCAGAACAGCAGGCAGACCAGTGGACTGGTAAGTGCAGGTACACAGCAACATGTGCAGAACAGCATCCAGATGGGTGGACTAGCAGGTGCAGATACTCAGCAACGGGTGCAGAACAGCAGGCAGACAGGTGGACTGGCAGGTGCAGGTACTCAGCAAGAGGTGCAGAACAGCAGTCAGACAGGTGGACTGGCAGGTGCAGGTACACAGCAAGAGGTGCAGAATAGCAGTCAGACAGGTGGGCTGGCAAGTTCAGGTACACAGAAAGAGGTGCAGAACAGCAGGCAGACAGGTGGACTGGCAGGTGCAGGTACACAGCAACAGGTGCAGAACAGCAGGCAGACAGGTGGACTGGCAGGTGCAGGTACACAGCAACAGGTGCAGAACAGCATCCAGATGGGTGGACTGGCAGGTGCAGGTACACAGCAACAGGTGCAGAACAGCATCCAGACAGGTGGACTGGCAGGTGCAGGTACACAGCAACAGGTGCAGAACAGCAGGCAGACAGGTGGACTGGCAGGTGCAGGTACACAGCAATGGGTGCAGAACAGCAGGCAGACCAGTGGACTAATAAGTGCAGGTACTCAGCAAGAGGTGCAGAACAGCAGTCAGACAGGTGGACTGGCAAGTTCAGGTACACAGCAAGAGGTGCAGAACAGCAGGCAGACAGGTGGACTGGCAAGTTCAGGTACACAGCAAGAGGTGCAGAACAGCAGGCAGACAGGTGCAGGTGCAGGTACACAACAGGAGGTGCAGAACAGCAGTCAGACAGGTGGACTGGCAGGTGCAGGTACACAGCAACAGGTGCAGAACAGCAGGCAGACGGGTGGACTGGCAGGTGCAGGTACACAGCAACATGTGCAGAACAGCAGGCAGATGGGTGGACTGGCAGGTGCAGGTACACAGCAGGAGGTGCAGAACAGCATCCAGACAGGTGGACTGGCAGGTGCAGGTACACAGCAGGAGGTGCAGAACAGCAGGCAGACAGGTGGACTGGCAGGTGCAGGTACACAGCAACAGGTGCAGAACAGCAGGCAGATGGGTGGACTGGCAGGTGCAGGTACACAGCAGGAGGTGCAGAACAGCAGGCAGACGGGTGGACTGGCAGGTGCAGGTACACAGCAACATGTGCAGAACAGCAGGCAGATGGGTGGACTGGCAGGTGCAGGTACACAGCAGGAGGTGCAGAACAGCAGGCAGACAGGTGGACTGGCAGGTGCAGGTACACAGCAACAGGTGCAGAACAGCAGGCAGATGGGTGGACTGGCAGGTGCAGGTACACAGCAGGAGGTGCAGAACAGCAGGCAGACGGGTGGACTGGCAGGTGCAGGTACACAGCAACATGTGCAGAACAGCAGGCAGATGGGTGGACTGGCAGGTGCAGGTACACAGCAGGAGGTGCAGAACAGCAGGCAGACGGGTGGACTGGCAGGTGCAGGTACTAAGTATAAACAGAAAAGTTAGTGCTACTACTCATAAAACACATAGATAGCAGAGCTCCCGGTTGCTTGATTTACATTCGCTGGCTGAGTAAAGCAATGTAGGGAAAATGATCCGCACTCATCCACCCTGAACAAACGCAGATGAAAACAGTTGACGCGTTTCAGCCTATAAGGCCAGCAACAGGTGCAGAACAGCAGGCAGACGGGTGGACTGGCAGGTGCAGGTTTTAGGGGGGCCAGACTGTGGCTATCGGGAGAAGAAAAGGGTCCCAGCATCAGTTGGAGTAAACCATGCCCCAGCTTCAGTGTCGGTGAGAGGAATAGTGCCCCATCAGTTGTGTCATTGGGAGGAATTATGCCCCAATCATTGGTGTCTTTGATAGGAATTGTGCGCCATCATTGGGCCCCATTGTTGATGTCATTGGGAGGAATTATGCCCCAATCATTGATTTCTTTGGTAGGAAATGTGCCCCGTTACGGGGCCCCATTGTTGATGTCAATGGGAGGAATTGTGCCCCATCTTTGGTGTCTTTGATAGGAATTTTGCCCCATCATTGGGCCCAATCGATGATGTCATTGGGTGGAATTGTGCCCCATCTTTAGTGTTTGGTAGGAATTGTGCTCCATCATTGGGTCTCATTGTTGGTGTCATTTGTAGGAATTAGGGCCCCATTGTTGATATCATTGGGAGGAATTGTGCCCCATCTTTAGAGTCTTTGGTAGGAATTGTGCCCCGTCATTGGGTCCCATTGTTGATGTCATTCGGAGAAATTGTGCCCCATCTTTGGTGTCTTTGGTAGGAATTTTTCCCCATCATTGGGCCCCATTGATGATGTCATTGGGAGGAATTGTGACCCATCTTTTGTCTTTGGTAGGAATTGTGCTCCATCATTGGGCCCCGTTGTTGATGTCATTGGTAGGAATTGTGCCTCATCTTTGGTGTCGTAGGAATTGGTCCCCATTGTTGATGTCATTGGGAGGATTTGTGTCCCATCTTTGGTGTCTTTGGTAGGAATTGTGCCCCGTTATTGGGCCCCATTGATGTCATTGGGAGGAATTGTGCCCCATCTTTAGTCTTTGGTAGGAATTGTGCCCCATCTTTGGTGTCATTGGTAGGAATTTGGCCCCATTGTTGATGTCATTTGGGGGAATTGTGCCCCATCTTTGGTGGCTTTGTTAGGAATTGTGCCCCACCATTGGGCCCCATTGTTGATGTCATTGGGAGCAATTATGCCCCAATCATTGGTGTCTTTGGTAGGAATTGTGCCCCGTTTTTGGGCCTTATTGTTGATGTCAGTGGGAGGAATTGTGCCCCATCTTTGGTTTTATTGGGCCCAATTGTTGGTGCCATTATGAGTAACTGTGCCCCTTTGTTGGTGTCAGTTCCCCAAGGGCCGGATAAAAGCAAGCAAAGGGCCATATCCGGCCCCCGGGCCGCAGTTCGGAGACCACTGATCCATATGAATGACAATAATTTGAACCTTAGATGTACTGGCTAAACGTTGCTTTCTGGATGTACCTTTGATAGGTCACGAGGGAAGGGTCACCACCATCCTATACAGGAAGCCACTGCCTGGGAACAGAGTCATTCGAGCTGATTTAGGACTCCCCAAGACACGACATTCTTGTTGGACAAATACTCAGACTATGGGGAATACGTAATGTTGCCTGATTTAGAAAAGTATTAAATCGGGTTGCTGCAATAATGCCGCGTACACACGATCGGAAAATCCAACAAGAAAACCCTGGAATTTTTTTCAGACGGAATGTTGGCTCACAATTGTGTTGCATACACACGGCCACACAAAATTCCGATCGTCAAGAACGCGGTGGCGTACAACACTGCAGCGAGCCGAGAAAAATTAAGTTCAATGATTCCGAGCATGCGTCAAACTGATTCCGAGCATGCGCGGTTTTTGGTGCGTCGGAATTGCATACAGACAATCGGAACCAGCTCTCAAATTTTTGTTGTCAACAGAAAAAGTCAGATGGAGCCTACACACAGTCGGAATTCCCGACCAAAAGCTCACATGGAACTTTTTTATGTCTGAATTTCCGATCGTGTGTACGCGGCATTAACTCCTTTCACCCCTAGGAACAGCTTGTTGAGTAAGTGTGTAGATAGGTGCTTGTGTAGAGCAGGGACGTGCGGTGAGGTGAGTGGCTGGTGTGACTAGCCAGATACACACAGGTTACATATAGGCCACAAACGTTAGAGTGAGAGCAATAATTCTAGCACTAGACCTCCTCTGTAAAGGCCCGTACACACGATCGGATATTCCGACAACAATTGTCAGACGGACGTGTTTTGTCGGACAATCTGTCTGTATGCTCCATAGGACTATTGTTGCCGGAATTTCCGACAACAAATGTTAGCTGCGCATGCTCTTAAATTGTCCGACAACAAATGTGTTCCTTCAGATTTTCCGATCGTGTGAACACAAATCTGTCGGACTAAAATCCAAAGTACAAACACGCATGCTCAGAACCAATGCTAAACATCAGACAACAATAGCAGAAGTTGCCCAAAGGGTGGCGGTAAAGAGCTGAAAAACCACGTGGTTTGGTGAATGTTGGTTGAAACGTTCTGCCGTGTGTATGCAGAACAAGTTCACGGACAACGCCCCGGATTTGTCCGATGGAAGTCCGATCGTGTGTACGTGGCTTAATTCCAAACATGTAGGTCCGGATTCACGTACCACTTGCGCCGACGTATCTCGATATACGCCGCGTAAGTGTCAAGATGCGCCGTCGTATCTATGCGGCGTACTCACGTAACTAAGATACGCCTAAAATCCGGCTTCAGTCCACCGACGTAAGTTGCCTACGCCGGCGTATCTTGGGCACATAGTTACGCTGGACGCCCCATTGCAAATATGCAAATGAGGGAGATACGTCGATTCACGAACATAGATGCGCCAGGCAGAAAAGATTCGCGATTTGCGAAAGGCTTACGTCTGGCGTAAAGTTATTCCCCATATAGGTGGCGCAACCCATTCAAAGGTATGGACCAGGGAACAGCCGTCGCATGTTACGTTGTTTACGTAGTACTACGTGAATAGGGCTGGGCGTAGGTTACGTTCACGTCGTAGGCAGTGTATTGGACGTAACTTAGGCAGCTGTTTCGACGTGACTGTGAGCATGCGCACTGGGATGCGTCCAAGAGACGACGCATGCGCAGTTCATTTTTTGAAGCTCAGCCCATCATTTGCATGGGGTCACGCTTCATTTTAATATAGCACGCCCACTTCCAGCCCACTTCCACCTACTTTGACTTACGCCGACAACTATAGGCTACGCCGGCGCAACGTTGAGCGCATATTCTTTGTGAATAGCATGCTTGCCTCTCCACGTTGCGCCGGCGTAGCGTAAAGACGATGCGCTACGCCGGCATAAAGATGCGCCAATCTACGTGAATCCGGGTCGTAATCTATAAAAAAATAAAAATAAATTAAAGCGTCGCCTATGGAGGTTTTTAAGTACTTAGGTTTAGCGCCATTCTACAAGTGTGTACAATTTTAAAGCGTATCTTTTTACTTGGCGTAACATCATCTTTCACGTTATCTTAAAAAATCTAGTTATCTTTAGTGGTTTTTTTTTATATATATTCATGAAACAGTTTCTTTCCCAAAAAAAAAATGCGTTTGAAAAATTGCTGCGCAAAAACTGTGTAACATAAAAAGTTGCAACAACTACCATTTAATTCCATATGGTGTCTTCTAAAACAATATATACAGTTTTGGAATGATATGCATTTCTGCACAAATTGATCATAGAATGTGATCTGATCTTTTATCTAAGTCACAACAATAGACAATCACAGTCCGGCTTAAACTAATAACACACAAAGAATTAAATGTTACCATGTTTTTATTGAACACGCCATGTAAACATTCACAGTGCAGGTGGAAAAAGTATGTGAACCCTTAGACCATGGGTCTTCAAACTACGGCCCTCCAGTTGTTCAGGAACTACAATTCCCATCATGCCTAGTCATGTCTGTGAATGTCAGTGTGTTACAATGCCTCATGGGATGTGTAGTTCTAGAACAGCTGGAGGGCCGTAGTTTGAGGATCCCTGCCCTAGACTAATGACATCTCCAAGAGATAATTGGCGTAAGGTGTCAGCCAACTGGAGTCCAATCAATGAGATGAGATTGGAGGTGTTGGTTACAGCTGCCCTGCCCTATAAAAAACACACACCAGTTCTGGGTCTTGCTTTTCACAAGAAGCATTGCCTGATGTGAATGATGCCTCGCACAAAAGAGCTCTCAGAAGACCTACGATTAAAAATGGTTGACTTGCATAAAGCTGGAAAGGGTTATAAAAGTATCTCCAAAATCTTTGCTGTTCATCAGTCCACGGTAAGACAAATTGTCTATAAATGGAAAAAGCTCAGCACTGCTGCTACTCTCCCTAGGAGTGGCCGTCCTGTAAAGATGACTGCAAGAGCACAGCGCAGACTGACCAATGAGGTGAAGAAGAATCCTAGAGTGTTAGCTAAACACTTACAAAAGTCTCTGGCATATGCTAACATTAGTGTTGCTCACGAATATTCGCATTGCGAATATTCGCTACGAATATTGCATATTCGAGTATAACCATAAAAGAATTGCATCAGCTACTCGGCCCTTCTTTTGCATCAGAGCCAATCAGAATAACTCGAATATTCGGCGATTGCGCGATATTCCTTTTGCCGAATATTCGAGTTATTCTGATTGGCTCTGATGCAAAAGAAGGGCGGAGAAGATAATCGCGCAATATTCCTTTTGCCGAATATTCGAGTTATTCTGATTGGCTCTGATGCGCCCTTCTTTTGCACCAGGCCGTGTACACACGATCAAATCTGTCTGCTGGAAACGGTCTGCTAGACCGTCCCAGCAGACAGATTCGATCGTGTGTACGGGCGAGCCGACGGATTTGGCCACCCGACAGATTTCAAAGCATGCTTTAAAATCTATCGGGTGGGAATCCGTCCGCCCGACATGTCTGCTGGTTAGTACACTTACCAGCAGACATGTCGTCTCGCACCGGCGCCGAATGGATTCGGCGCATGCGCGGAAGTGTTTTACTTCCTGGTGCGGTGACGTGGCGGCGTCAACGTCACCGCCACGTCACCGACACGTCAGCGCGCCGTCTGCTGGCGGGGATTTTGGTTTGCTCGTGTGTACACGCGAGCAAACCAAAATCCTAAGAGACAGATTTGTTCAAATCGGTTGGTCCGACCGATTTGAACAAATGAATTACCTCGTGTGTACGAGGCCTCAGAGCCAATCAGAATAACTCGAATATTCGGCAAACGGAATATTTTGCGCGATTATCTTCTCCGCCCTTCTTTTGCATCAGAGCCAATCAGAATAACTTGAATATTCGGCAAAAGGAATATTGCGCGATATTCCTTTTGCCGAATATTCAAGTTATTCTGATTGGCTCTGATGCAAAAGAAGGGCGGAGAAGATAATCGCGCAATAGGAATATTGCGCGATTATCTTCTCCGCCCTTCTTTTGCCCCCTTATTCTCCTTTCTTTTAAGTAGAGTTAGTGTAGAGTTAGTGTTTAGTGCATATTAGTTTAGTAATACAGGAAATGATCTCCGTTTATGAGAATTTCGCAATCATTTTCGCATTTCGCAAAAAATTTTTTGGATAAAATATCACGAATATTCGATATTAGCGAATATTCGCGAATATTCTTCTATATATTCGCGCAATATCGCGAAATCGAATATGGCGTATTCCGCTCAACACTAGCTAACATCCCTGTTAGCGAATCTACGATACGTAAAACACTAAACAAGAATGGATTTCATGGGAAATCCACTGTGACACACTCACCGACCTCCTCCTGCCCTAAGTCCATGATGGAGAACTTAACTGGACATACGCTCCAATAGCATATCCAGCCCTTCTGTTCCAGGAGACCTCCTCCATGACCGTGTAAGAAGGAGGTTCCCTCCCAGCTCTCCCAGGCTCTTCCAATGAGGCGCGCACCCCCCCCCCCCAGATGGGGATGGGCCTCCTGCTGCTATCTTGAACTCCATTCTCCACGTCTCCCAGCCGACAACTCCTTCCAGTGGGCTGGACCTCAGCTTATATGGGAGGCCTGCCCCCTGCCAATTCCAGTTGGGGATTGGTCAGGGCTCCTCACATGACCTCCCAGCCCTGCCCTGCTTCCAGAAGATTCACCCTGAAAGCAAGGGAGGCTAGGGAGGCGCCTGTAAACAGAGGCGTTTCTAGTGAAAATGGCGCCTATGGCAAACACTGAAATTGCGCCCCTGTCAAAACATTTGAAACCCGTCTTTCAGATAATACTGTCAGTATATACAGGTATATAGGGAGAACAGTAGGTTAGTGGTTGAGACTTGCCTCACTTGGTTTAAATCTGGGCCAGGAAGTTATATGCATGTAGTTTGCATGTTCTCTTGGTGTGGGCACACTCCAAAGCCATGTTGGTAGGTGATGGTCCCCTGTCTGTATAAAGTGGCAATCTACATGGGTGATTACCCCATGCCAAAAAAATGATCCAAGATGAGTGATGGCCCAAAATCCACCAAGAGCTGGACAGGGCTGAATGGAAGTATACATAGATATGTGTAGGGTCCTCTGTGATTGTAGGGTCAGTGTAGAATGTGATCAGCCATGTACACTGCCAGTCTGTACACAGGGTACAATAGATATTGGTAGGGGGATACCTGCTTCTCAATGCTCTCCTTGCCCCCGCTGCCCACTATGGGTGGGGGGGTCCTCTCACAGCTGGCACCCTTCAGCATGTCCAGAGGGTCAGGTGCTCTGCTCTTCCTCAAAGCAGAAGAGGGCAACCCACTTTTAGTGCTAACTGTTGGTCTTGGCCTCCTTTTTGCTAAGTTGCCCCCTTTTGGTGCCCTCCTTGCAGGGCCAGGAGAGCCCGGTACAGAGCGTAACCCTCGTTATAGGGCACACTCTTCTGAGCCATAGGAAACTTGCTTGAGTATTGTGCAGTGGTGCAATCAGTGCCCGGCACCCCGCACCATCTATCCCCGCCAATCACTCTAAGACAGCGCTGCACAAGTGGCCCCTGAATCTCCCATTGCTGCGATGTCACTCAGTCTTCGGTGCAACAGTGGTATCGCTAGCTTTCATATTTAGGAATTTAGGGGGGGCACATGGGGGGACAGGAACAAAAGTAGGGGGCCCAACTATAAATATATATATATATACACACACAGTGCCTTGAAAAAGTATTCATACCCCTTGAAATGTTCCACCCTTTGGCATGTTACAACCAAAAATGTATTTTATTGGGAGTTTATGTGATAGTCCAACATAAAGTGTCAGGTTAGGTGATATACAGTGAATGAATGAATGAATGAAAACTTGTATAGCGCAGCACATGCGAACTAAATCGCCTCTGGCCGCTCGTTGTTCCTGTCTCCTTTGATATCAAAAGAGATGAGTCTTGATCTTTCTCCTGAAGGCTGAGTGGTTCTCCTCCAACTGAATGCTGGTTGGTAAAGCGTTCCATAGTCTGGGACCCTGGACCGCGAATCTTCTATCTCCTTTGGACTTATAGTCGGCTCTCGGTATCTGGAGCAGATTTTGATTGGTGGATCGCAGAATGCAGTAGTGTCAGGTTAGGGTGGTAGAATGTCAGGTTAGGGTGGCAGAGTGCCTGGTTAGGGGATGGTAGTGCCAGAGTAATTACATGACAACATGACTTGATAACAGAATACTGGCCCTGTCACCTGAATTAAAGGGGTAATTCCCCCAAAAACCTTTTTTTAACATTGCATGAGGCTCGTTATGTCAAGGGGAATCGGGTAGTTTTTTATTAGAAACGAAGCAATACTTACCGTTTTACAGATGCATCGTCTCCGTCGCTTCCGGGTATGATCGTCTGGTCTGGGCGTGCCTATTTGATTGACAGGCTTCCGACGGTCGCATACATCGCGTCACGAGTAGCCGAAAGAAGCCGAGCGACGGTGCGGCTCTATACTGCGCCTGCGCACCGTCGTTCGGCTACTTTCGGAAAATCGTGACGCGATGTATCCGACCTCGGAAGCCTGTCAATCAAATAGGCACGCCTATAGTCGGAGCCCATACCCGGAAGCGTCGGAGACGATGCATCTCTAAAACGGTAAGTACGGCTTCATTTCTAAAAAAAAAAAACCTGATTCCCCTTGACATAACGAGCCTGAATAAATGTTAAAAAAAAGGTTTTTGGGGGAACTACCCCTTTAAAAGCACACATCTATGAATGCTGCTGCAGAATCCCCCCCTGAAGTAAACATAAAGAAAAAAACTCACATGGCTACTGGCACACTGAGGACTAATTCTGGGCTTCTTCTTCCTGGAAGTGGAGTCAAAATGTGGCGGGTGGGAGGAGCTGCAACTTGGGCAAAGTATTATTGGCTGACAAGATGAGATGCAAATTTCCCCTCCTCCTCCCTGTGATGGTCGGGAGTCGGACACTGAAATATCATCATGCAGCTGAGCAGCTCTGTTGTCCGTAGCTGAGCCCTTCTCCACACAGTACAGAGCGATTCTCTGTGTGTCTATCTCTCCAGCAGATGAGAGCTTACAGGAGGGAAGGGAAACACATAAAGAATCGCTCTATAATTGGCACGACTATTGTTGTAATTGGGGGGGTTCACAGCTGTGCATCAACTTGGTTTTCCTCAGAAGCTTCCTCCCGCTGCCCACCCGTGTACACTGCACGGCCAGGGAGAGTGAGCGCCCACCACCCTGCAGGGTGAACATTGGGATGTGCCGAGCAACATGCTTTCAGAGACCTTCCCGGAGAGGAGAGAACTGACTGTGTGCTTTGGTAGGGGGTCATCTCTGAGCCGTGTGTACACTGCCAGCCACTCACCAGCACCCCCTTCACATGGCGCCTATGGCACGTGCTATGCCTGCCATAGCCTGGATATGCCACTGCCTGTAACGGAACATCCCTCACTCCACTTGAGTGCTTTAGTCATATACCGCTTCCTATCACTCTGGATATAGATATCAGATATTTCAGCTGCCCTCAACACACAACGAGACGAGACAAGACTTGTTTGTGTGCTAAAGAATGCAAGCTTATATACAGTTTAAAGAGGAGTTTACCAGAACATAAATTAGCATGAGCTAATTAACTAATTATTTTCCCAGACTAGGCGACTCAGGCCGCGTACACACGGCAGAGAACCTCGACGGGCAGAACACATCGTTCCGCCCGTCGAGGTTCTCTACCGGCCGTCAGAATCGGCGACCCGCCCGTCGGGAAAGGCAACCAGCCATTCATCCTGACGGGCCGTCGAGCAAATAGAGAACCTGTTCTCTATTTGCTGGACGGGTTTCCCTACGGGCGGGGCTCGCCGAGAGCGTACACACGGCTGAGGTTCTCGGCAGAATGCGGCTCCCAGCGAGGTTCTCACTGGTTTCTGCCGAGAACCCACTGCCACACTAACCACTCCCTGCCCCCAGATCAAAACAAGCAGGCCTAGCATGCAGCATAGGCCTGCCTAAATTTACCTGCACTGACAGCTTAACCTCTTAAAAATCTTCACTCTAGCACCTTCCTATTGTAGACGGTGCTACATATATACAATATAATGTTTGGGGGCTCTGAGTAATTTTCTAGCAAAAAAAATGAAATTTTACATGTAGGAGAGAAGCAGGGGCGGTCTGACCATTGAGGCACTCGGGCACTGCCCAAGGGCCCCATGCCACTAGGGGGCCCAATCAGGGTTGCCAGGCTTATTAAAACCAGGGACAGTATGTAAAAATCTGTTGTTGTTTTTTTACATCTGTCCCTGATATGTCCAAAACCGACATGCTTTTGATGTGAAAATCCTGAGATTTTAGCTGCCCCGCCTCTGCACTGCCTCCTGGCTTGGTGGCCATCTGTAAGCCCGGGGGCCCCATAATCTTCTATTGCCCGGGGGCCCCATGAGTTACCAGTCCGCCCCTGGAGAGAAGTGCCAGAATAGGCTTGGTATGGAAGTGGTTAAGCACAAAAAATAGCTGCTCTGACATACAAAAACACATTGTATTAATAATAGCATGCAGCTCAAGAAATGCAAAAATTCAGTAGTTACCGTACTTTCAATTCCTTAAACGTGTTGCTGGGTGACTTCCTATTCATATGATTATTACAGTGAATAGTACAAGACGTGGTGAGTGTGGGACAAGGAGGACTGAAGAATTTACAATGCACTCAGGTAAGTCGGTATATAATCCAGGGGTGGGCATACAGGTTGTTGCAAAGGGGCCCTCTGAGACTTAGGGGCTCATTTATTCAGAGGTGCACTAAGATCCCTCAGGCTACCGGGTATGACTTGGACACGGCTGATCTATCTGATAACTGATACCCAGTGAATAAGTGTGTTATTTGGCCAATAGTTGAATGAGGAAGGGGGCCTAAAAACAGTGCTGCACAGGGGCCCCATGGTAACTTCAACCACCACTGATGTGATTACTTTTACATATTGGAATGTCTGGGTAGTGGTCTGTATAATACATTTTATGATGATATTAGTACAAGTAGGCCAGATGTTAAAAATATACATTTTACCACTTTAATACCGGGCTTATTTTGGCACTTCTCTCCTACATGCATAAATCATATTTTTTTTTTAGTAACAAAATTACTCAGAACCCCCAAACACTATATATGTTTTTTTTTTTAGCAGACACCCTAGGGAATAAAATGCCGGCCATTGCAACTTTTTATCTTGCACAGTATTTGCGCAATCATTTTTCAAACGCATTTTTTTGGGGGGAAAAAAACGGTTTTGTGAATTGAAAAATAACAAAACAGTAAAGTTAGCCCAATTTTTTTGAAAGATGAAGTTACGCCGAGTAAATAGATACCTAACATGTCACGCTTTAAAATTGCGCACACTTATGGAATGGCGCCAAACATCAGTATTTAAAAATCTCCATAGGCGTTTTTTTAAAGTTACAAATTTAGAGTTACAGAGGAGGTCTAGAATTGTTGCTGGCACTCTAACGCACGCGGCGATATCTCACATGTGTGGTTTGAACGACGTTTACATATGTAGGCGGGACTTACGTGTGTGGTCGCTTCTGCGCGAGCTACCGGGGATAGGGGCGTTTTAAAAAATATATATATTATTTTATTTTTTATTTTACTCAATTTATTTTATTTTTACACTTTTTTTGACTTTTGTTTTATCACTTTTTTTCTATTACAAGGAATGTAAACATCCCTTGTAATAGGAATGGTTTGAGACAGGTACTCTTTATGGAGAGAGGCAGGGTGGTCAATAAGACCCCACATCTCTCCCCCAGGCTGGAAAACATTAGATTGTGAGAAAAAAAAAAATTCACTGATCTCATGCTGTCAGCCGCGATTGCGGCTGTGTTGACATTCCAGGACCCGGGAGTGACGTCATAACATCGCGCCTGGGCCTCCGACGGTCATAGAGATGACTGGTGACCATATGGTCACCAGTCTACTCTATGGTTTCCATCCGACGCCGGCGGATCGTTTCTCCGGGTCTCCGATGGCAAAGGAGAGCCCAGAAAAGCACCGGATGGCGGCGGGAGGGGGGTTGTCCCCTCCCGCCGCCTATAAGAATGATCAAGGGGCGTAACCGCTGCTATGATCATTCTTATGGTGCACAGAATCGCCGGCTGAAGAGATGGATATCTGAATGATGCCTGGAGCTGCAGGCATCATTCAGATATCCCCACTGAAAGTCCAGGAAGTCATATCATGTCCTTGGGCGGGAAGTGGTTAATGTGACACGCCCATAAGGCCCCCTAGCCATTATTCATTGGTTGTTTGTATGAATTCATCCAGTTGGAATGATTTCCTGTGAGGTCATTTCCTGTGTGGAGGTCATTTCCTGTGATGTAAGTTCCCATGGAGGAAGCGATTGGCTGTTGGAGCCATCACTTCCTGTTTGTCATTGCTTTTATTGTGTTTGAATAAAAACCAAGTGGGGAGAGGCTCAGAAGAGCATGATGCTGAGAACGTAAGCTGTGTTGATGTCTGTTTCTTAGGTATATACGGGAAATAGAGTGATAGGTAAGATGCATTATACCATTAGACGGAATGTGTGCTTATAGCACAGGAGATATGGTTTACACACAGCGTACAGACATATTTCAATGTCAAAGTCTATGGGGCTGTCATGCACAAGGACAGCAAAGGCTTACACCACTGGATGAAGATTGTGATCTCAGTTTCCAACCTGCTCTGGCCAAGGTTCTACCCTTTACATCTAGAGATGTACGTTTTCACTTTCCTAGCTGTTCCTGCTCATTATTGCCCCATGGACTTCTATGAGGTTATCCCGAAGCCAGAGAGGATTGAAGTCTATGGGGCTGTAATGCGCAAAGGACAGTGAAGGCTTGCACTACTGGATGAAGATTGTGCTCTCAGTTTCCAACCTGCTCTGGCCGAGGTTCTACCCTTTACATCCAGAGATGTAAGTCTTTACTTTCCTAGCTGTTCCTGCTCGTTATTGCCCCATGGACTTCTATGAGGTTATCCCGAAGCCAGAGAGGATTGAAGTCTATGGGGCTGTAATGCACAAGGACAGCAAAGGCTTGCACCACTGGATGATGATTGTGCTCTCAGTTTCCAAACTGCTCTGGCCGAGGTTCTACCCTTTACATCCAGAGGTGTAAGTCTTCACTTTCCTAGCTGTTCTTGCTCATTATTGCCCCATGGATTTCTATGGGGTTTGTCCCAAATCCAGAGAAGCCAGAGATAATTGAAGTCTATGGGACTGTAATGCACAAGGACAGTGAAGGCTTGCACCACTGGATGATGATTGTGCTCTCAGTTTCCAACCTGCTCTGGCCGAGGTTCTACCCTTGACATCCAGAGGTGTAAGTCTTTACTTTCCTAGCTGTTCCTGCTCATTATTGCCCCATGGACTTCTATGGGGTTTATCCTGAAGCCAGAGAGGATTGAAGTCTATGGGGCTGTAATGCACAAGGACAGTGAAGGCTTGCACCACTGGATGATGATTGTGCTCTCAGTTTCCAACCTGCTCTGTCCGAGGTTCTACCCTTTACATCCAGAGGTGTAGATCTTCACTTTCCTAGCTGTTCCTGCTCATTAATGGTCCACATAGGACTTCTTTGGAGCTTGTCCCGAAGCCAGAGAGGATAGGAGTCTATGGGGCTGTAATGCACAAGGGCAGTGAAGGCTTGCACCACTGGATGATGATTGTGCTCTCAGTTTCCAACCTGCTCCGGGAGTTTTGCAGCTCATAGGACAACAATCTAAAAACCAGCAGACTAAGAATGATCCATCAGTGGGGTCAGTTAACTTCACAGACCAAAAATTAGCCATGGAAGCACTCAACGTTCACAATATCTGCTATAGCACACTGTATATGTCTTGCAGTTGGGTCACATGTGTCAAACACAAGGCCTACAGGCAGAATGCGGCCCACCAGGCCATTTTATGTGGCCCTCGCACCTTTTCTGAAGCTGCAGCACCCCTATGTCTCTACCCCCCCCCCCCACCTTGTCTCAGCAAAGGAGAGGCTGCAGAGACATAGACACACAGGAGAGGAGCGGGGCAACGTTATATGACATTGTCCCAGAACAAGAGAGCACCTCGCCATATAGGCAAATGAGGGTGGGATGTATTTAAACACTTGTCTACCACCAATGTACATTTATTATAGCCCAAGCGGTTAAATCAAGCTTGGCAGCGACTTTAAGAGCCAGGGAAGGGCTTTCCAATTAGTGGTAAGGAGGCTTTAGAAATGCCCAATCACTTTTATGGGGCCATTGGATCTTTCTACCTTCCCATAGTTGCATGCACAGTGCCATTGTTTAGACTGACCTCCTGCCTTCCCTTCGGTCTTGCACATTTGTATGGGCACCTCTTCTACACTAAAATGACTTCCTCCAATTTCACTTCACAAGGTAAAAAAGCTAGTTTTTTTAAAGCCTGCCCACTGGGACATACACAGGCATGTACTCGCCATCGGGACTACCGGGAGTTTCTCGGTGGGCCGATGGCTCATTGGGCCGGACAGGTGCAGTCCCGGAGCCGCTTCTCTCTGACAGTGAGTGATCACGATTTCACTCCTGTCTGGAGGAGAAGCTGCTGTCACTTGATGGAATGAGTATTAGCCTTTCTGCTCCCTCCAGCCTGAAGGAGGAGATAGACAGCCGGCAGACTTTTCTTTCTTTCTCCCCCTTATCACTTGTCACTTATCACATGACTGAAGAGAGGAAAGATACTGCCTTTACTCTGGAGAGCTGTGAGTGGGTACATGTGGGAGGGGGAGGAGAGGGGGGACACTCTAATGCAAGGGGGACACTCTGATGCAAGGGGGAGAAACTTTGATGCAAGGGGGGAAACTGATGCAAGGGGGCACTCTCTGATGCAAGGGGGAGAAACTCTGATGCCAAGGGGGAGAATATCTGATGCCAAGGGGGGACTCTGATGCAAGGGGGACTCTTTGATGCAAGGGGGGACACTGACGCAAGGGGGGAGACACTGACGCAAGGGGGGACTCTCTGATGCAAGGGGGACTCTCTGATGCAAGGGGGGACTCTCTGATGCAAGGGGGAGAAACTCTGATACCAAGGGGGAGAATATCTGATGCCAAGGGGGGACTCTGATGCAAGGCGGACTCTTTGATGCAAGGGGGGACACTGGCGCAAGGGGGGGAGACACTGACGCAAGGGGGGACTCTCTGATGCAAGGGGGGACTCTCTGATGCAAGGGGGAGAAACTCTGATGCCAAGGGGGGACTCTGACGCAAGGGGGGGACACTGACGCAAGGGGGGACACTGATGCAAAGGGAGACTCTTTGATGCAAGGGGGGACACTGACACAAGGGGGGACACTTTGATGCAATAGGGGGAACATTTTGATGTAAGGGGGGACACTTTAATGCAAGGGGGACACTTTAATGCAAGGGGGGACACTCTGATGCAAAGGGGGACACTCTGATGGGGAACACCCTGATGCACGGGTGTACATTCTGATGCAAGGTGGGCTCTCTGATGCAAGGGGAACACTCTGATGCAAGGGGGCCACTGTGATGCAAGGGGGTCTCTCTGATGGGGGACACCCTAATGCAAGGGGGGACACTCTGATGCAAGGGGGACTTTGATGGTGGACACTCTGATATAGGGTGACCACATTTCCAAACTACCATTCAGAGACACCCTCCCTTCCCAAAAATAAGCTTGTGGTTAAACGAATCACAGCACAGTGATTTATGATTTCTCCAATCACAAGCAGGGGGCGGGGACTGTGCTCCTCAATGCATTCCCGGCCAGGACAAGTACTGTCAAACTGTACTGTGAGTAAAGCGGTGATGTGAAGGCCTTTTTTTGTGGGCATCGGATTGGCCCGGGGGGTGGGCGTGTCAGTTTCGTTCCGGGACACTGTATTGTCCTGGAATAATTGTGCCCGGGACAGACCTGCAAAATGCGGGACTGAACCGGGCAATCCGGGACACGTGGTTACCCTACTCTGATACAAGGTGGACTTTGATGGGGGACACTCTGATACAAGGGGGACTCTCTGATGCAGGGGGGACTCTAATGGGGGACACTCAAAATTAAAGTGGGTAGGTCTGGATGAAGTCCAGGGCCACATTTTTGTCCTAGTCCAGGACTGGACATACAAAGAACTAGTTGGGAACTGCTAATTAATAGTGATGAGCGGAATACGCCATATTCGATTTTGCGATATTTCGCGAATATTAAGAAGAATATTCGCGAATATTCGTTAATATTGAATATTCGCTATATTTTATTAAAAAAAAAAAAAAAAATTGCGAAATTTCGCTAGTGCGAATGCGAAATTGATTGCGAAATTTGAAAAAATACGAATATTCGAAATAGCGAATATTCGCCGCGATATTCGAGTTATTCGCGAATACTCGAATATGCAATATTCGTTGCGAATATTCGCAAAGCGAATATTCGTAAGCAACACTACTAATTAAGGGCAGGAGGAGAAGTAGCAGAATATCTGTTAATGGTATTGGGTCTAAAATAGACGCCTGCATTGGGCACACCCCTCCCCTCACCCTGCTGCATCCTTGACAGTTACACCACTCTCTGGAGATTTCTGTTTGTTAAAAATTAATGTTAAGTTCTTTGTTTGTCTTTAGGGAGAATTCAGGATAATGTTTACGCCAATTCAAGGAATTTCAATGAACAGAGGATAGAAAAGAGGGCAAAAAACAAAGGTAAGGTGTAAGACATACAATCTCCTTCCATTATACATGGCTGAGGACACCTGTCTGTGTTTATATGAGATTTGCATTCTTCTATTATCATTATTATTATTATACAGGATTTATATAACGCCAACAGTTTGCGCAGCGCTTAACAAAATGAAGGCAGACATTACATTTACATTACAATTTGGTACAAGAGGAATCCGAGGGCCATGCTCATTAGAGCTTACAATCTAAGAGGGAGGATCAAGTGATAAAAAAAAAGTAATAGCTGATGGAGGAAGTAAAACAGTGTATTAGTTATGTAGCGACGGGCCACTTTCAGAGCCGGTTCCATGTTAAATTTAGGGAGAGAATTCAGAGAGGTAGTGTAATGGTCGGGGGTTAACGCCGTTTACGATATTCCATTCCACCAACCCACGACAGCTTATCGACACTCCACAATCCGCCAAACATGATCCATATCGATTTCCCCCAGAAACGAGACACACGCAGCTCTGTTCTCTGGTTCAAAATTAATAGATACTTTAATGGTAAACTCAGGCTTTTTATATACAGTTTAGAAACCCCAATGAACAATGACCGAACTCCACCCACAACATGACACAAGGAGCCCAATAGACATCTTTAGTCAGACTTTCTGGCACCGAGATAATCTACATGAGCTAATTAGCTACAGCTGACAAGTCAGACATCTGACCTTTAGACTGTGCTAACTCACAACACACATTATCATCAATAGAACTTCACACAATACAGTGTCAATTAGCATCACACAATAAAAAGGTCTTTAGAAGCCAGACTAAGGTTAGTTTACATGACAATAGCATACTTAATTACCACCTTAACAGTCTGTGTTCCCACATGAATGAATCACTCTATTGACTGGTTGGGTTTAGAATCAACAACCTGTAATATTTCAAGATATCCTGCAATACATTGTGAATTATCATTACTGTCCCATCTCATGTAATCCGAGATATAATTTCTCAGTCATCCTATGCCCCTAGAGGATGACCCTAGACACAAGAGTCATTGGTGGAGCTGAAACAGGAGTACCCCACACCCTTCAAGAGCCTTTGGGTCCCACGGGCCATTCCATTACAGGTAGTTAAATCTGAATTAGTTTGATTGTTTAAATTTGGGTCTGTGCTCTAGCTTGGCTGTACTGTGGGCTAACCTTTCGTCCGGGGATTCAGGTCACCCTCCAGACTGCAGGTGGCAGCAGTAGGGTCAAGTGCTTCTGAGTGCCACTCCTTAGCGGTCAGACAGGGGTGGGTTGCCTCGCTGTGCATGCTGGGAAGGTGTATACAGGGGGCAGACGCCATTGCCTCGAGGTCTTCTTCCTTGTGTGGTGCCCACCATTGGGGTAGCCATTCCACGACAACCCCGCATATGGCCCTCCTGGCCGGGGTGTGTCTGGGTAGCAGTGGTTCTGGGACCACGTTGGCCCGGAGCAACTGATCTGTTGTGCGGGCCCAGTGTTTGACTGGGTCCCCAACTTGGAGGGGGTCCCGAGCTGTCCGTCCAATTGGAGGAGGCTGACTGATGAGGAGTCTGTCCGAAGAATACCAAGCACAAGGCTGGTGTTCCAGGAGGGGCCTGTCCATTCATCGGGGGACACCCTCACTCTCCTCTCTCTAACCCCCCTCTCTCTCTCACCCCTTCCCTCCTCTATATTTCTCTCACCCCCCATTCTTTCACATCCCCCTCCTCTATTTCTCTCACACCCCCCTTTCTCACCCCCCCCCTCTCTCTCTCTCAACCTCCCCATCTCTCTCTCACCTCCCTCTCTTTCACATCCTCCCCATCTCTTTCTCACTCCCTCCCTCCCTCTGACTGGCTCTGCCAAAAGATGTAAAATGTATTAAAACATTAAAAAAATATATGTGTTTACATTTCTTTTAAAGAGTGTGTGTGCCTGTATGCGTGTATGTATTAGAGGTGCACACCCCAATGCCAAAGGCTGTGCACACCTATGCTGGCCGACAATGCCAAGTTGCAGGCGGGCCATTTGCCCTACATGTAGGAGTACCTTTCGCCATTAATGTGCTCATCAATGCCCGGGACAAGTCGGGGACCATGACCATGCGACAGTCAAACATTGTGGCTGTTCCTGGTCTTTGAGATTGTAGTAGTAAAAGTACAGAGCTCCTCTAAAAAGTGCTGTCCCGTGTCACTACACAGATGTACAGTATGTTGCATTTAGGAGGGACACTGCTGATCCTGTGCCCTCTACACCAGTCCAATGTACCTCTCACTGCCAGTGACAGAATGGTGTCCATAGCGTGGACTTCATGTGTGTGCATGTTAACTCCTTCCTATACGGTGCAGCCAGGCTAAGGGCCTCTAGGAGGTAGCCAGATAATCGACCCCCTTGTTACCTGGAAGACCCAACACCTGCACCAAGTACCACGCTATATAACTGGCTACAATGTACCTTGCACTAGCACTTGGTTACCTATAGCAACTGTACCACTCCTCCTGCTTGTCTTGCCGAGTAGCCCTTTTGTGTTGGCTTTATTTATTTCATACACCATGTGTGCTTTAAAGACCCTGTTCTTCTGATTCACCATATACCCCCATGCACCCCTTTAGAGTAAGATGACCAGATTTTTAAAATTAAATCAGGGGACATATTTTTTTAATAGTAATGGCGGCAATCAGCGACTCCCTGCCCGCCACCGCCCCCCTCACAGCCTGTCAAGTCTCATTCTCCGGGCCCTAGCTACTACTGGATGGGGAGCGGAGGAAGATCACTCCACCAGGGAAGGCAAGGAGATAATCAGGCAGGTGGCTGGCCGGGACTTGAGTCAAGGCAGAGGAAAATGCAAGCGGAGGTGAATGGGCATGTCCCAGAAACTGAAGAAATATTCACCCCATTCTAACCAGCACATGATCATCAGAAAGGGGCACAGATAATGGAAAAAAATACACCACCTAATCTACTAGGCGCGGCGGAGTGGGGTGTGTAATTGAGATTTTTTTTTTTATTCTGCACTAACTGTCTTTGAAATTGCCCCTGCCCCTGTTCAAATCCAATCCGGGGACAAAACTGGGGACAGACCTGGTCTGGGGACAGTGTCCTCAATCCGGGGACTGTCCCCTGAAACCGGGGATGTCTGGTCACCCTACTTTAGAGTCATTTCAGACCAAGCTGAGTTAAAGCCAACTCTATATAAAGCAGTGGTTCTCAACATGGAGCCACCGAGCAGAGCTATCCCTGGAGCGTGTGGCCACCCATCAGGGCTGTTCCTGGACCCCCGCAGCCGCCCACTCAGCCTCCTTTGCAGGTGCTCATTCAGTTTACGGCATGGCTAGGGGGGCAAAGACTAGAGGTCAGCTGACTGGTGAAATATGTGAAGGGGGAGGGGCTGAAGGAGACCCTATCTCCTGATTTTGGCATAGGTGTCACTGCTACGAGACACCACAGAGCTGGAGACACAGTGAAGCCGGAGACAGTGAGTGACACTACCTGCGATTATAGTTGCCATTAAAAGGACTCAGGGAGCGCTAAATGTCTGCGGGATAAGGGCGTAAATTATTTGTCTTGCCTTGGGTGTTGACGACCCACGCTACGAAAATAATTTTACTGTTAGGGGTCCCCACAACTTGGGAAATGTTATCAAGGGGTCACGGTGCTAGGAGGTTGGGAACCACTGATCTAAAGGCTCAGCTAGCTTACAGACTGGTAGTCGTGTTACACTTTGTGGGAGTGGTGATGCTCTTCTATATTTCAGTCCGAATCAAAGTATTAGGCTCCTTTCACACTAGGGGGACTCAGTCGCTACGGAGTCCTGCCACCTCAGCGGGAGATCTGTCTGCGGATGTCAAGCCCCTCTTTGCTCACTGAGCGGGGAGGGGCTTGTGCAGCGCCGCTGATTCCTATGGAGAGATCTGATGAAAACGGACAGCATGATCTCACCCGATCCGCCATGGACGGATGGGGACGTACCATTATACGTCTGATTTTGGTGGATCGGGTCGGATGTTAGCGGACATGACTTCGCTGACATCTGACGCTCCATAGGATTGCATGGAGCGGTTGTTCAGGTCCACCGTCAAAACTGACAGGCGGACCTGAACGGTCTGACCGTGTGAAAGGTGCCTTACAGAGATGGATTCTTATGTACACACGATCACTTTTTGTGATGAAAAAAAAGTTTTTTATCATGAAAAAAAATATATGTTTTTCCAACTTCATCATAAAAAACAATGTTGCCTACACACCATCGTTTTTTCCATAAGCTCTAGCAAAGCGCGGTTACGTACGACGACACCATTCAAGCCCATTGAAGCTCCCGTCTCATAACTTGCTTCTGAGCATGCGCGGGCTTAAAACGTTGTTTTAAACGTCGTTTTAGCCCACACACGATCATTTTTTACGACACAAAAAATGACATTTAGAAAAACGACATAAAAAATTGAAGCATGTTTGAATGTTTGAAGACAAAAAACGATGTGAAGCCCACACACGATCATTTTAACCGCTTAACGCCCGCCTATTTACGTCCGCAGAATGGCACGGACAGGCAGAAGCATGTATATATACGTGCCTGCCTACTAGAGGGTCAGGGGTCCGATCGGGACCCCCCTCCGCTGCGTGCGGCGGGCGGCTTACCTTCGGGAGCGATCCGACTCGAGGGGGCGGCGGTTCGTTTCTGTCCGCCCCCTCGTGATCGCTCCCAGCCAATCCCGTGCGCCGCCGCGTGTCACTTCCTCTGCCTGTAAAATGTAAACACAGGCAGAGGAAGTGATGCAGTGCTCATCTCGGCGGTATTTTCAAACCCCCGAGATGAGAGAAGAGACACAGCGAGTCGCACCAACACTACACTGACACCAGTACACGCAGGCACATTTAACCCCTTGCGATCACCCCCCACCCACCACCCCCTGTCACAGTGTCACTGTACTGATCACTGCATTCAGTGTCAGTGTGACAGTTAGTGTGACAGGCAGTTAGTGTTAGGTCCAGGGTAGACCCCGTACCCCCCCTAATAAAGTTTTAACCCCCTGATCACTGCCCTAGTTAACCCTTTCACTCCCTATTGCCAGCGTCACTAAGCGATCATTTTTCTGATCGCTGTATTAGTGTCGCTGTTGCCGCTAGGTAGCTAATTTTTTTTTATTGCGATTTCTTTTTTTTTTACTAAAGACATATGGCTAAATACATTTTGGCCTAAATGTTTGACTAAAATTTAGTTTATTCAGTTTTTCTTATAACAAAATATTGTTTTTTTTTTTCAAAATTGTCGCTCTATTTTTGTTTATAGCGCAAAAAAATAAAAATCGCAGAGGCAATCAAATACCACCAAAAGAAAGCTCTATTTGTGGGAAGAAAAGGACGCAAATTTTGTTTGGGAGCCACGTCGCACGACCGCGCAATTGTCTGTTAAAGCGACGCAGTGCCGAATTGTAAAAACGCCTCTGGGCATTTAGCAGCATATTGGTCTGGGGCTTAAAGGAACACTAAAGGTTTGTTTTTTATTAGATCAATTGATTGCTGGAAGCTAGAGCATTTAAATATCACTTACCTCGTTTTTTCCTTTTGACCCCCAAAATACAGTAATCCAGGTTTGAAAATGCCATTTCCTGTCTCTCCTCTTCTTGCTTTCCACCAGCATCTGAGCCGTTTTGCATGGTGGAAAGCAGAATGTGCTCACCCCCTCCCTATGACTACAGCCCTGCGTGAAGATGCTCTCTTATCCCTCACAGGCATGGAGGCTAAGCCTAATGGGAACTGTAGTTTCCATTAGGCCGTGATGTAGCAAGAATGAATGCGCACCGCAAACCAGGTGAATAAAACGGCTCGATTTCAACAGCTATCAAACTAGTTATACTGCAAAACATTACTTTTTACTTTATCAGCTACGGTCAGACTTTAATTTAAGAGGAAAATATTTTTGTCTTTACAACCCCTTTAAGTGGTTAACCACTTAAGGACCGCCTACTGCACATTTACGTCGGCAGAATGGCACGGCTGGGCACATCAACGTATATATACGTTGGTTTTAGTACCCAGCCGTGGGTCGCGGGCACGCGCCCGCGACCCGGTCCGAAGCTCCAGGACCGGGACCGCGGGATTCGCGGACCCGATCGCCGCTGCAGTGCGGCGATCCGTCCCTGGAGCGGAAGAACGGGGAGAGCCGTGTGTACACACGGCTTCCCCGTGCTTCTCTGTGGCCGGAGCATCGATCGTGTCATCCCTGTAATAGGGGGACGCGATCGATGACGTCACACCTACAGCCACACCCCCCTACAGTTGTAAACAACACATTAGGGCACACATTCCCTACAGCGCCACCTGTGGTTAACTCCCAAACTGCAACTGTCATTTCCACAGTAAACAATGCAATTTAAATGCATTTTTTGCTGTGAAAATGACAATTGTCCCAAAAATGTGTCAAAATTGTCCGAAGTGTCCGCCATATTGTCGCAGTCACGAAAAAAATCGCTGATCGCCGCTATTAGTAGTAAAAAAAAAATAATTAATAAAAATGCAATAAAACTATCCCTTATTTTGTAAACGCTATAAATTTTGCGAAAACCAACCGATAAACGCTTATTGCGATTTTTTTTACCAAAAATATGTAGAAGAATACGTATCGGCCTAAACTGAGGAAAAAAAATGTTTTTTTATATATTTTTGGGGGATATTTATTATAGCAAAAAGTAAAAAATATTGCATTTTTTTTTAAATTGTCGCTCTATAGCGCAAAAAATAAAAACCGCAGAGGTGATCAAATACCACCAAAAGAAAGCTCTATTTGTGGGAAAAAAAGGACGCAAATTTTGTTTGGGAGCCACGTCGCACGACCGTGCAATTGTCTGTTAAAGCGACGCAGTGCCGAATCGCAAAAACCCCTTGGGTCATTTGCCAGCGTATTGGTCCGGGTCTTAAGTGGTTAAATGACGTTTTTTAAAATGTCGTTTTATTTCATCACAAAAAACGACCGTGTGTACGCGGCATTACAACAGTTAATACATACGGGATCATTCACAACCTCTTGTATCTGTATATATTTCAGAGCCTCCAGCGGCCCGGAATCCCCAAGGTTGGGTTGTCATCACCCTGGCGGTCCTCCTAATCGTGATGTTTCTTATTTTGTTCATCTTCACAAGTCTCCTGTTTGTTTTCTGTAAGTATCACGGCTGTGATTATGTAGCACCCTCTAGTGTACAGAGCTGATGGAAATCATTTGGCTGACTCATGGTAGCTTAGAGGGGTCGTAAAGTTTTGTGTTTTTTCACCTTAATGCATCCAGCAATACTATAATGCCGCGTACACACGGTCGTTTTTTAGGCGATGAAAAAAAAAACGACGTTTTTTGTGAAGTAAAAAACAACGTTTTTGAAACGTCACTTTCAAAGACGATGTTGCCTACACACCATCGTTTTTTTCACAAAAAACGAGGTTACGTTCACCACTCTTTTCCATTGAAGCTCGCTTCATAACTAGCTTCTGGGCATGCGCGGGTTGAAAAACGTCGTTTTAAACGACGTTTTGTGCTACACACGGTGACTTTTTGTGAAACAAAAAACGACGTTTTGAAAAACGACACAAAAAATTCAAGCATGTTGGAATTTTTTTTTGGTCGTTTTTTTTTAAGACAAAAAACGACGTTTTGCCCACACACCATCAATTTAAATGACGTTTTAAAAAACGACGTTTTTTTTTTCATCGCAAAAAAAACGACCGTGTGTACGCGCGGCATTACAGTGGGAAAGTGCAAATGTCAAAATAAACAGGTCCTGTGCAAACAAACGTGTTATCATGTGTGACAATCCAATCGATGAACAGTACACAAAGGCTTATGAATGTCTAATTGCATAATATGCAAAAACATGCATAGTGAAATATAAATGTCCAAAATAATGAAATATAAAGTGCTGAATCTGAGTGATGAGTGACAGTTTCCTATATGGTGTCCACACTGTGGGGGTTCTTCTAATAGTGATGAATGGGTGGCCCCTTACCTCACTGCTGTGAGGTTACAGCATGTAAATATACACAATCTCAGTCCGGTCCGGCGCTGCTTCAGAGCCTGGGGGCGTGCTGCCTGGGTGTATATATAGCCTGTCCGTGAGGTATGGGTTCTCCAAAGGATGTGTCCAAATAGCAAGGAGAGGACAAATGGATTCCCAATATGGTGTAATATGTTTAACCCCTTGCTTACTGGGCACATAAACCCCCTTCGTGCCCAGGCAAAATTTCAGCTTCTGGCGCTGCGCCGCTTTAACTGACAATTGCGCGGTCGTGCGACGCGGCTCCCAAACAAAATTGATGTCCTTTTTTCCCCACAAATAGAGCTTTCTTTTGGTGGTATTTGATCACCTCTGGGGTTTTTATTTTTTGCGCTATAAGCAAAAAAAGAGCGACAATTTAAAAAATATATATATATTTTTTACTTGTTGCTATAATATATATCCCAATAAAAAAAAAAACTATTTTTTTTCTCAGTTAAGGCCGATACGTATTTTTTGGGAATATTTTTGTAAAAAAAAAAATCGCAATAAGCGACTGGTTTTGCGCAAAAGTTATAGCGCCTACGAAATGGGGAACAGAATTATGATTTTTTTTATTATTATTATTTTTAATAGTAATGGCGGCGATCTGCGATTTTTATTGGGACTGTGATATTGCGGCGGACATATCGAACACTTTTGACACAAATTTGGGACCATTCACATTTATACAGCGATCAGTGCTATAAAAATGCACTAATTACTGTATAAATGTGACTGGCAGGGAAGGGGTTAACACTAGGGGGTGAGGAAGGGGTTAAATGTATTCCCTGGGTGTGTTCTAACTGTGTGGGGGAGGGGGGTGACTGGGGGAGGTGACCGATGCTGTGTCCCTATGTACAAGAGACACAGCATCGGTCTCCTCTCCTCTGACAGGACGTGGAGCTCTGTGTTTACACCTCATCATTACACACAGAGCTCCACCTCCCTGCTGTCACCTGCTGTGCCACCAGGTACATGCATCGGCTCTTCAGCAATGCGGCGGGACAGTGTTTACCCGCGGCGTGCCACCCAGTGGCGCGCGCGGGTAATGCACTATAAATGACGTCCAAAGACGTCCACTTGGCGCCTCAGGTCCGCGCTGTTGACGTATTTTGTCAATAGCGCTGGGTCTGAAGTGGTTAAATGAATACGATATTTATTGGTAAACACAATGGTACTCACATTGAGAAGTTTATGAAAAAGCGTTTTAAAATACGAGCGCCGGGCTTGTCCGCGACACCTCCGGTGCTTGTGTTGTACCTAGCACCGGAGGTGACGCGGACAAGCCCGGCGCTCGTATTTTAAAAACAATTTTAAAACAATTCCTGTCGGAAAATCCGATTGTGTGTACGAGGCTTTAGAAGCTTGACTAGTTTTTTAAAGATGTCATTTTTTTGGTCAAAATGTTTCAGAGAATTAAAGCGGGTGGCCCATCAAAAAAAAATATTAAAAGCCAGCAGCTACAAATACTGCAGCTGCTGACTTTTAATATTAGGACACTTACCTGTCCTGGAGTCCAGCGGCGTCCGCAGCAGAGGACGAGCGATCGCTCGTCCTCTGCTGCCCCCCTCCATCCACGGTGAGGGAACCAGGAAGTGAAGCGCTCCGACTTCACTTCCCGGTTCCCTACGGCGCATGCGCGAGTCGCACTGCGCCCGCCGATTGGCTCCCGCTGTGTGCTGGGAGCCGAGAGTTCCCAGAACAAAACGGGGGGGGGGGGGGACGGGAAGTGAAGGAAAACACGTTTTTTGCCCGAGAATGCTGGGCCGGAAGTGGGTGCAGATACCTTTAGACAGGTATCTGCCCCCCCCCTCCTCCCTGAAAGGTGTCAAATGTGACACCAGAGGGGGGGAGGGTTCCGATCAGCACAACTTCACTTTAGGGTGGAGCTCCGCTTTAACCACTTCAGCCCCGGACCATATTGCTGTCCAAAGACCAGAGCACTTTTTGAGATTCGGCGCTGCGTCGCTTTAACTGACAATTGCGCGGTCGTGCGACGTGGCTCCCAAACAAAATTGGCGTCCTTTTTTTCCCACAAATAGAGCTTTCTTTTGGTGGTATTTGATCATCTCTGCGGTTTTTATTTTTTGCGCTATAAACAAAAACAGAGCGACTATTTTGAAAAAAATGCAATATTTTTTACATTTTTCTATAATAAATATCCCCAAAAATATATTAAAAATAAATATTTTTCCCTCAGTTTAGGCCGATACGTATTCTTCTACATATTTTTCGTAAAAAAAAATCGCAATTAGCGTTTATTGATTGGTTTGCGCAAAAGTTATAGCGTTTACAAAATAGGGGGTAGTTTTATGGCATTTTTATTATTATTTTTTTTTTACTAGTAATGGCGGCGATCAGCGTTTTTTTTCGGTACTGCGATATTATGGCGGGCACTTCGGACACTTTTGACACATTTTTGGGACCATTGGCATTTTTTTAGCGATCAATGCTATAAAAATGCATTGGATTACTATAAAAATGCCATTGGCAGTGAAGGGGTTAACACTAGGGGGCAGGGAAGGGGTTAAGTGTTCCTAGTGTGTTCTAACTGTATGGGGGGGGTGGACTCACTAGGGGGAATCACTGATCTTCTGTTCATACATTGTATGAACAGAAAATCAGCGTTTCCCCCGCTGACAGGAACGAGCGCTGTGTGTTTTCACACACAGCTCCCATTCCCCGCTCTGTAACGAGCGATCGCGTGTGCCCGGCGGCGATCGTTCCCGCCGGGCACATGCACGGGACTCGGGGGCGAGTGGGGGGCGCGCGCGCGGGCCGCCGGCGGCGCGCACGCGCCCCCTAGTGGCCGCGAAAGGCGCGACGTAGAGCTACGGGCTCTCGCGCACCCGTGCCGACCTGCCGCCGTATTACTGCGGCGGCTGGTCGGCAAGCGGTTAAGAAATGAATTATTTTTTTACTTAAAATTACAAAAAAATTACAACAATCACATATTATGACACTGCACTGGTGACATTGTGTGTGTGTGTGTATATATGTATAAAAAAAAATATTTAATTTCTTCATTTTCCAAACAATTGTGACAAAAAAAAATACAACTTCTACAAGCGTGCCATGCCTTTTACTAAATATCTTTTTCTTCTATATATTTTTGTTAAAACAAATCGAAATAAACGTTTACTGATTGGTTTGTGCAAAAGTTATAGGGGATAGTTTTAAGCCATTTTTATTAATATTTTTTTTTACTAGTAATGGCGGACAAATCGGACACTTTTGACACCATTTTGGGACCATTGCCATTTTTACAACTGCTATAAAAATGCACTGATTACTGTAAAAATGACACTGGCAGTGAAGGGGTTAACCTGTATGGGGCGCTGAAGGTATAAAGTCTCCGGCGGAGGCTCTTTATTACGTGATCAGCTGTGTCCAATCACGGCTGATCACGATGTAAACAGGAAGAGCCGTTGATTGGCTCTTCCTCACTCACGTC
Source organism: Rana kukunoris (assembly GCA_029574335.1). NCBI lineage: Eukaryota > Metazoa > Chordata > Amphibia > Anura > Ranidae > Rana > Rana kukunoris. The sequence goes on from CM056051.1 coordinate 535,246,710, forward strand.
AGTAAATGGGCACTGACTGGCAACATGGGCACTGACCGGCCATAATATGGGATTAAAAAAGTGATGCCCAGCAATGCCACCCTTCAGTGTCCATCAGTGCCACCTCTCAGTACCCATCCATGCCCAGTGCCCACCTATCAGTGCCCATCTGTGCCACCCATAAGAACCCATCAGTACCACCCATAAGTGCCGCCCATGAGTGCCCATGAGTGCCGCCTATGAGTTCCCATCAGTGCGGCATACCAGCGCCGCCTATGAGTGACGCCTATCAGTGCCCATCAGTGCCACCTCATTGGTGCCCATCAGTGCCGCCATATCAGTGTGCCCGTAATCGAAGAAGAAAACTTACTAATTTACAAAATAAAATCGGTCTTTTTTTAGTTGTTGTGCAAAAAATAAAAATCACAGAGGTGATCAAATACCACCAAAAGAAAGCTCTTTTTGTGGAAAAAAAAATAAAAAAAATTGTTTGGGTGCAGTGCAGCATGACCGCGCAATTGTCATTCAAAGTGTGAGAGCGCTGAAAGCTGAAAATTGGCCTGGGCAGGAAGGTGCGTAACTGCTCGGTATGGAAGGGGTTAAAGTGACAGTCTGCACTCTCTTTGAGATCTGTGTTTACCATACTGGAACTGAAGTTTGCTCTAAAGCAGGTGTCTCCACACTACGGCCCTCCAGTTGTTCAGGAACTACAATCCCCATCATGCTTAGTCATGTCTGTGAATGTCAGAGTTTTACAATGCCTCATGGGACGTGTAGTTCCGCAACAGCTGGAGGGTCGTAGTTTGGACATCCCTGCTTTAAAGGATTCAACAAAGCTGCTCGAAGCTTTCAGAAAGCTTTACACGTGGCTTCCTCTACACCCTGCTCTTATGCAAATGACAGTTTGTGTGTTCGCGGTCTAACAGTTTTGCTTTTTTAAGAACAAGTCCTGGTGTAGAAGTATGTGATCACTATAGATGACCTTCTCAGCCAATAATTGAACCCATGATTCACTGGTCACTCCTCTCAAAGAGATTTTATCATTTCTACATGTTTACTGTTCGTTCTGTGAGGTAATGTCTTTATATTGTTTTCTGTCTTCACCAGATACGAGTATCACGGAGGAGCAGTCCCGTCTGAACAACAATGGTATTTCCTTCCTCTATATACAGCTGTATACATTTCAGTGTGAAAAGCTGCGGTTTGCAGATATATGATAATGTAGGTGTACAGGAAGAGGGTGGAATGGTAGACCCGGCCCCCGGTTCCTTCACCAATGGTGGTTTTTGTGTAGGGTAACCACATGAGTCCTCACCAATGATGGGTTTGTGTAGGGTAACCACATGAGTCCTCACCAATGATGGGTTTTGTGTAGGGTAACCACATGAGTCCTCACCAATGATGGATTTTGTGTAGGGTAACCACATGAGTCCTCACCAATGATGGGTTTGTGTAGGGTAACCACATGAGTCTTCACAAATGATGGGTTTGTGTAGGATAACCACATGAGTCCTCACCAATGATGGTTTTTGTGTAGGGTAACCACATAAGTCCTCACCAATGATGGGTTTGTGTAGGGTAACCACACGAGTCTTCACCAATGATGGTTTTTGTTTAGGGTAACCACATGAGTCCTCACCAATGATGGGTTTGTGTAGGGTAACCACATGAGTCCTCACCAATGATGGGTTTGTGTAGGGTAACCACATGAGTCTTCACCAATGATGGGTTTGTGTAGGGTAACCACATAAGTCCTCACCAATGATGGGTTTGTGTAACCACACGGTCTTCACCAATGTGGTTTTTGTTTAGGGTACCACATGAGTCCTCACCAATGAGTTTGTGTAGGGTAACCACATTCACCAATGATGGTTTTTGTTTAGGGTAACCACATGAGTCCTCACCAATGATGGGTTTGTGTAGGGTAACCACATGAGTCCTCACCAATGATGGGTTTGTGTAGGGTAACCACATGAGTCCTCACCAATGATGGGTTTGTGTAGGGTAACCACATGAGTCTTCACCAATGATGGGTTTGTGTAGGGTAACCACACGAGTCTTCACCAATGATGGTTTTTGTTTAGGGTAACCACATGAGTCCTCACCAATGATGGGTTTGTGTAGGGTAACCACATGAGTCCTCACCAATGATGGGTTTGTGTAGGGTAACCACATGAGTCCTCACCAATGATGGGTTTGTGTAGGGTAACCACATGAGTCCTCACCAATGATGGGTTTGTGTAGGGTAACCACATGAGTCTTCACCAATGATGGGTTTGTGTAGGGTAACCACATGAGTCTTCACCAATGATGGGTTTGTGTAGGGTAACCACACGAGTCCTCACCAATGATGGGTTTGTGTAGGGTAACCACATGAGTCCTCACCAATGATGGGTTTGTGTAGGGTAACCACATGAGTCTTCACCAATGATGGGTTTGTGTAGGGTAACCACATAAGTCCTCACCAATGATGGGTTTGTGTAGGGTAACCACACGAGTCTTCACCAATGATGGTTTTTGTTTAGGGTAACCACATGAGTCCTCACCAATGATGGGTTTGTGTAGGGTAACCACATGAGTCCTCACCAATGATGGGTTTGTGTAGGGTAACCACATGAGTCCTCACCAATGATGGGTTTGTGTAGGGTAACCACATGAGTCTTCACCAATGATGGGTTTGTGTAGGGTAACCACACGAGTCTTCACCAATGATGGTTTTTGTTTAGGGTAACCACATGAGTCCTCACCAATGATGGGTTTGTGTAGGGTAACCACATGAGTCCTCACCAATGATGGGTTTGTGTAGGGTAACCACATGAGTCCTCACCAATGATGGGTTTGTGTAGGGTAACCACATGAGTCCTCACCAATGATGGGTTTGTGTAGGTAACCACATGAGTCTTCACCAATGATGGCTTAGGTGTAGGTCAGGGATGAGCTTCGAGTTCGAGAAGAACTCATGTTGGACTCGAACATTGCCTGTTCGCCAAACAGCAAACTATTTGGGGTGTTCGCGGCAAGTTCGTGTGAACTTTAGAACCCTGTTAAAGTCTATGGGACTTGAACGTTTGAAATCTAATCTAATCTAATCTAACTTTGCTAATTTTAAAGGCTAATATACAAGTTATTGTAATAAAAAGTGTTTGGGGACCCGGATCCTGCCCCAGGGGACATGTATCAATGCAAAAACCTGGGGGGGGGGTGTAGATTATGCCTATAAAGTAGCGCTTGTTTCCCATGCTTAGAGCTGTCCCTGCACAAAGTGTAATTTCTGAAGGAAAAAAAGTAATTTAAAATCACTTGCGGCTATAATGAATTGTCGGCTCCTGGGAATACAGAGAAAAGTCATTCATAAAAAAAAATGTGTGGGGGTCCACCGCATTTTTTTTTTAAATTTGGGGTGGAGTTCCCCTTAATATCAATACCAGACCTGAAGGGCCTGGTAATTGAATTTGGGGGGACCCCCACGCATTCTTTTTTATGAATGACTTTTCTCTGTATTGCTGGTATCCGACAATTCATTATAGCCACGAGTGATTTAAAAAACTTTTTTCCTTCAGAAATGACATTTTGTGCAGGGACAGTTCTAAGCACAGGAAACAAGCGCTACTTTACAGGCATACTATACACCCCCCTAGGTACGAAATTTAAAGGAATATTTTACTTTTATTGTTTCACTTTAAGCATTATTAAAATCACTGCTCCTGAAAAAACTGCTGTTTTTTAAACTTTTTTTGCATTGATACATGTCCCCTGGGGCAGGACCCAGGTCCCCAAACACTCCCCTGGGGCAGGACCCGGTCCCCAAACACTCCCCTGGGGCAGGACCCAGGTCCCCAAACACTCCCCTGGGGCAGGACCCGGTCCCCAAACACTCCCCTGGGGCAGGACCGGGGTCCCCAAACACTCCCCTGGGGCAGGACCCGGGTCCCCAAACACTTTTTAGGACAATAACTTGCATATTAGCCTTTAAAATTAGTACTTTAGATTTCAAACGTTCGAGTCCCATAGACTTTAACAGGGTTCTAAAGTTCACACAAACTTTTGGTCTGTTCGCAGGTTCTGGTGCGAACCGAACCCACGGGTGTTCAGCTCATCCCTAGTGTAGGTTAACCACATGAGTCTTCACCAATGATGGTTTTTGTGTAGGGTAACCACATGAGTCCTCACCAAGGATAGTTTTTTGTGTAGGGTAACCACATGAGTCCTCACCAATGATGGTTTTTGTGTAGGGTAACCACATGAGTCCTCACCAAGGATAGTTTTTTGTGTAGGGTAACCACATGAGTCCTCACCAAGGATAGTTTTTTGAGTAGCTTAATTACATACACCTATGGACAAAAATATTGTCCCTCCTGCATTTGTCAGATAATGCACCACTACACCCAGAAATATGTTGCAATTACAAATGTTTAGGCATTCTCGTGTACATGTATTTTGATTATATTGGCGAGGAAACAAAAAGCCAAATCTGACACATTCCACACAAAACTCAAAAAATGGACTGAACAAAATAATTGGCACTCTCAATTTAACATCTGGTAGCATACCCATTGGAAAAAATTACTAAAATCAATGGCTTCCTGTGACCATCAATGAGTTTCTTACAGCTCACCGCTAGAATTTTGGACCGCTCTACTTTCGCCAACTGTTCCAGGTCTGTCAGATTGGAAGGGGTCCCTTTCCCAACTGCTGTTTTGAGATCTCTCCACAGCTGCTCTATGGGATTTATATCTGGACCCATTCTATGCAGTAAGATAAAAAGCCTTCTGTGTTCAGCAGCCCCTCTAATGCTTCCCTGAGCCCTCTCTAGATCCAGCAATGTGCAGGAGTGTATCACTGCCCGGGACTCCCCTCCTCATTGGCTGAGACAACAGTGCAGCCCCATTGACTCCAGCTCCTGTCAATCAAAGCCAGTCAGCCAATGGGGAGAGAAAAGGGGTGGGGCCAGGCCACCATTTTAATTTTTTTAAAGTCTGCAGCTACAAATTCGGCAGCTGCTGACTTTTAAAATATGGACACATACCTGTCCAGGGAGCCCGCGATGTCGGCACCTGAAGCCAACCTGTCGCTTGGTCCTTGGTTGCTGCCGCCACCATCTTCGCTAAGGGATTCAGGAGATTAAGCCTTGCAGCTTCATTTCCGGGTTGCCTACTGCGCATGCGCGACTCGCGCTGCGCAATCCGAATGCTCCCTGCTGTCTTTTGGGACCCGTGTGTCTCCCAGTAGACCGTGTGGGGGACTGTAAGTGACGTAGATACCCGCAAATAATTTGGGAGGGGGGTTCCGAAAAGCGTAAGTTCCATTTTTGGGTGGAACTCCACTTTAAGGATAAATAAAAAGACCTGAAATATGACAGAATTATTGATAAAAGGGGCGTGTTTTTATGTGAAGCATTTACAAATGATAATTTTTGATACACTTTATCTCGCTCTTCACACATAATTCAACTTTTTTGCAGTCAAGGAACTCAACTCACAACTAGAAAACAATGAACAGGAAACAAGTAAGTCCATTATATTTATAATTGTATTATATGTAACCATAGATCTGATTCATATATCAAATGCTGATGTACAGGCTTTGTAGGCAGGTGTAATCTACTTTCTCCAAGACAGATGGCGCTCTCCTGCAATGGTATTGTTGTTGGAGGAGGAAGTCAGGAGGAACAGGTTTCCTCTTCTCGGGTCACTGGGGAAGCTACCCTATTGGATGCTGCCACCCCATTTGACTCTAGCAGCCATCTTGGGTCAGCCAAGTTTAAATTTAAGTCAGTTAAATTTAGTGGGTGCCTGAGCCGATAATGTGTCTCAGACTGTGATGATTTATACTAAATTAGCCTCTGTTCTGGCAGTGGCTGTGTCTGATAGCATTTTTCCACTGTTGCCTGTAGGTGGCGATACCCCCACAGGCCAGTGTTGGAACACGGGCAAGCCATAGATTATTGATAATCTTTCCTTGCGAACAGCCCAGTGGGAGTGGTGCCCTGCTGTGCATGGTGGGAAGGGATACTTAAGGGACAGACACCGTATTTTGGGGTCCTTCGTCTCGTGGCCCTCCTAGCACGAGGTATGTGTTGTGTGATTTCCAGCCCTGGGACCATGGTGGCCCGACGCTGCATCGCTATCACTAGGCCCAGTTATGACTGACTGGGGCCTACGAATCAAGAGGGATCCCAAGCTGTCCATCTAAGCGAAGAAAGCTATACTTCATAAAGGAAACCAGGGGAGGATCTGCCCTGGAGGAGGCTTATGTCTCGGGATAGGCCTGGTGACCTTATTAAGATGGGATCCACAACTCAAGTTGTCCTACAGTTTTCCGGGTCGGCTTAAAGGCTCTTTAACTGTACGGCTGGAAGTTCGGGTATTACATCCTGTGGCAGAGGATTCAGACTGTTCAATTTGTTCCCAATCAGTCTGTGGCAGAGACTGTTAGCGAACTGGTTCGTGCATCATCCCGGCTGCTAGGCCAGGTGAGAGGGGTCTATCCGGTTGAGCAATACCTACTCAAGTGGAATAGTGAATGACTTTGGAGTATAGAGGTTTTTCCCCCAGATCTGTACCGAGTACCTGAACCTTCCCCTCCCCCCCTTCATCCTTCTATCTTCTTCACAAGTTTTTCAGCTAAATAATAAAACCTGACAGCTAGAGGTGTGGACATTGGGGTTCTTTCTGACTTCCTTCCCCTAGACAACAAATGTTGAGGTAACGTGCAGGCCCAAATCTAAACCAGCAGCTCCTACGGGGGTAGTGCTACAGTAGGGTGACCAGACATCCCCGGTTTCAGGGGACAGTCCCCGGATTAAAGCGGGGGTTTACCCTAAATCAACTATCTACCAATAGATCCAGCATACTGCATACTGCAGTATGCTGTTTTTTTTGTTTTTGTTTTTTGCTGTACTTACCGTTTTATCGTGGTTCTCCGGCTCCGAGCGGGGATTCCTGCAGGGAACGGGCGTTCCTAAGACAAGGTCTAGTTGATTGACGTGCCGGTAAAGCGCGTCACGCCTTCCCGAAAATACACAAAGTGACACTCAGCAATTTACGGCGCCTGCGCAGTCAGCTCTACACGGCAGGCGCCGTATAGCGCCGTAAACAGCCGAGTGTCACTTCGGGTATTTTTGGAAGGCGTGACGCGCTTTACCAGCATGTCAATCAATTACGCTTGTCTTAGGAACGCCTATTTCCCGCAGGAATCCCCGCTCGGAGCCGGATAAGAACCACGATAAAACGATAAGTACAGGAAAAAAAAAAAAAAACAGCATACTGCAGATGTCAGCAGTATGCTGGATTTAATGGTAGATAGTTGATTTTCAGGGTGAACCTCCGCTTTAAGGACACTGTCCCTGGACCAAGTCTGTCCCCGTTTTTGTCCCCGGATTGGATTTGAACAGGGGCTGGGGAAATTTTTAGACAGTTGGTGCACAATTAAAAAAAAAATTCTGAATTACACATCCCCACTCCGCCGCTCCTACTAGCTATTTTTTTCCATTATCTGTACCCCTTTTTGATGACCATGTGCTGGTCGGAGCGGAGGGAATATTTCTTACGTTTTGGGTGCATGCCCATTCATCTCCACTCGCATGTCCTTCTACCCAGTGTTGCCCATCTTACTTTAAAAAAGTAATTAGTTACAGTTACAAATTACTTCTCTGAAAAAGTAATTGCGTTAGTGACTCAGTTACTACATTGAAAAAGTAATTAGTTACTCAGCAAAGTAACTGAATTTTTTTTTAATATTCTACAATGCTTTGTTGAGAAGCAGATGACGGGCGCTTGCCAGGGAGCAGCTGGATTAAAATGTATATTTAAAATATACATCCTCTTGACGTTTACAGAGTATTAACTCACTGCTCCCTAATACTCCAAGACAAAAGAATGGCAGATCCTTGAGAGAAGAAATCCGGAAACAAATGGTGATCTTGTGTATATCCCAGCCTAGGTGCATCCGTCCCACCATGTATATCCCAGCCTAGGTGCATCCGTCCCACCATGTATATCCCAGCCTAGGTGCATCCGTCCCACCATGTATATCCCAGCCTAGGTACATCCGTCCCACCATGTATATCCCAGCCTAGGTGCATCCGTCCCCCCATGTATATCCCAGCCTAGGTGCATCCGTCCCACCATGTATATCCCAGCCTAGGTGCATCCGTCCCACCATGTAAATCCCAGCCTAGGTGCATCCGTCCCACCATGTATATCCCAGCCTAGGTGCATCCGTCCCACCATGCATATCCCAGCCTAGGTGCATCCGTCCCACCATGTATATCCCAGCCTAGGTGCATCCGTCCCCCCATGTATATCCCAGCCTAGGTGCATCCGTCCCACCATGTATATCCCAGCCTAGGTGCATCCGTCCCACCATGTATATCCCAGCCTAGGTGCATCCGTCCCACCATGTATATCCCAGCCTAGGTGCATCCGTCCCACCATGTATGTGCAGCTAATAGGACTTAAAACCCTAATCCATCTGCTACACATCCAAATTATAAGCTGGATTAAAATGTATGTTTATAATATACATCCCCTTGACGTTTACAGAGTCTGTAATTTAAAATCTTATATTAGGCTTTATTAGAATTTTCTATAGTTTATTATTTTATTTATCTTATATAAGCTTTATTAGATGCAAGGGATCTGGAATGGGGATGTCAGATTTTTCTTTGTTGTCTGATGAAGAGATGAAATCACTGACCAAAAATAACCTGCTGATCATTGGTCTGTATAGGTGTCCTGCACTTACCATGTTGACCACTAGATGTCGCTGTGTACACTGTGTTGTATAGGTAACGTTTGTTTTGTGGAACATTTTGTTCCGGCCCTGTGTTCCCCAGATCATTGATCAGGTTGATCAGGTTCCCCGGTGATAGGTCAGTGTAAGGCGGGTGGGGCTCATTGTATCCAGGGTTCCTTGCGATTGGGAGTTTTCAGACCGCTGTGACAGGCCATCACAGAGGTCACATGATTCTAAAGCGGAGTTCCACCCATATTTATGTTCACAGCGCCGGCAGAAGCAATTACTCTGCTGCCATCTAGTGGCGGTAGATGTAATTGTGGTAATGCCGCCCAAGTAATGGGAACTGCGTTACTGTGAGGGGAAGAGTAATCAGGTAGATTACTTGTTACCCTCAAAAGGGGCTGCGTTAGGTAACTGCGTTTATTGTAACTCCGTTACATACAACACTGCTTCTACCTTGGCTCAAGTCCCAGCCAGCCGCCTGCCGGCTTATCTCCTTGCCTTCCCTGGCAGAGTGATTTTCCTCCGCTCCCCACCCAGTAGTAGCCGGGGCACGGAGAGTAAGACTTGGCAGGATGTGAGGCGGGCGGTGGTGGTGACGGGCAGAGAGTTGCTGATTCCCGCCATTACTAGTAAAAATGTCCCCGGATTTAAGTTAAAAAATCTGGTCACCTTATGCTACAGTATAATGACAGTCTTAAGGGAGATTGTTGGTTTCATAAATGGTCAGATAAATGATAGTTGTAAGTAGCATTGACCAGAATGAGCAACTGGAAATGGTCTACAGAAAGTCCAGGATCAGCAGACAGACAGGTCAAAAATGGGCATCATTGAGAAGTCCTCGAGGAACCAAATCGATAATCAAGATAAGGTCAGTATCAGCTCTAGGTCATGAGAAAAGCAAACACGAACGTTGAATTGAGGATCCGAAACTCGAGATCAAATTCAAAGTCTTCACAACCTAAAGGCGTATTTCTTATATATTTCTTTTTCTTCCACAGATAACAACTTCACAATAGAAATATCACATCTGAGGAGCAATGGTAAGGGGTTCAGGAACCTGTATTGCTATTCTGCTATTCGCATATTTTTTATAATTTTTTTTTAATATATAAAGTAAAACTTGGATCTGAGGGCTCAGTGTATGAGGCATATACTAGAGTGTGAAGGTGAATATAGAGGGCGCTAACCCACAGGTAAATAGCTATATAAATGTATAAATATCCCCTATGGTTGTGCAATAAATATAGGGCCAGATTCACGTAGGAGCGCATATCTTTGTGCGGGCGTAGCGTATCTTATTTACGTTACGCCTCCGCAACTTTTACAGGCAAGTGCTGTATTCACAAAGCACTTGCTCCGTAAGTTGCGTCGGCGTAGCGTAAATGGGCCGGCATATCCGCGCGCAATTCAAATTGGGCAGGTAGGGGGCGTGTTGTATTTAAATTAACGGTGACCCCACGTTAATGACGCGCCGAACGAACTTGCGCATGCGCCGGCCGTGGATGTATCCCAGTGCGCATGCTCACATGCAAATAGTCAATGAAAATGACGTGAACGTAACTTACGCCCAGCCCCATTCTGAATCGGCTTACGCAAGCGACGTAAAAATTTATAAATTTCGATGCGATCCCGACGTCCATTCACACGACCGGTTTCCTCGGCAGAATCCAGCTTGTTGGGAGACGTGTTTTGCCGAGGAAAGCCGTCGTGTGTACATTTTTCGATGAGGAAACTGTCGATAAACTCGACGAGCCAAATAGCGCATGTTCTCTTTTTCCTCGACGGGATTGGAGAAAATTGGCTCGTCGAGTTCCTTGACAGCCGAACAAGGAACTCGATGAGGAAAACAATGTGTTTCGCCCGACGAGTTCCTCGGTCGTGTGTACGAGGCCTCAGGTAAAGCTTTAGCAGGATTGTGCCTGCACACATGCTGGCAGGAAAAAAACTTGTGTGAACCTCATTCCCAGCGTTCCAGGTAGGATATATAAAAGACTAAAAAAAAACAATAGCGTATTACTGTTAATTTTTTTTTTAAAAGTACATGAAAAAAAAACCAAGTGGCCTCTTACTTTAAAAGTGCCTCCCGGCACTGGGGCTGCAGGTATGTCTCCGCTCGCAGTGGTAAAACTTGTGCGGCTAAGGCCCCTTTCAGACGTCCGGTCCGTTCGTCCATTTTTACAAGTCCGTTTACGGACTTGTAATGCATCCCTGTGGGATCCCGTCCGTTAGCGGATGATGCATCCGCTAATGTCCGCAAAGATCCACCTCCGCAAAGATCCGCTTTTTCGGACGGAAGAAAACCCTATTTTTCTTCCGTCTGGCGGATCGTCTGTCCGTATTCATCCGATTCCCCATAGGGGAGAGCGGAGGAAAGACAGGGCAGTCTCTGCACAGTGTGCGGGGACCGCCCTGTCCGCCGGATTTACGGATGACCCCCGCTGAGCCGACGGACACACACGGAGCGGACACAAAAACGGTCCACTCTGTGTGAAAGGACACTTAAACCTCCATGGTGGACGTCCAGGTCACCGGGTACTGCTGTTAGGCTGTCACGTAACCAGGTACCGCCGCCGAAGATGTTCACCAACGAAACGTACGTCGGCGGCAGTACCTGGTCACGTGACAGCCTAACATCCTCTCCGGCCTGTGGAGCCAGCAGTACCCGGTGACCTGGACGTCCACCACGGAGGTGGAAACAGTTTTAGCCGCACAAATTTTACCGCTACGAGCGGAGACATACCTGCAGGCCACTTGGCTCTTTTTTCATGTACTTTAAAAAATAAATAAACAGTATTATGCTATTGTTTTTTCTGGTCTTTCATATATCCTACCTGGAACGCTGGGAATGAGGTTCACACAAGTTATTTTCCTGTCGGCATGTGTGCAGGCACAATCCTGCTAAAGCTTTACCTGACTCTCTTTTTCATTAACCACTTAAGACCCGGACCAATACGCTGGTAAATGACCCAAGGTGTTTTTGCGATTCGGCACTGCGTCGCTTTAACTGACAATTGCGCGGTCGTGCGACGTGGCTCCCAAACAAAATTTGCGTTCTTTTCTTCCCACAAATAGAGCTTTCTTTTGGTGGTATTTGATCACCTCTGCGATTTTTATTTTTTGCGCTATATACAAAAATAGAGCGACATTTTTGAAAAAAAAAAATATATTTTTTACTTTTTGTTAAAAAAAAAATCAAATAAACTAAATTTTAGTCAAACATTTAGGCCAAAATTTATTTAGCCACATGTCTTTAGTAAAAAAAAAAAAATTGCGATAAAAAAAAAAAAAAAAAAATAGCTACCTAGCGGGAACAGCGACACTAATACAGCGATCAGAAAAATGATCGCTTAGTGACGCTGGCAATAGGGAGTGAAAGGGTTAACTAGGGCGGTGATCAGGGGGTGAAAACTTTATTAGGGGGGGTGGGGGGGCTATCCTGCACCTAACACTAACTGATTTTACACTGCCTGTCACACTGACACTAAATGCAGTGATTAGATCACTGCATTCAGTGACACTGTGACAGGGGGGGTGGGGGGGAAGATCGCAAGGGGTTAAGTATGCCTATGTGTGTGTGTGTCAGTGTAATGTTGGTGCACACTTACTGTGAGGTGTTTCTCCCATCGCAGCGGTTGGAAATACCGCTGCGATGGGAGATTACATCACTTCCCCCTTCCTGTGTTTACACAGGAGGAGGAAGTGACAGGAGACTGGGAGCGCGCACATTGGCTGGGAGCGATCGCGGGGGGGCGGGTAAACGCCGACATCCGCCCGCTCGTCCCGGATCGCTCCCGGAGCCAGGGGGACCCCCGCACGCCGCGATGGGACCCCCCGAACCGCACTTAGGCGGGGACGTAAATTTACGCCCTTGTGCCTGTACGTGCCATTCTGTGGCCGTATATGTGCGTGCGGGGGTCCTTAAGTGGTTAAAGAAGTCAGATATTTCTGGTAAGCGCATCCATATGTTTGAGCACGTTTTGGGTGAAAGAAGATTGTAATGTTTGGTGGTGGCAAGATATCACATAAACAAGAACACAGCTAATGAGAAGATTTGAATATCTGATATAATGTATTACACAGATTGGGACTATCGATTAAGAGACAATATTGAGCACCGCAGTTGTGCTGAAGCATTTTTTGCTTAAATAATAATGAAGATATAGGGAGGAAGAGTAGAGTGAAAAAGAGATGGAAAAGAGTAGGGAGAAAGAGAAGGAGGGGGAAGGAAAGGGTGGGATTGGGGAGGGAAGTGGAAGGGGAAGGGGGGGGGGGGAATAATAATAATGTTATATGTTTAACACTATATTTATTGCACAACCATAGGGGATATTTATACATTTATATAGCTATTTACCTGTGGTTTAGCGCCCTCTATATTCACCTTCACCTATTGCAATTCATGATTGTCACTGAGGAGCAGCTTTTAAGTAGAGTTTATTTCATTATATTTAGTCATATTGGCGCTGAATGCTTTTCTACACATATACTAGAGTGTGTATGACCCGAAAAACGAAGAAAAAAAACCCAGAATGAAATCAAAACCAAATTTTTCGACAGTGCACATGTCTAGTAGTATTGCTTAGCAGTGGCGTAACCAGAGTCATGGGCGCCCGGGGCAGATTTGTTTTCCGCCCCCCCCCCCCCTTATATAAACATGATATCAGGGCTGCAGTGTGGATCTCCCTATTAAGCTATGGACCGGGCTGGGCCAACACTCTACTCCAGCGGAGGCAGAGGCAGGGTGTGCGCTGGGGAAGACTTGGGACAGGCAGCCTGTCCCAGGTCTTCCCCAGCACACACCCTGCCTCTGCTAAACCATTCTCTCCCTACATCACATCCCAGCGAATCTCTTACTTGCTTGGCTGAGCAGGAGTCCCTGCAGGCGCCACCGGACTGCAGAGCGCGGCGCCATCTTGGAGCCTCCGCAGTGCACGCCGTTGTTATGCCAAACAGGGCAACCCCTGCATCCTTCCAGGCGTGCCCGTGCCGGCCGCTGGGAGGTACCGGCGGGGGGCTGTGCGCTCAGTGGAGGAGCCGCTCACTATACTATCCGCAGAGCTGTCGGTCGCTGGCGCCCCCCTCAGCTCAGCGCCCGGGGCAGACGCACCCCCTGCCCCCCTGGTTGTTACGCCACTGTTGCTTAGTGGTCACTTAATAATTGCTTTTTGGATACAATACTGCTTCTATTATATTTTATTTATGGGAAAAAAAGTTTTTATATATAAAAGTCTATATAAAAATTCCCATACCTATAAATTAATAGTTAGTAATAGTTAAGTTATTATTAGTTATTATTTCAAATTTTCAGGTTTTCGGAATTCACGAATGTTTAAATATTGACTATGACTATTGACTATTAACAATGTTTTCACGAATTTGTCGAAAATTTGTTAAGCACTTAAGGTCCGCCGCACGACGATATACGTTGGCAGAATGGCAGAATGGCACGGCTGGGCACAGGGATGTATATATAGGTCCCCTTTAAGAGCCCAGTTGTGGGTTGTGAGCGCTCCACCGGCCGAAGCTCTGTGATCGCCGCCGGGGTCCCGCAATCAGTCACAGGAGCTGAAGAACTGTGAAGCCCCACACACTCTATCAGTTTTCCAGCAGGTTTTTCTCTTCAGGTTTACCAAAACCACCTAATATGAGGTCAAACCTCAAGAGTTTCAATTTGTATGCAATCAGGCAGGCCCTTGCACTACATGGTTTTGGTAAACGTGAAGAGAAAAACCTGCAGGAAAACTGATAGTGTGTATGGGGCTTGAGAGGTGAGTGTAAACAAACCTTCCCCGTTCTTCAGTCTGGCAATGTCAGTGATCGTCTGTTCCCTGTTATAGGGAACGACAATCACTGATGTTACACGTCCAGCCCCGCCCCCTACAGTTATAAACACACATGAGGTCACACTTACCCCTACAGCGCCCCCTAGTGGTTAACCCCTTCAATGCCATTGTCATTTTCACAGTTATAAGTGCATTTTTATAGCACTTTTCGCTGTGAAAATGACAATGGTCCCAAAAATGTGTCAAAAGTGTCCGATGTGTCCGCCATAATGTCGCAGTCACGAAAAAAAATCGCCGATCGTCGCCATTAGTAGTAAAAAAAAAATATTAATAAAAATGCCATAAAACTATCCCCTATTTTGTAAACGCTATACATTTTGCGCAAACTAATCAATAAACACTTATTGCAATTTTTTTTACCAAAATTATGTAGAAAAATACGTATCGGCCTAAACTGAGGGGAAAACAAATGTTTTTTTAATATCTTTTTTGGGGATATTTATTATAGCAAAAAGTAAAAAATATTGATTTTTTTTCAAAATTGTCGCTCTGTTTTTGTTTATAGTGCAAAAAATAAAAACCACAGAGGTGATCAAATACCACCAAAAGAAAGCTCTTTTTGTGGGGGAAAAAAGGACGCCAATTTTGTTTGGGAGCCACGTCACACGACCGCGCAATTGTCAGTTAAAGTGACGCAGCGCCGAATCGCAAAAAGGGGCAAGGTCCTTAACCTGCATATTGGTCCAGGGGTGAAGTGGTTAAAAAAACTAATTTGGAACTAAACAAATTGCACATGTCTAAATACTACGGCTGTGAAATGGTACCGTGTGGGTGAACTGTATGCCTGAAAAATATTTATATTTTTAATATATAATATTTTCTTCAAGTGTTAATTATTATTTTATATTTGTTAATTCATTTATTTATTATTCCAGTCAAGGAACTCACTTCACAACTAAAAAAACATAAAGAGGAAACAGGTAAGCCAATATGCAAATATTAGAATTTAGCCAACACTTCCTGCCTGCATGACGTCATATGACGTTGTGGACTTGAAGTGGTTATTTTTGGATGATGGATGCAGCTACAGCAGTGGTTTTCAACCGTGCTAGTGCCGTGACCCCTTGATACATTTTCCAAAGTTGTAGGGACCCCTAACAGCAAAATTATTTTCATAGCGTGGGTTGTCAGCACCCAAGGAAGGCCAAGTAATTTGTGCCCCTAACCCATGGACATTTACACTCCCTAGGTCCCTTCCACTCGTATAGTATTAAGTGGCAGTGCTGGTGAGGGGGTCAGTGGCAGTGCTGGTGGGGGGTGGGATCAGTGGCAGTGCTGGTGAGGAGTGGGATCAGTGGCAGTGCTGGTGAGGGGTGGGATCAGTGGCAGTGCTGGTGAGGGATGGGATCAGTGGCAGTGCTGGTGAGGGATGGGATCAGTGGAAGTGCTGGTGTGGGGTGGGATCAGTGGCAGTGCTGGTGAGGGATGGGATCAGTGGAAGTGCTGGTGTGGGGTGGGATCAGTGGCAGTGCTGGTGAGGGGTGGGATCAGTGGCAGTGCTGGTGAGGGATGGGATCAGTGGAAGTGCTGGTGTGGGGTGGGATCAGTGGCAGTGCTGATGAGGGGTGGGCTCAGTGGCAGTGCTGATGGGGGGTGGGATCAGTGGCAGTGCTGGTGAAGGGAGGGATCAGTGGCAGTGCTAGTGAGGGGAGGGATCAGTGGCAGTGCTGGTGAGAGATGGGATCAGTGGCAGTGCTGGTGTGGGGTGGAATCAGTGGCAGTGCTGGTGTGGGGTGGGATCAGTGGCAGTGCTGGTGAGGGGTGGGATCAGTGGCAGTGCTGGTGGGGGGTGGGATCAGTGGCAGTGCTGGTGGAGGGAATGAGATGAGCGGCAGTGCTGGTGGGGGGTGGGATCAGTGGCAGTGCTGGTGTGGGGTGGGATCAGTGGCAGTGCTGGTGAAGGGTGGGATCAGTGGCAGTGATGGTGTGGGGTGGAATCAGTGGCAGTGCTGGTGTGGGGTGGGATCAGTGGCAGTGCTGGTGAAGGGTGGGATCAGTGGCAGTGCTGGTGTGGGGTGGAATCAGTGGCAGTGCTAGTGAGGGGTGGGATCAGTGGCAGTGCTGGTGAAGGGTGGGATCAGTGGCAGTGCTGGTCTGGGATGGAATCAGTGGCAGTGCTGGTGTGGGGTGGGATCAGTGGCAGTGCTGGTGAGGGGTGGGATCAGTGGCAGTGCTGGTGAGGGGTGGGATCAGTGGCAGTGCTGGTGGGGGGTGGGATCAGTGGCAGTGCTGGTGGAGGGAATGAGATGAGCGGCAGTGCTGGTGGGGGGTTGGATCAGTGGCAGTGCTGGTGGAGGGAATGAGATGAGCGGCAGTGCTGGTGGGGGATGGGATCAGTGGCAGTGCTGGTGAGGGGTGGGATTAGTGGCAGTGCCGCTGAGAGATGGAATCAGTGGCAGTGCTGGTGAGACATGGGATCAGTGGCAGTGCTGGTGGGGGGTGGTATCAGTGGCAGTGCTGGTGGGGGGTGGTATCAGTGGCAGTGCTGGTGAGGGGTGGGATCAGTGGCAGTGCTGGTGAGACATGGGATCAGTGGCAGTGCTGGTGGGGGGTGGTATCAGTGGCAGTGCTGGTGAGGGGTGGGATCAGTGGCAGTGCTGGTGAGGGGTGGGATCAGTGGCAGTGCTGGTGAGGGGTGGGATCAGTGGCAGTGATGGTGTGGGTGGGATCAGTGGCAGTGCTGGTGAGACATGGGATCAGTGGCAGTGCTGGTGAGACATGGGATCATTGGCAGTGCTGGTGAGGGGTGGGATCAGTGCTAGTGCCAGGGGTGTATTTAGGTTTTGTGCTGCCCTAGGCCTGGTAAAACTCACGCACCCCGTACTTTATATATGACGCACCCCTTCCTTTTTAAGACCCGTCCTGTCATTTTCATGGGATGAAGACAGAGGGACAGGGTTGGATGAGGACAGGGGGACAGGGTGGGATGAGGACAGGTGGACAGCATGGGATGAGGACAGGGGGACAGGGTGGGATGAGGACAGAGGGACAGGGTGGATTGAGGACAGAGGGACAGGGTGGGATGAGGACAGAGGGACAGGGAGGGATGAGAACAGAGGGACAGGGTGGGATGAGGACAGAGTGGGATGCGGACAGAGGGACAGGGTGGGATGAGGACAGGGGGACAGGGTGGGATGAAGACAGGGGGACAGGATGGGATGAGCACAGGGGGACAGGATGGGATGAGCACAGGGGGACAGGATGGGATGAGCACAGGGGGACAGGGTGGGATGAGCACAGGGGGGCAGGGTGCGTTTTTTTGCCGCCCCCCGCAAAGTGCCGCCCTAGGCCTGGGCCTTGTCGGCCTAGACCATAATACATCTCTGGCTAGTGCTGGTGAGGGGTGGGATCAGTGGCAATGCTGGTGGGGGGTGAGATCAGTTGTAGTGCTGGTGTAGGATGGGATCAGTGGCAGTGCTGGTGTGGGGTGGGATCCGTGGCAGTGCTGGTGTGGGGTGGGATCCGTGGCAGTGCTGGTGAGGGGTGGGATCAGTGTCAGTGCTGGCGAGGGGTGGTATCAGTGGCAGTGCTCGTGGGGGGTGGGATCAGTGGCAGTGCTCGTGAGGGGTGGGATCAGTGGCAGTGCTGGTGGGGGGATGATATCAGTGGCAGTGCTGGTGAGGGGATCAGTGGCAGTGCTGGTGGGGGGAGGGATCAGTGGCAGTGCTGGTGGGGGGTGGGATCAGTGACAGTGCTGGTGGGGAGTTGGGATCAGTGGCAATGATGGGGGGGAATTCTGATCAGCCAACTTAGGCGCTTTTTGATCAAGGTCATCTGCTGATCTGAGAACTGTAGGGGGGACTTTTAACGGCAACTATAATCACAGGTAGTGTTACTCACTGTGTTTCTGTCTCAGTCGCAAAAAGGCTAGGAGAGTGGTGTGGGCTTCAGGATCAGTGGCAGTGCTGGTGTGGGGTGGAATCAGTGGCAGTGCTGGTGTGGGGTGGGATCAGTGGCAGTGCTGGTGAGGGGTGGGATCAGTGGCAGTGCTGGCGAGGGGTGGGATCAGTGGCAGTGCTGGTGAGGGGTGGGATCAGTGGCAGTGCTGGTGGAGGGAATGAGATGAGCGGCAGTGCTGGTGGGGGGTTGGATCAGTGGCAGTGCTGGTGGAGGGAATAAGATGAGCGGCAGTGCTGGTGGGGGATGGGATCAGTGGCAGTGCTGGTGAGGGGTGGGATTAGTGGCAGTGCCGCTGAGAGGTGGGATCAGTGGCAGTGCTGGTGAGAGATGGGATCAGTGGCAGTGCTGGTGTGGGGTGGTATCAGTGGCAGTGCTGGTGGGGGGTGGTATCAGTGGCAGTGCTGGTGAGGGGTGGGATCAGTGGCAGTGCTGGTGAGGGGTGGGATCAGTGGCAGTGCTGGTGGGGGGTGGTATCAGTGGCAGTGCTGGTGAGGGGTGGGATCAGTGGCAGTGCTGGTGAGGGGTGGGATCAGTGGCAGTGCTGGTGAGGGGTGGAATCAGTGGCAGTGATGGTGTGGGATGGGATCAGTGGCAGTGCTGGTGAGACATGGGATCAGTGGCAGTGCTGGTAAGACATGGGATCATTGGCAGTGCTGGTGAGACATGGGATCATTGGCAGTGCTGGTGAGGGGTGGGATCAGTGCTAGTGCCAGGGGTGTATTTAGGTTTTGTGCTGCCCTAGGCCTGGTAAAACTCACGCACGCCGTACTTTATATATGACGCACCCCTTCCTTTTTAAGACCCGTCCTGTCATTTTCATGGGATGAAGACAGAGGGACAGGGTTGGATGAGGACAGGGGGACAGGGTGGGATGAGGACAGGTGGACAGCATGGGATGAGGACAGGGGGACAGGGTGGGATGAGGACAGAGGGACAGGGTGGATTGAGGACAGAGGGACAGGGTGGGATGAGGACAGAGGGACAGGGAGGGATGAGAACAGAGGGACAGGGTGGGATGAGTTCAGAGTGGGATGTGGACAGAGGGACAGGGTGGGATGAGGACAGGGGGACAGGGTGGGATGAAGATAGGGGGACAGGATGGGATGAGCACAAGGGGACAGGATGGGATGAGCACAGGGGGACAGGATGGGATGAGCACAGGGGGACAGGGTGGGATGAGCACAGGGGGGCAGGGTGGGATGAGCACAGGGGGGCAGGGTGCGTTTTTTTGCCGCCCCCCGCAAAGTGCCGCCCTAGGCCTGGGCCTTGTCGGCCTAGGCCATAATACATCTCTGGCTAGTGCTGGTGAGGGGTGGGATCAGTGGCAATGCTGGTGGGGGGTGAGATCAGTTGTAGTGCTGGTGTAGGATGGGATCAGTGGCAGTGCTGGTGTGGGGTGGGATCCGTGGCAGTGCTGGTGTGGGGTGGGATCCGTGGCAGTGCTGGTGAGGGGTGGGATCAGTGTCAGTGCTGGTGAGGGGTGGGATCAGTGGCAGTGCTCGTGGGGGGTGGGATCAGTGGCAGTGCTCGTGAGGGGTGGGATCAGTGGCAGTGCTGGTGGGGGGATGATATCAGTGGCAGTGCTGGTGAGGGGATCAGTGGCAGTGCTGGTGGGGGGTGGGATCAGTGGCAGTGCTGGTGGGGGGTGGGATCAGTGACAGTGCTGGTGGGGAGTTGGGATCAGTGGCAATGATGGGGGGGAATTCTGATCAGCCAACTTAGGCGCTTTTTGATCAAGGTCATCTGCTGATCTGAGAACTGTAGGGGGGACTTTTAACGGCAACTATAATCACAGGTAGTGTTACTCACTGTGTTTCTGGCTCAGTCGCAAAAAGGCTAGGAGAGTGGTGTGGGCTTCAGGATCAGTGGCAGTGCTGGTGTGGGGTGGAATCAGTGGCAGTGCTGGTGTGGGGTGGGATCAGTGGCAGTGCTGGTGAGGGGTGGGATCAGTGGCAGTGCTGGCGAGGGGTGGGATCAGTGGCAGTGCTGGTGAGGGGTGGGATCAGTGGCAGTGCTGGTGGAGGGAATGAGATGAGCGGCAGTGCTGGTGGGGGGTTGGATCAGTGGCAGTGCTGGTGGAGGGAATAAGATGAGCGGCAGTGCTGGTGGGGGATGGGATCAGTGGCAGTGCTGGTGAGGGGTGGGATTAGTGGCAGTGCCGCTGAGAGGTGGGATCAGTGGCAGTGCTGGTGAGACATGGGATCAGTGGCAGTGCTGGTGGGGGGTGGTATCAGTGGCAGTGCTGGTGGGGGGTGGTATCAGTGGCAGTGCTGGTGAGGGGTGGGATCAGTGGCAGTGCTGGTGAGACATGGGATCAGTGGCAGTGCTGGTGGGGGGTGGTATCAGTGGCAGTGCTGGTGAGGGGTGGGATCAGTGGCAGTGCTGGTGGGGGGTGGGATCAGTGGCAGTGCTGGTGGAGGGAATGAGATGAGCGGCAGTGCTGGTGGGGGGTTGGATCAGTGGCAGTGCTGGTGGAGGGAATGAGATGAGCGGCAGTGCTGGTGGGGGATGGGATCAGTGGCAGTGCTGGTGAGGGGTGGGATTAGTGGCAGTGCCGCTGAGAGATGGAATCAGTGGCAGTGCTGGTGAGACATGGGATCAGTGGCAGTGCTGGTGGGGGGTGGTATCAGTGGCAGTGCTGGTGGGGGTGGTATCAGTGGCAGTGCTGGTGAGGGGTGGGATCAGTGGCAGTGCTAGTGAGACATGGGATCAGTGGCAGTGCTGGTGGGGGGTGGTATCAGTGGAAGTGCTGGTGAGGGGTGGGATCAGTGGCAGTGCTGGTGAGGGGTGGGATCAGTGGCAGTGCTGGTGAGGGGTGGGATCAGTGGCAGTGATGGTGTGGGGTGGGATCAGTGGCAGTGCTGGTGAGACATGGGATCAGTGGCAGTGCTGGTGAGACATGGGATCATTGGCAGTGCTGGTGAGGGGTGGGATCAGTGCTAGTGCCAGGGGTGTATTTAGGTTTTGTGCTGCCCTAGGCCTGGTAAAACTCACGCACCCCGTACTTTATATATGACGCACCCCTTCCTTTTTAAGACCCGTCCTGTCATTTTCATGGGATGAAGACAGAGGGACAGGGTTGGATGAGGACAGGGGGACAGGGTGGGATGAGGACAGGTGGACAGCATGGGATGAGGACAGGGGGACAGGGTGGGATGAGGACAGAGGGACAGGGAGGGATGAGAACAGAGGGACAGGGTGGGATGAGGGCAGAGTGGGATGTGGACAGAGGGACAGGGTGGGATGAGGACAGGGGGACAGGGTGGGATGAAGATAGGGGGACAGGATGGGATGAGCACAGGGGGGCAGGATGGGATGAGCACAGGGGGACAGGGTGGGATGAGCACAGGGGGGCAGGGTGGGATGAGCACAGGGGGGCAGGGTGCGGTTTTTTGCCGCCCCCCGCAAAGTGCCGCCCTAGGCCTGGGCCTTGTCGGCCTAGGCCACAATACATCTCTGGCTAGTGCTGGTGAGGGGTGGGATCAGTGGCAATGCTGGTGGGGGGTGAGATCAGTTGTAGTGCTGGTGTAGGATGGGATCAGTGGCAGTGCTGGTGTGGGGTGGGATCCGTGGCAGTGCTGGTGTGGGGTGGGATCCGTGGCAGTGCTGGTGAGGGGTGGGATCAGTGTCAGTGCTGGTGAGGGGTGGTATCAGTGGCAGTGCTCGTGGGGGGTGGGATCAGTGGCAGTGCTCGTGAGGGGTGGGATCAGTGGCAGTGCTGGTGGGGGGATGATATCAGTGGCAGTGCTGGTGAGGGGATCAGTGGCAGTGCTGGTGGGGGGTGGGATCAGTGGCAGTGCTGGTGGGGGGTGGGATCAGTGACAGTGCTGGTGGGGAGTTGGGATCAGTGGCAATGATGGGGGGGAATTCTGATCAGCCAACTTAGGCGCTTTTTGATCAAGGTCATCTGCTGATCTGAGAACTGTAGGGGGGACTTTTAATGGCAACTATAATCACAGGTAGTGTTACTCACTGTGTTTCTGGCTCAGTCGCAAAAAGGCTAGGAGAGTGGTGCAGGCTTCAGGAACAGCCCGGGATTTGGTGACCCCTGGCAAATCGCCATTCGACCCCCAAGGGGGTCCCGACCCCCAGGTTGAGAACCACTGAGCTAAAGGCATCATCCAAATATCTCAGCCGACGATTCCTGGCAGTAGTATAGATAGCAGCAGAGAGAGAAAGAGAGAGAGAGAGAAAGAGAGCTCAGAGGAGGAACTGGATGTGCTCTCCCTGCTCCCTATAACACAGGAAACTAATAATCTTTGGACTGTATCAGGCTTTCCGTAAAAAAAAAAATAGTTAAAAAAAAAAAACACTGTGCAAATATCATGTGGCATACTAATATGTAATGCCCACCATTTTATTCTCTAGGGCCCCCTGTGTGGGGGTTCTAAGTCATTTTCTAGCAAAAATAATATATATTTTGTATATATTTTACATATGCATATATTGTAGATGGAGTTTTATGCTTTATGATATACCATCGTTTTTTTTTTTTTAGGCTCTCGTTATCTGTTTTACTGGAATTTCTTTTTTATTGTGTACAGAGTTCAATAGCTCAAGCATAAATATTCCATACATTCTAAACTGAATGAATTGATATTTACTTCTTTATTTTATTATAATGTATTTTTATGTTTAAGATTCTGGGTTGAAAAGGAATATGTCTGCTCTGAAGGAATCAGGTAACTATAGTAAATCTCGTAAAACTATATGTAAATCAAAAAGAAGGGACTTTGTGCAATGCTTGGACCTGGGTGTGTCATTACAATGTTCATTCACTTCAGCTTTGTGTTTTTTCTTTCCAGTTGGCAACATAACAGATGGCCTAAAGAAGATAAAGAATGGTGATCATTCCAGATTATTTTGAAGCCTTTATTTTTATAAAAACAGAAAGCCTAGGAGTAACAGCTAGCTCCACCCTCCCACTTACTCACTGGCCTATCACAGAGCTGATGCTATTTGTGCTCTAAAAAACAAGGAGCCCAACCATGGACCTTTATCAATGGGAGGCCCACAATATACCTTTATTTATGGGGTTCCACCATGGTCATTAAATTATGTGGTTCAACCATGGATCTTTATTTATGGGGTCTACCACAGACCTTTATTTATGAGGTCCAACTATGGATCTTTATCAATGGGAGTCCCACAATATACCTTTATTTATGGGGTCCCATCATGGCATTAAATTATGAGATTCATGGACCTTTATGGGGTGCCACCATAGATCTTTGTTTATGGGGTTCCACCATGGGCATTAAATTATGAGGTTCAACCATGGATCTTTATTTATGGGGTCCAACTATGGGCCTTTATTTATTTGGTCCCACTATGAAGCTTTATTTATAGGGTTTCACCATGGACCTTCATTTATTGGGTCCTACAGTAAACCTTTATTTCAGGCATTCCACCATAGCACTTTGTTTATGGGGTCCCACCATGGACCTTAATTTATAGGGTTCCAATCTGAACCTTTATTTATTGGTTTCCATCATTGACCTTTATTTATAGGGTCCCACCATAAACCTTTATTTTCAGGTGTCCCACTATGGGTCTTTATAGGGTTCCACCACAAATGTCTGTTAATTGGGTCACACCATGGACCTTTGTTCATGGGGTCACATCATGGACCTTTATTTATTGGGTCCCAGTAAATACCTTTATTTATAGGGTCATACCATGGACCTGTATTTCAGGTGTCCCACTATGGGCCTTTATAGAGTTCCAGCATTAATGTCTGTTCATTGGGTCACACCATGGACCTTTATTTATTGGGTCCCAGTAAATACCTTTATTTATAGGGTCACACCATGGACTTGTATAGGGTCCCACAATGAAGCTTTATCTCTGGTGTCTAACCATAGACCTTTAATGTGTAATATGAGCAGGATGTAGGAACCTCCTCTTTTATTGTATATAGGACTTGTATTCTGGTTCTGATAAACAGTTCATGTTCAGCAATCAAGCAAGCAAGTATCGCCTTGTTTGTAGTTGTCAGTGATTGGAATATCTGATCTCTAGATTCGGACTGGGGGGGAGCGGTGTATGACGAAAGCACTCAAGCGGAGTGTGGGACGTTTCGTTACACTTTCCTTCAGACTTAAGGTTCACCAGTGTGAATAAACAGTGCCCCATCTTTGATGTCAATGGGACGAAAAGCATTTCTGCTTTGGTGTCATTGGGCCTCATTGTTGGTGTCATTGGGAGGGCTTTTGCCCAATCATTGGTGTCATTTGGAGGAATTGTGCCCCTTCATTGGTGTCAGTGGGGGGAAAATATGTCCCTTTGTTGGTATCAATGAATAAAAATAGTTCCCCAAAGGCAGGATAAAAACAAAGGGCTGCATTTGGCCCCCGGGCAACAGTTTGGAGACCATTGCTCTAAAGGTTGATATTCAGAAAGTTACGATAGAATTGTGTTTGGTATAACCGTTTTTCAGCTTCACTTTTTTCCCAGCATTGTTTGGGGTTGAACATTTCAGAACTGCCTTCTTGGGGGAGATGTTTATAGAAACCAATCAGCTTCTAACTTCTACTTGTTCAGTAAAGCTTACTGGTTACCAAGTACAGCAGGACCAGATTCTGTGTGCACCAGTTTTCGTAAATCCCCTCACTGTGTTCTCCTCTCTTCCCAGAGAACATCCAGGAGGCTTCCTGCACCAGCTGCCCCAGTGGATGGCAACTAATTAAGTCTGACTGCTACTATTTCCAGGACGAGGGAGAATCTTGGGAGCGGAGTCGGAAGGAATGCGAAAAGCGTAATGGTGTCATTGTGATCCTGAAGGACAAGGCTGAGCTGGTAAGTGTCACACCTACCTCTGGATGGAAAAGACATATGGGGAGTCCACCAGTCATCACCAATAACCATACAGATCTTACACTTCTCTGAGGCATGGACGCCATTCAGAAATTGCTTTGTATTTTATCAATAAATGTAGCAGGGTAGCTGCTCCAGATGGGACCTGGAAGCTAGTGGAGGTCACTGCACTATAGGTGTCTACTAGAGTTATTTCCAGCTTCTAGAGCAGTGTTCTCAACCTTCTAGCGCCGTAACCCCTTGATAACATTTCCCAAGTTGTGGGGACCCCTAACAGTAAAATTATTTTCGTAGCGTGGGTTGTCAGCACTCAAGGCAAGACAAGTAATTTGCACCTATAACCCGTGGACATTTAGCTCCTCCTGAGTCCTTTTAATGGCGGGCTCCGGGAACAGCCCAGCTGGGCGACCACAGGCTCCAAAGACAGCCCTGCTGGGCGGCCGAAAAAAGGCTGGGAGAGCGGTGCAGGCTTCAGGAACAGCCCAGGATGTGGTGACCCTTGCCAAATGTTTATTCAACCCCCGAGGGGGTCCCAACCCCAGGTTGAGAACCACTGTTCTAGAGGGATCCTACAGGTATGGTATTTGCATAGTTACATTGGTCCAACCTAGATCAATGGTACTATGGAGAAAATGCCATACCTGAAATTCTTTATCAGCTTACCGACCTGCTCACAGAAAATGTACTGTGGGCGGGTGGCAGCTACAGGCACTGTGATGTACTGGTACGTGGCAGTGTGTATAGGCACTGGTGCACCCCCTGGTGCACCTCTTATTAAGTACCTTGGACTGTCTACTTTCCAAAAAGGGCTAATTTGGGGAGTATTTGCACTGTCCTGACATTTTAGGGTCTTGAGAAATGAGATCGGCCGTCTGCACATCAGGATTGATCGATTTTCAGATATATATCCCATAGATTGTGGACTCTATAACTTCCCTACAGACTAAATAATATACACCGATGTGGTTTATTTTCACCAAAGAAATGTAGGCGAATATATGTTTGCCTAAATTTATGAAGAAAGATTATTTATTTGTAATGCCGCGTACACACGACCGTTTTTCGGGTTGTAAAAAATTATGTTTTTTTTTTTTTTAATGTCATTAAAAACGATCGTGTGTGGGCTCCAGAGCATTTTTCACAATGTAAAAAAAAAATGGGCATTAAAAATTTCGAACATGCTCTAATTTTTCCCGCCGTTTTTAACATTGTCGTTTTTTTACGTTGGAAAAAATGGTCGTGTGTGGGCTTTAACGACGTGAAAAAAACACGCATGCTCAGAAACAAGTTATGAGACGGGGACGCACCTTTGGTAAAATTAGCGTTCGTAAGTAAGCACATTCATCACGCTGTAACAGACAGAAAAGCGCAAATCGTCTTTTACTAACAAGAAATCAGCTAAAGCAGCCCAAAGGGTGGCGCCATCCGCATGGAACTTCTCCTTTATAGTGCCGTCATACGTGTTGTACGTCGCCGCGCTTTGCTAGAGCATTTTTTTTTCACGATCGTGTGTGGGCAAAGCCGTTTTAACCAGTTCAGCCCTGGACCATTTTGCTGGTCAATGGCTGGGCCACTTTTTGTGATTCGGCACTGCGTCGCTTTAACTGACAATTGCGCGGTCGTGCGACGCGGCTCCCAAACAAAATTGGCTTTCTTTTTTTCCCACAAATAGAGCTTTCTTTTGGTGGTATTTGATAATAAATATCCCCAAAAATATATTAAAAAAACATTTTTTCCTCAGTTTAGGCCGATACGTCTTCTTCTAAGTATTTTTGGTTAAAAGAAAATCGCAATAAGCGTTTATTGAATGGTTTGCGCAAAATTTATAGCGTTTACAAAATAGGGGATAGTTTTATTGCATTTTTATTAATATTTTTTTTTTTACTACTAATGGCGGCGATCAACGCTTTTTTTTTTTTTTGTTACTGCGACATTATGGCGGACACATCGGACACTTTTGACACATTTTTGGGACCATTGTCATTTTCACAGCGAAAAGTGCTATAAAAATGCACTGATTACTATGAAAATTTGAGGGGTTAACCAGGGGTTAAGTGTGACCTCATATGTGTTTCTAACTGTAGGGGGTGGGGCTGGACGTGTGACATCATTGATCGTCAGGGAACAGACGATCACTGACATTGCCACTGTGAGGAACGGGGAAGCTGTGTTTACACTCACCTCTCCCCGTTCTTCAGCTCCGGTGACCGATCACGGGACTCCGGCGGCGATCGGGTCGGCGGGTCCTGCGGCCGCGGAGCTTTGGACCAGGTCCCGCGACCGAGCATTTAACATTTACGTACAGGTACGTGATTGTGCCCAGCCGTGCCATTCTGCCGACATATATCGGCGTTAGGCGGTCCTTAAGTGGTTAACATGTACACACCAAATCTCAGAAAGAGGCTTGGTCTTTAACTACTTGCCGACCGCCCGCCGTCATATTACTGCGGGACGGTGGCACTGCTGGGCGAGAGCACGTAGCTCTACGTCCTATCTTTTGCAGCCACGGGTTCAATCGCCGCCGGGCACGCGCGCTCGTTACAGAGCGGGGGAACGGGAGCTTTGTGTGTAAACACACGGCTCTCGTTTCTGTCAGCGGGGGAAACGCTGATCTTCTGCTCATACAATGTATGAACAGAAGATCAGTGATTTCCCCTAGTGAGGCCCCTCCCCCCCATACAGTTAGAACACACCCAGGAACACACTTAACCCCTTCCCTGCCCCCTAGTGTTAACCCCTTCACTGCCAATGGCATTTTTATAGTAATACAATGCATTTTTATAGCATTGATCGCTAAAAAAATGCCAACGGCCCCAAAAATGTGTCAAAAGTGTCTGAAGTGCCCGCCATAATGTCGCAGTACTGAAAAAAAATGCTGATCGCCGCCATTAGTAGTAAAAAAAAATATTAATAAAAATGCCATAAAACGACCCCCTATTTTGTAAACGCTATAACTTTTGCGCAAACCAATCAATAAACGCTTATTGCGATTTTTTTTAACGAAAAATATGTAGAAGAATACGTATCGGCCTAAACTGAGGAAAAAATCTGGGTTTTTTTTATATATTTTTGGGGGATATTTATTATAGCAAAAAGTAAAAAAATATTGCATTTTTTTCAAAATTGTCGCTCTATTTTTGTTTATAGCGCAAAAAATAAAAACCGCAGAGGTGATCAAATACCACCAAAAGAAAGCTCTATTTGTGGGAAAAAAAGGACGCCAATTTTGTTTGGGAGCCACGTCGCACGACCGCGCAATTGTCAGTTAAAGCGACGCAGTGCCGAATCACAAAAAGTGGTTAAGTGGTTAAAATACTTTTTATTTAAATGAATAGGAGGGCAGAACAGGAGATAAAGAAGCATTAAATGTTCTTCATTATGGTGACCTGTATACTTCCTTCTGGTATATTTGTTCTTTATACTTCTGATGACTATTTCTTTATTTGTTGTTCCAGGATTCTCTGCTGCCAACCATAGGATATCAGAGATACTGGTTAGGACTGAGGAGAGACAATAAAAATATCAATAATTGGCTGTGGGCCGATGGGAGCCGCCTAACCTTCAGGTGAGGTCATCCAGGTGTGATGGAAACTCTACATAAGGTTACACCTTTGAAACCAGGAACATCTTTGCCTTTGTACAACTGGTCACTGTAAATATCTGTTCTCGTTTTCCCATTGAGACTATGAAAGTGGAGTTCTTTTTTTTTTGACCAGAAAACCTAAAAAAAATAGAAATAAATTGAAAAAAATAAATTTACTTACCAAAAATAGTGGAAGTCCGTAATCTGCCTCTTGATCATCCGCGGCAGGTCTTCTTCCTCATCCTACTCGCGGTGACTTCTGGTGAGTGGGGCACGCTGCCTTCTAGGGACCGTGTGTATTCCAGAGAGAAGCCAGCCCAGTCACAAAGTGCCGCGAGGCTCGCGCATGCGCAGTAGGAAACGGGCAGTGAAGCCTCCTTTGGACAGAACAGTCATCCACTGGCAGCGCCGGAGACAGGACCTTCTATTACAGAGGCTGCCTGTAAACAGGAAATACTCCTCCTGTGTGCACGGCACTCGTCCCGCCTCCTCCCTGTCCCCTCCGAGGCAGCCAGCCTACAGTATATATATTTTGTGGCCCCCAGCGCTGGGAGATCGTCAGGGGCCACATAAGATATATATGTTTAGATAACCAGGCGGGTCGTTCAAAACTGGACTGCGGCCCGCGATTGGCCCGCAAACTGGACTTTGGACATGCCTGGTCTAGGCTGAACAGACACTGCCTGTATGAAAGGGGCCTTATAGTGGAGAGTTTCATTGGAACTCTAGCAAGACCTTTTTTGGGGGGTTTTGGATGGACATTGGGTGCTGGATTATTCCAGAAGACTTCTTGAGATCACCCAACCACCACACCAAGGCTATTACAATGCTATTGAAGAGATGTTGATTGATCTTGGTGTCTTCTCCATAATCTAAAATATTTTTTTTTTTTAAATCAAGTGCAGTAGTGACCAATCTTATTAACAATGTGTTCTTATATTGGGTATTGCTTTTGTTTTTACAGTGCCTGGCACACGGGAGAACCCAATAATGAGCATAACAAGGAACACTGTGCAGAGATCCTGGGTGGACCCCAATCTATGAATGACCGGGACTGTGAGGACAACATTGGTTACATATGTAAAAGGGCATGGACCTGCTGAGATATACAGCCTACTATGACATACCTGTTGTGACAGACCTAGCTGGGACAGAGGCTTTTGGAGAGGACTGAATGCTGGCCTCTTGCCTTCTAAATATGGGCCCTGGATTTTAAGGGAACAATACTCTTTGCAAGGTGTATGCCTGGGGACCTTGTAGTAATGTTACTTTGGATTCATGTCCATGTCCCCCCCAAAACACAGACTCTGTATATGCCATATTATAGTGATGGTTTCATAATGTTGGGGCTCATAAAAGATGCTGATGTCATCAACTCCAGCCACCTGTCTGTCTGCTATAATGTGTTTATTGTAATTAAGGTTAGTGTGGGCTCTAAGAGTATTTCACCCATCATTTTTGGTAGGGCTGTCCCGATACCGATACCAGTATTGGTATCGGGACCGATACCGAGTATTTGCAGGAGTACTTGTACTCCCGCAAATACCCCCGATACCTAAATAGAATCCTCCCCAAATCGCGCCGCCTCATCGAAAGCCGCCGTATGGGTTAAACGGTGTGCGGGAACATCACAGCTTTCATTTGAATAGCTGTAGTGTTCCCGCGGCGTATAGACACTCCCCCTTGCTCGGGATTGGATGCGTGATCGTGATCTTCCAATCCCGAGCAAGGGGGAGTGTCTATACGCGCGGGCAAAACAGCTATTCAAATGAATGCTGTGATGTTCTCCGTGCGGCAGTGGCAAAGTATGTGGGGACATGGCTGGAGGGACATGGCTGCATATGTGGGGGACATGGCTGGAGGGACATGGCTGCATATGTGGGGGACATGGCTGGAGGGACATGGCTGCATATGTGGGGGACATGGCTGGAGGGACATAGCTGCATATGTGGGGGACATGGCTGGAGGGACATGGCTGCATATGTGGGGGACATGGCTGGAGGGACATGGCTGCATATGTGGGGGACATGGCTGCGGGGACATGGCTGCATATGTGGGGGACATGGCTGGAGGGACATGGCTGCATATGTGGGGGACATGGTTGCATATGTGGGGGACATGGCTGGAGAGACATGGCTGCATATGTGGGGGACATGGCTGGAGGGACATAGCTGCATATGTGGGGACATGGCTGGAGGGACATGGCTGCATATGTGGGGGACATGGCTGGAGGGACATGGCTGCATATGTGGGGGGACATGGCTGCGGGGACATGGCTGCATATGTGGGGGACATGGCTGGAGAGACATGGCTGCATATGTGGGGGACATGGCTGGAGGGACATAGCTGCATATGTGGGGACATGGCTGGAGGGACATGGCTGCATATGTGGGGGACATGGCTGGAGGGACATGGCTGCATATGTGGGGGGACATGGCTGCATTTGGGGACACATTTAAAAAAAAGTATCGGTATTCGGTATCGGCGACTACTTGAAAAAAAGTATCGGTACTTGTACTCGGTCCTAAAAAAGTGGTATCGGGACAACCCTAATTGTTGGTGTTAATTAACTTTTCTATTGTGTGAAGGTTTTTCTGTGTTTCTATTTATGATAATGTTGATTGTGTCTTCTGAGCTACAAGACGGCAAGTCTGTCCTAAAGGTCATGCCTTGGAGTCACCTAGGCTGTCTGAAGGATTGGATAATTAGCTCATGTTAATTAGGTTTCTGGTTACAGTTTGTATTGTCCTCCTTGTGTGTATATTTGTGTGAGATCTCAAATAAAAGGCTCTTCCTGATGTACTCCAAGACTGGTGTTGTCTGGTGACTGGGTGGGTTAAAGAGTCTTGGATAGTGCTGGCTCTGGACAAAGGAAGCATTGACGG
Source organism: Rana kukunoris (assembly GCA_029574335.1). Taxonomy (NCBI): domain Eukaryota; kingdom Metazoa; phylum Chordata; class Amphibia; order Anura; family Ranidae; genus Rana; species Rana kukunoris. Next base: position 535,278,458 of record CM056051.1, read on the forward strand.
CGGACAAAGTTCTGTTGAGTACAAGGGTTTGTCACACCTGTGGAAAAAGTTCAAGATCGAATCCAACTGCAGCCATCCTATGTTTATTGTCTACCCTGTCTCATCTGTGGAAGGGTTGTCAGCCAAGGACTGGACTACAGAACTCATTACCCTTTCCGTAACATGGGGAGGGGTGCAAAAAAACATCCCTTGAGTTGCACATTGCTGCAAATACACTAGTATGTTCCAGTCTCAGCCCAGGCCCCAGGCAGGCCATGGCCCAATGCATTTTAATCTGCCCCAGAGTTTAGTCATGGAGCGCGAAATGCGTTGGGGCGTGGCCTGGCCAAATCTCAGGATGAGACTGCCACATACTCTTTCATAGCGGATTTTCAGTGATGTGAGGCTCAAGAGTTATTTTCTTTACTACATGTTGATGTTTCGGAGCCAAGACAAGCTCCGTTTCCAGCAGTTGCCGATAGACTAGGACCCTCTGGAGCCTGGGCGGCACCCTAATTTTTTTATTGGCTCACAACGGGGAGGGGGAGGTGTTCAGCAGTCCATAGGTATAGCTTATCATTTTACAAGACATCTGGATCAACTGATATTTTGTTGCAGTTAGCGAACAGATACAACAAAACGCTATCACCTGAAAAACTAAACAGACCAAAGGGGAGCAAATAAGGGAAGTTCATTGGTGGAGTTTACATAGCAGTTAAATCAGGGGTCTCCAAACTTTCAAAACAAAGAGCCAGTTTACTGCCATTCAAACTTCAGGGGGGCCGGACTGTGGCCAGTGGGAGTGGAAAAAGACCTGACATTGGTGGGAGTAAACAATGGCATAGGCTTATGCCGCGTACACAAGATCAGTCCATCCGATGAGAACGGTCTGATGGACCATTTTCATCGGTTAACCTATGAAGCTGACTGATGGTTCGTCGCGCCTACACACCATCGGTTAAATAAACGATCGCGTCAGAACGCTGTGACGTAAAACACAACGACGTGCTGAAAAAATGAAGTTCAATGCTTCCAAGCATGCAACGACTTGATTCTGAGCATGCGTGGATGTTTAACCAATGGTCGTGCCTACTAACGATCGGTTTTGACCTATCGGTTAGGAATCCATCGGTTAAATTTAAAACAAATTTTAATTTTATTTTTTTTAACCGATGGTTAAATAACCAACGGCGCCCACACATGATCGTTTTGACCGATGAAAACAGTCCATCAGACCAATCTTATCGGTTTAACCGATCGTGTGTATGTGGCTTTAGTGGGGGCTCCAGTGCATGAACAGCTGGGTGGGCTGGGTAAATGACCTTGGTGGGCCGTATCCAGGCACTGGCGAGGTGTCATTGTTTGAGGACCCTTGTGCTAGACAAATCAGAAAACACAGGAAATAATAGTGGTGGTAATTGTAATGGGAAGTGTGTAAACCCAAGTTGAAATTTATCTCACGGGGTGCCAGGGCCGGACTGACCATTGAGGGACTCGGGCATTGCCCGAGGGCCCCATGCCACTAGGGGGCCCCATCAGGGTTGCCAGGCTCAGTAAAACCAGGGACAGTATGTAAAAATCAGTTTTTTTTACATCTGTCCCTGATATGTCCAAAACCTACATGCTTTTGATGTGAAAATCCCAGGATTTTAGCTGCCCCGCCTCTTTACTGACACCTGGCTTGGTGGCCATCTATAAGCCTGGGGGCCCCATAATCTTCTATTGCCCGGGGGCCCCATGAGTTGTCAGTCCACCCCTGCAGGGTGCTCAGTTGCTTCCTACTGATATTGTGCATACAAAGCACTCCAGAGCATGGTTGGACAGGCATTGGTTGAAGTACCAATGGATACAGAAATGGTTAAAGAGATTGGTGTGAAAAAAAATGGTGAAAAATGTTTGTTGGTAGGACAGTTGCTATCAGAGTGTTGGACAACAGGGGGCGATGTGATACTGCGGGAAGGTTCCATAGGGGAGTAACTGCTTGCCTGTATGAGGTCCCTCCTCAGTTACTGTCCTAGCAAACAAGAGGTCCTGGTGACATTGACAATATTGGTGTGTATAATTCCTGATGGAATGTTACTACTGAGGTTAAACAAAGGGATGCAGTGTTAATCTCAGATGGTTTGGTTGCCAAGGGTAACCACACAGAGTCAGGTAGTGAGAGAGGTCAGACACTGACAGGTGGCATTGAAGTGGGTCCCCTACAGTCCTGGAAGAGTAGGTCTGGGGGAAGTAAAAAGAAATGGAGATGGAGATTATGGAGAAGGAGATAAGGTTGCCACCTTTTATTCAAGCCAAACCCAAACACTTTGGCCACTCACGGCAAAATCTTATTTTTAAGGGGGATTGCAGTGGACCCTGGTGTAAAGGGGAACTCTAATGTAAGGACTAGGACTACCTAAATACCAGATTTTACCTACAAGTCATCCAGAACACAGCAGCCAGGCTAGTAACGGGGAAAAAACCCATCACCCCATACCTGAGGACCCTTAATTGGCTAACAGTAAAGGATCGGGTCACATTCAAGACCCTCTGCCTCACCCACAAATGCACACAAGGAAAGGCTCCTCAATACTTATGCTAGAAAATAAAACACTACATCCCCAATCGCATTCTCCGATCGACTAACCTAAACCTAATCGATATCCCCAAGTCCCACTACAAATCGAAGATTTGCAGTCCAAGGACCACAGCTATGGAACGCTCTACCAACGAACATCCACATGGAAGAAAACCATCGGCCCTTAACCCCTTCCATACAGGGCATTTTCACCCCCTTCCTGCCCAGACCAATTTTTAGTTTTCAGCGCTGTTGCACTTTGAATGACAATTGCGCGGTCAGGCAATACTGTACCCAAATTAAATCATTGGGCCAGATTCAGGAACACTTGCGCTGGAGTATTTGGATATGCGCCGCGTAACTGTGCTGATGCGCCGACGTTTCTATGTGCCCGTACCCACCAAACTAGATGCGCCCAATAACGGCTCATTTGCGACCGGCGGAACGTTCCGACGCCAGAGTATCGTCAGCGTTTATTTTCGCTGGGCGCATCAGTCGCGCCCATTGATTTCCCCTGCAAATATGCAAATGAGGGATTTTTCTCAATTCACGAACGGATTAGCACCATACGCTGGCTACATGCGCCGCGCGTATCTGATCCGTCCGGCGCAAAGTTATTTCTACAAAAGGCTGCTTTATCTTTACTCCATACGGTCACAGGTCAGCAGGAGAGCAGCTACAGCAGCGTTACCGACGATAGGAGCTTGCTGAGCACCCCCACTTGCAAGGACAACACCTCTGTGTGCCAACATGCCAGGGGCACTCGTGGTCCTAGAACTACTGATGGGTCCCCTGGAACCAAGAAGGCGGGCACGTGAGAGGATATACCGCACTCGTATGAACCTCTTTGGCATGGGGGATGAGGAGGTGTATCGCCTATTCAGATTCAGCCCAGATGCAATACTTGAACTAACCACAACCCTGCAGGGTGACATCACCAGCCCAACACACCGCTCACAAGCAGTGCAGCCACTGGTGAAGGTCCTGGCAACACTCCATTTCCTTGCAAGTGGATCATTCCAGCGTACAAGTGGAGTGGTGGCTGGGATGTCACAGTCCTCCATAAGCAGATGTGTGCACCAGGTTGTCCCTGCAATCCTCAGACGCATGTCCAACCAGTTCATCAGACCCACCACTGAGGAGCTGCGGCAGAAGGCAATGACAGATTTCTACAACATTGCCAGATTCCCACGCACTGTGTGGGCCATTGATTGCACACATGTGGCCCTACAGCCCCCCAGTGCCACAGAGCACATATACCGCAATCGGAAGCATTGGCACTCCATCAACGTACAGGTGATAGCTGATGCCCAACGCCTCATATGGCACGTCCGTGCCAAACACCCCGGGTCCAGCCATGACAGTTTCATATACCGTCAGAGCCCCATCCCAGCAGAATTTAACCAGAATATGTATGGGGACAGCTGGCTGGTTGGTGAGTGACATGGGAGTCAGGCATGACTATCCCCTCCCGTCATGCACAACAGAAATCGCACATGCATGACTAACATTCTCCTGTCTTTTACCTTACAGGTGACTCTGCATATGCATTGGGACCCCATCTAATGACTCCTTTCCGGAACCCCCAAACCAGAGGAGAGAGAAAATACAATGAAGCACACATCAAAACCCGTGCAGTGGTTGAGCAAACATTTGGGCTCCAGAAGTCCCGTTTCCGCTGCCTGGATAAGTCTGGGGGGGCCCTATTGTATTCCCCTACCTTTGTGTGTCAGATCATCGGTGCATGTTGCATACTACATAACTTTGCTATGAAAAAAGGCCTGCAGATTGACATACGTGATGACCTGACCCCCGACCCACACAGTCCCCCCCTGCCAGAGGAGACCCAGTCTGCTGATGGAAGAGCAGTCAGGAGGGTCCTCGCCGTAGGCATCTTTGGACACTAACCCAAAACATTAATTACACAGACAGTGCACGCGTGTACACCACTGATGTCCCTAGATCACACACACCACATGCACATCGCATTGGATTAGCCCAAGTCCAGCATGTAGGACTTGGGAGCAGCAACGCCAGCGTCAAGGCCCCAATGATGTCACTGTCCATTCACACACCTTTCACACGTGATTCATTCAGCCATGGGGTTCACTTCACCACCACGGCCGAGGGTGACACCCCTTACTTTCAGGAGTGCCACCCTCTCACATTCACACACCATTCACACTGTCCCCTGCACTCCTGACCGTGTGCAGTACAAAAATAAATTAGAAAGATCATATCCTGATCAATAAAAGAAAAATAATCTCATAACCTGAGAAAAATAAAAAATAAACTCATGACCTGAGTATGTGAAAAATAATAATATAAAACCAGCAACAAAAAAAAGGCCTCATCGGGGATGCCGGGGGCTTCTTCTGGGGGCCCCTCTCTGGCTCCGCAGCTGCCTGGATGGAGTGGGTGGGGGTGGGGGGGCATCTGGAGGTGGCTGATCCCCAGGTGGGCCACTCCTGGCAGGTGTGGCCTGCGTGCCCTCCAAGGCCCTGGCTATCCGTCCAAGGTAATTGTTCGTCTGGGCCTGCATCCGGAGCTGACGGGTCACCTGGTAATGCTGGGCCCGCCGACTCAGCCTCCCCTGCTCCCGGATGGCAGCACTGTTGGCCTGGACGGCTGCAGTGAGGTGCTGGATATCCCCCTGCACCTCCCCCAAAGTGGTGACCACTGCAGCGCAATTAGAGCTCACATCCTGCACTGCGTTGCTGAGGTTGGCAACGGAGCCCAGGCTGTCAGACACTTTCTGCAAGTGGTCCGCTATGGCCCCCATTTGTTCTGTCTGTCTGGCGTGATCCCTCGCCAACTGGTCCTGGACACCATCAGACACCCCCCTGGTCTTCTGGGTCGCCTTCCTGGGGCCCGAAGATGGATGTCCTCGGGTGGAAGGAGTCGCCCTTGAGGGGCTTCCAAGGATGGGGGAGGGGACGACAGACGGGCCAGGAGAAGGGGAGGAGACAGACAAAACCAAAGAAAAGTCCTGCTCTGCCACAGCAGGATCTTCCACAACCACCTCGGCAGGTGTGGTGTGGCCACTCTCCTCCTCCACAACCTCTTCACCACCCAGTGGCTCGGGCACATGATGGCGTGGGGGGGATGGGGTGGAATGCAGGCTGACAGATGATGGCCCAGCTCCGTCATCTGTGGATGACACAAAGCAGACACATGTTGGTGGTCCCACACACTTGGCACATGTACCCCCCCCCCAAATGCAAAACATCAAATAGGGGATTAAAAAACACTTACCTGTCCTTGTGCCTTCCTCCACGGAGTCATAGCCTGCGACCCCCTCCACCTGCTCCCTCTCCAGGCAGCGAGCAACCACCTCCTCCTCTGCGGTCAGGGTGACAGGACATGGGGGACCACCACCTGTGCCCCTCTCATACCTCCTGATGGAGGCCACCTTGTCCCTCACCTTGCGCCGCAGGTCATTTATTTTCTTTTGTATGTCCCCAGCAGTCCGGGTGGAGTAGCCCAGGACATTGACCCTGGCAGCAATGGACTCCAGGATGCCCTGCTTCCTCTCCCGGCTGGTCTTGCGGCTTTTTTTGCCATGGAGAAATTCATTCTCCGTCTCCATAGCCGAGATAATGACAGAGACCTCCTGGGTATTAAAATTGAGGTTCCTCCTCTCTCTGGGGGTAGCGGGAGCAGCCATTACAGAGCAAAAGTATCTTCCCTGGGGTGGGGGGAAACGGAACTACTTTTGCGCCGGAATGGCGTTTCCGCCAGCGCTTTTAAGCGCCCAGCGGAACGCATTGCGCTGACGTTTCCCAGGAAGTGGTGCCGACGGAAGTTGTGAGCATGCGCACAAGGGGGCGAGTGGAGCCGCACTCACTGCGCATGCTCCGTGGATGATGCGCTGAACGTAAGCCTCTGCGCCGGGCTCCGCCCATCATTTACATATGATCACACCCACTTCCACTTGCGTCGGGTTACGCCAGCGCATTATCGTTACTCTGGCGCAAGTTTACGCGCAACTGCTATGTGAATTACAGGAATTGCGCTGAAAGGGTCTTCAGAGTAACGTAAATGAGAAGCGTTACTCCAGAGGAAAGATACTCTCATCTACCTGAATCTGGCCCATTATGTTTTTTTCCCCACACAAATAGAGCTTTCGTTTGGTGGTATTTGATCATCTCTGCGGTTTTTATTTTTTGCGCTATAAACAAAAGAAGAGCGACAATTTAAAAAAAAACACAATTTCTTTATCGTACATCACGGGACACAGAGCGCATAGCCATTACATATGGGTTATATGGGTACCTTCAGGTGTGGACACTGGTGTAATCAACTTCACAGGAAGTTCCTCCCTATATAACCCCCTCCCACTGAGAGTGCTTCAGTTTTTTCGCCAGTGTCTTAGGTGTTGGTCACGTCTAGCTGTCCCTCGGAGGTCTCGGGACCCAGGATAGCTAGCCGGATCCGTCCGAAGTGCTTCAAAGCCAAGGTGTACGGTACCCGGGCCCTGCCTGCGTGGGGTGTTGCCTATAATGCCTCTCCTTGGAGGGCTGGATTCTGGGCTCCAGTGCCTTGGTCTCTCCCAGGACTAAACGCTACTGATGCCAGGATGCTATATAGGTCCAGGGGTGTGGGTTCCTTAACACAGGACCCCGGTCCCTGAAGGTCCGAGACAATACCCACGGAGATGGGGGAAGATTGGGCCTCTTGCAGTTTGCAATACCCTGCGGCGTGGAGCAGGTAAGAGGGAACCTGCGGGACTTGGTTCGACAGTAGGTATCCCCCTGGGGGTTCTGGGTTGGCTAATGGTATGCTTGTGCATCAGCCACTATCTCCACTATGTCTGTGTGGGCAGGATGGGATACTAATGTTTACCCAGATAACATGTAGATATATGTATACTTGTGTAAGATATGTATTTGCTACTCACCCCAGGTCTGCCTGTTAGCATTGATACTGCAACCCCACATGTTTTAAAGAGGAAATTGCTGGTGAAAACTCCTGTTTCTTAGGAAGCCCATGGGGACAGCTTCCTCTCTCTGTGCACTACAATAAGATTAGTGCTTACCTGGTGTCTGTTGGTGCTGCCTGGCGCTGGTCCATGTTTTTCCTCTGCTCTGCTTCCTCCATGTTGTTTTCAGCGTGGGGGGGTGCGCGCGCGTGCACGCCGCCTTTTATAGCGTCGGCGTGCGTTGGGGGGGGCGGGCCAGCAGCGTCAGGGTCTGTTTAAAAGTGAAACTTTTTCTCTGGCTGGTTTTTCCCTCCTGGAGGCAGAGGAAGAAGGACACAGAGCGCGCAGCTGGGTCTTTTGGCCACAGTGACACCCAGTGGCGGTTTGTGGATCTTCAGGTCTAGGACTTAGTTCCACTATTGACCGGAAAAAAAAAAAAAAAAAAAGGGTTTTTTGCTTAAAGGGACTCAGCCTTAGATCCAGCAGTATCTGAGTCAACCATGGACTCCGGCTAACGGGCATTTGTGTTTTGTGTTGCAATACTCACAGGTTTTCCTCAGTATTGCCACCTCCCAGGCGGGTAAAAAAATAAAAAAAATAAAAACATTTTTTCATTTTCCTCAGCCTGTTCTCATATTAATTACTCCTAGCTACAACAGTCAGGTGTTGGCTAGAGGGGTGACTCAAGGTTGTGCAATGGCTCCAAAGGCATCAGGACCAGCCAAGGCTGCAAAAGGTGCCAAGAAACAAAAGGGGTCTCCATCGGGGTCAGAGGATTTGGGCCAGGCTTCAACGGCCCCACCCTCACCAGTTAGACCACCGAGTAGCATAGTACAAGAGCCATTGGGGATGCTGGGGGCAGAGGCGGCCCCCGATCCACCCATTCCCGTTTACGTAACGGAAGAAATGCTAGCGACCACCCTGGGTGGGCTAGAGAAAAGGTTAACTGCTTTGTTTGCCCGCCCTTTGCCAAGTAGCAAACGGGCTAGATCCCCCTCACCTAGTTTGGTGTTTTCAGATGCGGAGGTCTCCTCTTCGGAGGAACGGGACCCACAAGGGGATCAAGCAGACCCAAGTCCCGAAGGTTCAGACATGGAGGGTTCCACTGTAGATGAATATTTTTCGGCCTCTCAAGCGGAGAGCCTGTGGATCCAGTCTTTGACCGATATAGTTCGCACTGCTTTTAAACTTCCAGTGCTAGAACTAGTAGCCCCTGTGGTATCCTCATTGGGTTCTTTAAAGGCTCCATTAACTTGTGTGTCTTTTCCGATTCACCCCCTTCTGCGGAGCGTGATTTACCAGGATTGGGCTCGACCTGATAGGATCTTTATCCCTCCTAAGAGGTTCTCTATTCTCTATCCTATGGAAGAGGAATTTTTAAAGAAATGGGCACTCCCCACAGTGGACGCGGCCATTTCCTGCGTGAATAAATCCCTGACCTGTCCGGTTGAAAATGTCCAGATGTTCAAGGATCCGGTCGACAAAAAATTAGAGACCCTACTGAAGGCTTCTTTCACCACAGTAGGTGCCATGGTTCAGCCAGTGGTGGCAGCCATTGGCGTTTGTCAGGCCTTAAAGGATCAGGCAAAACAGATATTAAAGGACGTGCCGGCTCAGCAAACTCGTGAATTAGCAGATTTCCCTAGGGCTCTCTGCTTTGCAGTAGATGCTATTAAGGACTCCATCCAACAGGCATCCCGGTTATCTCGGCTGGTGGTTCACATGCGTCGTCTTTCGTGGCTAAAGAACTGGTCAGCAGAGGCACCCTGCAAAAAGCTTTTAGCAGGGTTTCCCTTTCATGGGGGAAGGCTATTCGGTGAAGACCTAGATAAATATATCCAAACCATATCAAGTGGTAAAAGTTCTTCCTTACCGGTCAAGAAAAGACCGCGTGGGCCCACGTTTAAACGACAGGCCTTTGCAGGCTCGGCCCCTTCGACTTCCCGTCAGTATCGACGGCCTCCCGGGCGTTCAGCAGTTAATAGCCGCCCACAGGGACAAGCCGCGGCAAACAAGAGGCCCTGGTCTCGCAAGCCGGCTAAACCAGTCATCAAGTCAGATTCATGAAGGGGCGCCCCCACTCTCTTGGGTGGGGGGAAGACTTCAGTTTTTCTCCGAAGTCTGGAAGGCCAGAATTCCCGACTCTTGGGTTCGGTCCGGGGTAGCCACAGGCTACAAACTAGAGTTTCGAGAAATCCCCCCTCCTCATTTTCAGGGGTCAAGTCTTCCAAGCGACCCGTTAAAGAGGGCCTCTCTCGTAAAGGCGTTGGATCGCCTCTTGCTCCAAGGAGTAATTGTAGTACCAACCCAAGAAAGGGGTCTGGGATTCTACTCCAACCTTTTTATTATACCAAAACCCAATGGCGACGTCAGGCCTATCCTAGACCTCAAACGCCTAAATCGCTTTCTAAAGATTCAGACCTTTCGTATGGATTCCATACGTTCAGTGACAGCCAGCCTGCATCAAGGCGACTTTCTAGCATCTATAGACATAAAGGATGCATATCTGCATGTGCCGATCTACCCAGCACATCACAAGTTTTTTCGTTTTATGATAGATCAAAGTCATTTCCAGTTCGTAGCCCTCCCTTTCGGGTTGGCAACAGCTCCGCGGGTATTCACAAAGGTGTTAGCCCCGGTGCTAGCCGTCCTAAGGACAGAAGGCATTTTGGTCCTGGCATAACTGGACGATCTCCTGGTTATCGACAGATCAGCTTCCAACCTCAATCATGCAGTAGTCCGCACAGTTCGGCATCTACAAGAATTCGGGTGGGTTGTGAACCAAGGAAAATCGAGGTTGCAACCCACAAGACAGTTGGAATATCTAGGCCTTCGGTTAGATACAGAATGCCAGAGGATATTTTTACCTCAAGAAAAGATCAGGTCATTGACTCAAACAATTCAAATAGTCCTAGGCAAAAAGAGGCCGACTATTCGCCTATGCATGCGACTGCTGGGAAAGATGGTAGCCGCCTTCGAAGCAGTGCCCTATGCCCAGATCCATACCAGAGTTCTCCAGGCAGCTATTCTCTCTGCTTGGAACAGGTCCATACAGGCATTAGACCGTCCATTAGGTCTTTCCCCAGGAGTCAGGCGCAGCCTGTACTGGGGGCTGGTCCCTCAAAAATTGTCAAAAGGGAAAACCTTTTGCCCCATCACGTGGAAAATAGTAACCACAGATGCCAGCCTAACAGGTTGGGGGGCAATCTTAGGAAAACGGACCCAGCAGGGACAGTGGTCAGAGGCAGAAAGTCTGCTTCCCATCAATGTCCTAGAGATCAGAGCTGCTCGGTTGGCCCTGGTCACCTGGACTCTCCCCCGGCAGGGTCTGCCAGTAAGGATACAGTCCGACAATGCCACGGCGGTGGCATACATAAACCACCAGGGGGGCACAAGGAGCCTAGCGGCTCAAAGGGAAGTAAACCTGATTTTCTCATGGGCCGAAGCCCATGTACCCTGCATCTCAGCAGTGTTCATCCCAGGGATAGACAATTCTCAAGCAGATTTTTTGAGTCGTCAACAGTTACTCCCGGGAGAGTGGTCTCTTCACCCCCAGGTATTCCAAGAGATTTGCCAAAGATTCGGAGTTCCCGATGTGGACATCATGGCAACAAGATTCAACAAGAAATTGGACAAATTCGTATCCCGAGCCAGGGACCCCTCGGCCTACGGGACCGATGCGTTGGTTTGCCCCTGGCACCAGTTTTCTCTCCTGTATGCGTTCCCTCCACTACAGATGATTCCCCGCCTTCTACGAAGGATCAGGGTGGAGCGCAGGCCGGTGATCCTGGTGGCCCCAGCCTGGCCCAGAAGGGCTTGGTACGCACTCATCGTGAGGATGTCAGTAGGGGCACCGTGGCCACTCCACCTGCGCCCAGATCTGCTGTCTCAGGGCCCGATCTACCAACCTGCTTCACAGCAGCTAAATTTGATGGCTTGGCGGCTGAATCCCTAATTCTTAAGGGCAGAGGCCTCTCAGCCCAGGTCATATCTACGTTAATTCAGGCTAGAAAGCCAGTCTCTAGAAATATCTATTACAGAGTCTGGACGACCTATGTGGAGTGGTGCGAGTCTCAAGGAGGGCATCCTCGCAAGTTTTTTATTGACAGGATCTTGCGATTCCTCCAGGTTGGCGTTGACAAGGGGTTGGCTCTTAGTACTCTAAAGGGGCAGGTGTCTGCCTTATCGATATGGTTTCAAAGGCCTTTGGCCACGCATTCGCTTGTGAAAACCTTCTTGCAGGGGGTCTTGCATGTGAATCCCCCTATTAGAGCTCCCCTCTGCCCCTGGAATTTAAATCTGGTCTTGTCAGCTTTACAAAGGCAGCCGTTTGAACCTCTGACAGAAATCCCTCTTGTGCTGCTAACCCGAAAGTTGGTTTTCTTGGTGGCTATGGCTTCGGCCAGAAGGGTCTCCGAGCTGGCAGCCTTGTCTTGCAGGGAACCGTACCTGATTCTGCATAATGACAGAGTGGTTCTGCGGCCTCAGCCTTCTTTCCTTCCTAAGGTCATATCCAGTTTTCACTTGAATCAGGACCTAGTCCTACCATCCTTCTTTCCTACTCCCCAGTCCAGAGAGGAAAGATTGCTTCATACTTTGGACGTGGTCCGAGCCATGAGGGTCTATCTCAAGGCTACAGAAAAGATTCGGAAAACAGATGTGCTTTTCGTTCTCCCGGATGGCCCCAAGAAGGGTCAGCCGGCTGCCAAGTCTTCCTTGGCTAGGTGGATTAAGCAGCTGATTTTTCAGGCCTATGGTCTGAAGCGCGTTCCACCTCCCTTATCAGTTAAGGCCCATTCTACGAGGGCCATGAGTGCCTCTTGGGCGGCACACCATCAGATCTCTATGGCACAGGTTTGCAAAGCGGCAACCTGGTCTTCCGTACATACGTTTACTAAATTTTATAAGTTGGACGTCACAAAAGCTACGGACGCAGCATTTGGGCAGGCGGTCCTACGGGCAGCAGTATAGAATCCTCTGGCCCGGATTACGCCCCTTTTTTCTGTTGGTGGAGCTATTTTTTACCTCCTGATATATTTTCTGTTTGGCTAATTTTGGCCTTACGGTCTCCCTCCCCTCATGGACCATTGCTTTGGGACATCCCATATGTAATGGCTATGCGCTCTGTGTCCCGTGATGTACGATAAAGAAAAAAGGATTTTTAATAACAGCTTACCTGTAAAATCCTTTTCTTGAAGTACATCACGGGACACAGAGCTCCCACCCCTCTTTTGGGGAACATTGTGTAACCTCAGAGAAATTGCTTGCTACAAAACTGAAGCACTCCCAGTGGGAGGGGGTTATATAGGGAGGAACTTCCTGTGAAGTTGATTACACCAGTGTCCACACCTGAAGGTACTCCATATAACCCATATGTAATGGCTATGCGCTCTGTGTCCCGTGATGTACTTCAAGAAAAGGATTTTACAGGTAAGCTGTTTATTAAAAATCCTTTTATTTTTTCCTTTTTATTTAATACATCTCACAATATTTTTTAAAAAAAAAATTTTTTTTTCCCCTCAGTTTAGACCGATACGTATTTTACGTATTTTTGGTAAAAAAAAACCGCAATAATCGTATATTGATTGGTTTGCGCAAAAGTTATAGCGTCTACAAAATAGGTGATAGATTTATGGCATTTTTATTTAATTTTTTTTACTAGTAATGGCCGGGATCTGCGTTTTTTTTTTTTTTTGTGACCGTGACGTTGCGGCGGACATATCGGACACTTTTGACACGTTTTTTGGACCGTTCACATTTACACAGCGATTAGTGCTATAAAACTGCACTAATTACTGTGTAAATGTGACTGGCAGGGAAGGGGTTAACACTAGGGGGCGCTGAAGGGGTTAAAATGTCTCCTAAAGTATGTTCTAACTGTAGGGGGAGGGGGAATCACAGGGGGAGGAGATCGATGTATGTTCCTCTGTACTGGGAACACACATCAGTCTCCTCACCGCTGACAGGAGGTGGATCTGTGTGTTTACACCCCATCATTACACACACAGATCCACACTCCTGCCGTGATTTCCGGAAATCGCGGGTGCCCGGCGGCAATCACGGCCGTCGGGCACGCGCGCGTGATCGCGGGTGGTGCCGCGGGCGCGCGCGCGTCCTAGAACGCCGTGAAGACAGGACGTTGTGCAACGTCCTGTCTCATCGGCGAGGGGATCACCATGACGTGATTCCCCTATGGGCTGGTAGGGAAGGGGTTAAAAAAATGTAAGACCCACCTCTTCTGAAGGATTAGGACGACATCAGATGGAATTAGCGCCTTGAGGTGATTTAGTTAGCATTTGTATCACTATACAAGTTATTCACTCACTCACTAAGGGGGTTTCTGCTCACCAAACCTCCCACATTCATCAGAATTCCCAGCATTCCCCCTTAAATTAGGATTCCCAAAGCCCCCCTTACATCAGAGTACACAGGGCACCCCTTACACCTTACCTTAGTGTATGCACTCACTTGGAGGCAGGAGAGAGAACAGAGGGCGGAGACTTCAGTAGCAGACATTGGATGGGGAGCTCACTCGTCGAGGATGAAGGCCCAGGCATTAAAGTCTTTCAGATGTATCTGCCGGTTGCTGAGTTTCAAACTTCCAGGACACACATCTCTTTCCTGAGGCACAGAACACCGGGGATTGGAGTGTGGGTGGGCAGACAGATGGGTAGGGGTGGGTGGAGGAGGAGCAGATGAAGCCCTCTCCAGTCTCCTGACTGTGTATGGGGGTGGGGGTCCATGTGCACACCTATGCACTCAGCAGTTGTGGTACTTGGTTACTTGGGAAGCCACAGTCTATTCTGAATATTGTGTCTGGGTTTCAGGTGGGCCTGAAACCCAGACACACAATTCAAAACCTGAACTGTCTGGGTGAATCCCCGACAGGTTGCAACCCATGGTTCAGGAAGAAGTGCTTGTGGATGCACATCCAGAAACAGATGTGGGTAGAGTTCCCTTTTAGAAAAAAAACGTCAGAAAATCTAGGACTCCTGTTGCTGATAGATAACACATAGGTGCCAGGGTGAAGTGCTTGAGGGAACATACCAGAAAAAAGAGGACCTGTGCATCTAACAGCTGGCACAGAGGTGCTCCAATCACAGTGATGGGTTTATGTGCTCCTCCCTCCAGTTTGAAACAAAGGGGGGTATAGTGGGGTGATCTGTGGTACTGTGTAAAATGGTGGTTTATGCCAGGTTTTGGGAGAAACAAGCACACTAATGATGCTGCCTGTATATTAGAGCCAGAGATTGACCTCAGAGCCCCACCCTCCCGAGGGAGGTCCGTGTGTCTGAGTGGAGCCATGTGAGATGCTGTGTGCATTAGTGGTGCCCAGGTTGGAAAAAGTGGGCAGGAGAGCCCTGAAAACTATATCTGGCGTGGGGAAAACTTAGCACTACCATTGAGATAAGAAACCCTGACATGTCACAATATACAGTACAGTTGAACCTCGTATTACGAACATAATCCGTTCCAGGAGAATGCTCGTAATCCAAAGTACTCGCATATCAAAGCGAGTTTTCCCATTGAAGTCAATGGAAATGAAAATAATTAGTTCTGCATCGACTTCAATGGGATGCAATACCGAATGCGGCCAGAGGTGGGGGACACAAAAAGCCAGAGGACACTTTGTCTTGTTTCCTGCGCCCCCATACCTCAGGCCAAATGAGGTACTGCAGGCCAATGTTTGGCTTTTCTTGGCTCCTGCTCCCCCGTACATCAGGCCAAATGAGGTACTCCAGGCCAATGTTTGGCTTTTCTTGGGCTCCTGCTCCCCCATACCTCAAGCCAAATGAGGTACTGCAGGCCATTGTTTGGCTTTTCTTGGGCTCATGCACCCCTGTACCTCAGGCCAAATGAGGTACTGCAGGCCAATGTTCGGCTTTTCTCGGCTCTGGTGCCCCCGTACCTCAGGCAAAATAAGGTACTGTAGGCCAATGTTTGGCTTTTCTTGGCCTCCTGCGCCCCCGTACCTCAGGCAAAATAAGGTACTGCAGGCCAATGTTCTGCTTTTCTCGGCCTCCTGCGCCCCCCGTAAATCAGGTCAAATAAGGTACTGCAGGCCAATGTTCTGCTTTTCTCGGGCTCCTGCGCCCCCGTACCTCAGGCCAAATGAGGTACTGCAGGCCAATGTTTGGCTTTTCTTGGGCTCGTGCACCCCTGTACCTCAGGTCAAATAAGGTACTGCAGGCCAATGTTCTGCTTTTCTCGGCCTCCTGCGCCCCCATACCTCAGGCCAAATAAGGTACTGCAGGCCAATGTTCTGCTTTTCTCGGGCTCCTGCGCCCCCGTACCTCAGGCCAAATGAGGTACTGCAGGCCAATGTTTGGCTTTTCTTGGGCTCGTGCACCCCTGTACCTCAGGTCAAATAAGGTACTGCAGGCCAATGTTCTGCTTTTCTCGGCCTCCTGCGCCCCCATACCTCAGGCCAAATGAGGTACTGCAGGCCTATTTAGAATTGAATTCTGCTCATCAACACTCGCAAACGGAGTCAGATTTTTTTTTTTTTTTAAAACTCTTAAACCAAGTTATTCTCAAACCAAGGTTCCACTGTATATTAAAAAAAACAAAACAGGCAGACTCGATGGACCACTTGGTCTTTCTCTGCCATCACTTTTCTATGTTTCTATGCCTGGGGCCCTTAAGCCAACTTTCTCCGCTGCTCTGCCTCTTGACAAAGTAACAATAGTGGATTTCACACGCCTCACAAAATTGCTTCATCAAAATATTTACAATGTAGTCTGCAGACAAACCACTGTTGTTCTGAAATCCTCATCGTTATATCATCTCTTTATATCATCTCTGTTCCTGTTTAAATGTACAAAATATTACCACATCGCCTTCCCCAGAAGGCAACCGAGGACACAGATCAGCTTGTCATGAACATTGAATGAACATTGCAGCTGCAGGCGGCCACCTAAATTCAAAATGTGTCATTGTCCTTTCAATGTTGGGCTAACATACATGCTCTTCAATGCCAACTATCAGTGCCACCTATCATTGCTCACCAATGCCCCCTACCAGTGCAGCTTGCCAGTGCTGTCTATCAGTGCCCATCAATGCTGCCTATCAATGCCTATCAGTGCTCATCAATGCCGCCTATCAATGCCATTAATCATTGCTCATTTATGCCACCTATCAGTGCCTCATCAATGCAGCCTATCAGTGCTCAATGCCCATCAGTGCCACCTGTCATCGTTCATCATTGCAGCCTATCGGTTCCCATCAGTGCAGAATATCAGTGCCCATCATTGCTACATATCAGTGCCCATCAATGCTGCCTATCAGTGCTCAATGCTGATCAGTGCCACCTATTAGTGCAGCATATCAGTGCCCATCAATGCTGCCTATCAATGCCACCTATTAGTGCCTCCTATCAGTGCAGCCTATAAGTGCTCATCAATGCCACCTATCGGTGCTCACCAGTGCAGCCTATGAGTGCTGCCTATCAGTGCTCATCAATGCCGCCTATCAGTGCCACCAATCGTTGCTCATCAATGCCACCTATCAGTGCCACCTCATCAGTTCAGCCTATCAGTGGCCATCAATGCTGCCTATCAGTGCTCAATGCAAATCAGTGCCACCAATTAGTGCCCATTAATGCTACCTATCAATGTCCATTAGTGCCTCCTGTCAGTGTCCATTAGTGCCTCCATTTCTTGATGGAAATGCAGCTTTTGAGAAGCTTTGCTATGTTTTGGAGGTATTGTAGGTATGAGATATCCCAGGATGCACTGATAGACCAACAAGCGTCAGTACCTACTGTCAGTGCCCATTAGTACCTCCTGTCAGTGCCCATTAGTACCTCCTGTCAGTGCCTCCTGTTAGTGCCCATTAGTGCCTCCATTTCTTGATGGAAATGCAGCTTTTGAGAAGCTTTGCTATGTTTTGGAGGTATTGTAGGTATGAGATATCCCAGGATGCACTGATAGACCAACAAGCGTCAGTACCTACTGTCAGTGCCCATTAGTACCTCCTGTCAGTGCCCATTAGTACCTCCTGTCAGTGCCTCCTGTCAGTGCCCATTAGTGCCTCCATTTCTTGATGGAAATGCAGCTTTTGAGAAGCTTTGCTATGTTTTGGAGGTATTGTAGGTGAGATATCCCAGGATGCACTGGGAGACCAACAAGCGAACCGTAAAGACGCCATCAGCAGTCACTTCTGGTACATGTGTATATATTCTGGGAGTGTCTGGCGCAGACATCACATCTGGTGTGCAGGGTGGAGCAGCCGGAAGGTGAGCGGGGTCCGGACCGGAGCAACTAGCAGACGGCACACATGGGAACACTATAGTGGAAGGTGAGCGGGGCATTCCTCGGCAGGGACATCTGCACTGACAATCATGGCACTGATCATCAGTGCAGCCCCATCAGCGCTACCAACCAGTGCCCATAAAAACAGGTCGGGGGAAAAAAGTAGGGTTGTCCTGATACCACTTTTTTAGGACGGAGTACAAGTACCGATACTTTTTTCAAGTAGTCACCGATACCGAATACCGATACTTTTTTAAAATGTGTCCCCAAATGCAGCCATGTCCCCCACATATGCAGCCATGTCCCCCCAGCCATGTCCCCCACATATGCAGCCATGTCCCTCCAGCCATGTCCCCCACATATTCAGCCATGTCCCTCCAGCCATGTCCCTCCAGCCATGTCCCTCACATATGCAGCCATGTCCCTCTAGCCATGTCCCTCTAGCCATGTCCCTCACATATGCAGTCATGTCCATCTAGCCATGTCCCTCACATATGCAGCCATGTCCCCCCAGCCATGTCCCTCACATATGCAGCCATGTCCCCCACATATGCAGCCATGTCCCTCCAGCCATGTCCCCCACATATGCAGCCATGTCCCTCCAGCCATGTCCCTCCAGCCATGCAGCCATGTCCCTCCAGCCATGTCCCTCCAGCCATGCAGCCATGTCCCTCCAGCCATGTCCCTCACATATGCAGCCATGTCCCTCTAGCCATGTCCCTCACAAATGCAGCCATGTCCCTCTAGCCATGTCCCTCACATATGCAGCCATGTCCCTCCAGCCATTTCCCCCATACCTTTGCCGCCGAAAGCCGCCGCCGCATGGAGAAAATCACAGCATTCATTTGAATAGCTGTTTTGCCCGCGCGTATAGACACTCCCCCTTGCTCGGGATTGGACAGATCACGATCACCCATCCAATCCCGAGCAAGGGGGAGTGTCTATACGCAGCGGGAAAACTACAGCTATTCAAATGAAAGCCGTGATGTTCCCGCACGCTGTTTAACCCATGCGGCGGCTTTCTATGCGGTGGCGCGATGCAGCGACAGTGGCGGGGGGGGGGAGTATTCTATTTAGGTATCGGGGGTATTTGCGGGAGTACAAGTACTCCCGCAAATACTCGGTATCGGTCCCGATACCGATACTGGTATCAGTATCGGGACAACCCTAGAAAAAAGGATCAGTGCTCTATAAAAATTTGAATAATGAAATAATACATTTTTTGTAGAGCTCTATAAATCGGACCTAAAAAAGGGGAAACCGACGGGGGGAAAAGCGAAATAGAGAGATTTAATTCCAGAGCAGTTGCTAGGTAGACTTCCCCTTTTTATGTTACAGGACTGGAGACACTTCCCCTTTATTGTGGTCATTTCTAAAATGAATTTGGTGAGCTCCTCTTCACACATTTATCTCAGAAGACCAGAGAAGTCCCAGAGAATGCCGAGCACAGGAATCCCTGCTCCTCCTCCACACACAACGAGGAATACCGAAGACCTGGAGATGGAATCGAGTAAGATATAATAATAATGTATCATTTTGGTGTGTTGGGTTTTGGGAAATGTGTCGGTGTGTTTAGTAACTCTTGTTTTTCTTGGTAAAGCAGAGCCGAATTTGGGGTCTGCAAGTAAAATAATAATTTTTTAATGGCATATTCAATGAAGTTGGAAGTCTTGGGGTTCCATATCTGTTTCCTCCTTGTTTTCGATGGAGTACCCCAAAAAATACTAAATAGACCTTTTCTATCTTTATACATAGAGAAGCCCGGAGTATAACCCCAAAGCCATAACGGAGGGCCGGCATGACAGGGGTTAATGGGGCGTTAGGAACCTGAGGTGAGGGAGGCAGGGCAGTGTAGTGGGTGATTGAGGTGGGCAGAGCCCTGGAGGGGGAAGTGACGTAGGAGGAGGAAGGGGGGCAGCATCAGTCTGCAGGGAAGAGAGAGGAACAGCTTCCCACCCTCCCGCCCTACATGTTGTGGTAATTTTCCTGTTGGTTTTGGGGGACTGGTGCGTCCCTGAGAGAAAAGTGGTGCACCTGGTCGGGGTGCAAGGTCCTTTTAGCTCATATGGGTACTTAAAATGTATGGTGTAGGGACCCGTTTGAGGTACGGCTCCCAGTTGGTAAGGGTACCTGCTAGCTGTCTCCGAGTCTGTGGTTCGGGACTGGAGGCCTTACAAGTGACTAGCAGGTACGGTTTTGGTTTATGCTTATTGGGACTAGGGTGACCACATTTCCAAACTACCATTCAGGGACACCCCCCTTCCCAAAAATCAGCTTGTGGTGTAACAAATTACAGCACAGTGATTGGACACAAAAGGGGAATTATGATTTTTCCAATCACAAGCAGGGGGCAGAGACTGTGCTCCTTTAGGCAGATTGACCGGCCAGGACAAGTACTGTCAGTGAGTGAAGTGGTGATGTGACGGCCTTTTTTGGGGGCATCAGATTTGTCCGGGGGGTGGCTGTGTCAGTTTCATACCGGGACACTGTATTGTCCTGGAATGAAGGTGCCCGGGACAGACCTGCAAAATGCGGGACTGTTCCGGGCAATCCAGGACACAAGATCACCCTAATTGGGAACTTGGGCTCCATTATCGTTAATAAACTGTATGTTATGTTTACAGAGGAGGCTCTTTAATTTGGCAAATTAGGTGGTTGACTAAGGCCTCGCACTCACAAGGGCCTCGCGGCCACCTAACTTGCCCAATGCATTACCCCAGTTTTGAAGGGACAGGGGACCTTAACGCTGCTGTGCTCAGGCAGCTTTAAGAGCCCTGACTCAGGAGCGGGGCTGCCAGCGTCCCTAAAAAACAGTGAATATCAGTGAAACCACCCCAATGACCCAGCATGCCCTCAGTCAATGTCGTCACGAGGGAGCGGGTTCACCAGGTGACATCACCAGTGGGCCCTGCCTCTTAGTTATTAAAGAGCAGGATCTGGGGTCCGCTTGGTTTAAAATGGGCTTCCAGATTCCGATAAGCCCCCTGCCCACAGACCCCCACAACCACTGGGCAGGGTTGTGGGGAAGAGGCTCTTGTCCTTATATTATTCTTCTCATCATGGGTGTGAGTGGGACCCCACGTCAAGGTTTGCCTAGGGCCTCACAAAGCCTAGAGCTGCCCCTGTATGTTTAAAAGGTTATTGATTAATTATTGGTTATTTATATATTTGATGCTACAGCCAATTTACCCCAGTTTTGTGTGGTGTGGTCATTAGAGGAAAGGGGGGGGGGGGTTTATTGGCATAGCAGGGAACAAGACATGGTTAATACCATAGTCATGTACTATGCATTGAAACGTGTTGTTTTAAGACCATCCAGTATATTGATTGCACACAATGCCGAGAGTTGCTCTTTCTATGTTTGCCCTCAGGGAACTCTGACGAGGAAGGTGCGTACGCCACTTTGCATGATCATGGTCCCCAAAGAAAGAAGAATTCTGAAAAAGCAAACGGTGAGCTGTTACTATAACAATGTACAGCCTTCTTCTCCTCTTCCAGGTCCTACTCCATCAGAGGACACACACCTCCATTTATAGGACATTTACCTTTTACTAACACCAATATT
Organism: Rana kukunoris; assembly: GCA_029574335.1. Classification (NCBI taxonomy): domain Eukaryota; kingdom Metazoa; phylum Chordata; class Amphibia; order Anura; family Ranidae; genus Rana; species Rana kukunoris. Next base: position 535,299,736 of record CM056051.1, read on the forward strand.
TTGTAGTCTTGGCTTTAAATCTTGCAACTATTAAGAAGTCCTCTATTTATCTGGAGCACATAAGCCATTGAAAGAGATCTTATTATCAGTCCAATTATTGGTGTACGAAGACCAATACCTAAATTTGACATTCATTTGAAGGTTCTGGAGGAATATGTCAGCTGCACCTGATATACAGGTGATACTCGAAAAGTTTGAATATTGTGCAAAAGTTCATTTATTTCACTAATGCAACTTAAAAGGTGAAACTAATACATGAGAGAGACTCATTACATGCAAAGCAAAAGAGTTCAAGCCGTGATTTGTCATCATTGTGATGATTGTGTCTTCCAGGTCATGAAAACCCCAAATCCACAATCTCAGAAAATTAGAATATCACATGCAATCAAAAAAACAAGGATTGTACATAGAACAATTACGGACCCCTGAAAAGTAGAAGCATGCATATGTACTCTGTACTTGGTTTGGGCCCCTCTGTACTTGGTTTGGGCCCCTCTGTACTTGGTTTGAGCCCCTCTGTACTTGGTATGGGCCCCTCAATGTGGCGTGGCATAAAACCAATCAGCCTGTGGCACTGCTGAGGTGTTATGGGAGACCAGGATTCTTCAATAGCGGCCTTCAGCTCTTCTGCATTGTTGTGTCTCATGTCTCTCATCTTTCTCTTGGCAATGCCCCATATATTCTTTATGGGGTTCAGGTCAGGCGGGTTTGCTGGCCAATCAAGCACAGTAATCCCACGGTCATTGAACCAGGTTTTGGTGCTTTTGGCAGTGTGGGGGGGAGGTGCCAAGTCCTGCCGGAAAATGAAGTCAGCATCCCCATAGACCTCGTCTGTGGAAGGAAGCATGAAGTGCCCCAAAATCTCCTGGTAGATGGCTTCGGTGACCCGAACTTAATGAAGCACAGTGGACCAACACCAGCAGATCAATATAGACTGTGGAAACTTCACACTGGACTTCAAGCATCTTGCAGTGTGTGCCTCTCCATTCTTCCTTCATACTCCGGCTCCTTGGTTTCCTCCATTCTTCCTCCATACTCCAGCTCCTTGGTTTCCTCCATTCTTCCTCCATACTCCGGTTCCTTGGTTTCCTCCATTCTTCCTCCATACTCCGGCTCCTTGGTTTCCTCCATTCTTCCTCCATACTCCGGCTCCTTGGTTTCCTCCATTCTTCCTCCATACTCCAGCTCCTTGGTTTCCTCCATTCTTCCTCCATACTCCGGTTCCTTGGTTTCCTCCATTCTTCCTCCATTTTCCAGCTCCTTGGTTTCCTCCATTCTTCCTCCATACTCCGGATCCTTGGTTTCCAAATCAGATGCAAAATTTGCTCTCATCAGAAAAGAGGACTTCGGACAACTGAGCACCAGACCAGGTGTGTTTTTCTTTAGTCCAGGTAAGACACTTCTGACGTTGGCTTGACAAGAAAAATATGACATTTGAAGCCCATGTCCAGGATCCGTCTGTGTGTGGCGCTCTTGATGCACCGACTCAAGCCTCAGTCCACTCCTTGTGAAAGTCCCCAACACTGTCATATATTACTTTCACCTTTTAAGTTGCATTAGTGAAATTAATACATTTTTTGCACAATATTCCAATTTTTTGAGTATCACCTGTAATTGGCACATTAACCCAGTGCAAATGACTAGAGCTAGAGCAAGGCATGCTGGGAATATCCAACCTCATTGTTTAGGATGGTGTTGGAATGGCTTTGTGTATGGACGAGGATTTCCTATAACAGTTGATGGCTTGTTCATAATTATCTGTCTATAATTATTTCAGCTGCTATGAATACTAAAATGTGGCTCCTACTGATCCTGGTGGTCCTTCTCATCTTCCTGTTCCTTGCTCTGGGTGTCGTCACAGGTTTCCTGTTCATCTCCTGTGAGTATTACTGCTACAGTTAAAAAAAAAAAATAGAGAAAGGTTTATTATGAGAATTTATATTTTTAGCCCTCTTTTGACCTAAGATTGGCATAGCATGGGCTTACAATACATGGCCAACAGTCTTTAGACCCCACACCTACACTATATTGGCAAAAGTATTGGGACGTCTGCCTTTACACGCACATGAACTTTAATGGCATCCCAGTCTTAGTCCGTAGGGTTTAACATTGAGTTTGCCCCACCCTATGCAGCTATAACAGCTTCAACTCTTCTGGGAAGGCCGCCCACAAGGTTTAGGAGTATGTCTATGGGAATTTTTGACCATTCTTCCAGAAGAGCATTTGTGAGGTCAGGCACTCATGGTGGACGAGAAGGTGTTCTATCAGGTTGACTTTGTGCAGGCCAGTCAAGTTCCTCCACCCTAAACTCACTCATCCACACTATATTACCAAAGGTTTTGGGCCATCCCTCCAAATCACTTTGGTGGAGGGGGATTATGGTATGGGGTGGTGTTTCGGGGGGTTGGGCTTGGCCCCTTAGTTCCAGTAAAGGGAACTCTAATGCCACGTACCCATGATCGGAAATTCCGACAACAAAACCGTGGACGGAATGTTGGCTCAAACTTGTGTTCACACAAATCTTGTCGGAAATTCTGACCATCAAGAACGCGGTGACGTACAAGACGTACCACGAGCCAAGAAAAATGAAGTTCAAAAGGCAGTGCGGCTCTTCTGCCTGATTCAGAGAATGCGTGGATTTTTGTGCATCGAAATTGTATACACACGATTGTAATTTCTGACAAAAACTTTTGTTGTCGGAAAATTTAAGAACTAGCTTTAATTTTTGTTAAAGGGAAGGGAGTCACCGCTCCAGGTGGGTCTAGTGAGCAATTAGGAACTTCTTAGGGAACCAAGGGTGCTGGCAATGCACTAGGCAAATGTGAATATTTCAAAAGGGATGGACAGCCGCACTCCAAAGGAACTTCTTAAGTTGTCTTTATTGGTAAAATCAATAGAAATGCATTACAGGATACAGCCAAAAGATCGGAGGAAAGCCGACGCGTTTCACACTAGTTCAGTGCTTAGCCATGACTAAGCACTGAACTAGTGTGAAACCCGGCGGGTGCTCTTTTTCCTGATTGTTGTTGCTTTGCCCCAATTTGTTGTTGGAAATTCCGACAGGAAATGTTCAATGGAGCCTACACACGTTGTTGTTGTTGGAATTTCCGACCAAAAGCTCACATTGAAGATTTGTTGTCGGATCTGGGCTAAATTCAGACCTGAAACGGACCAAAAGATGCAAACATTTTGTGCAAATTACCCTATGCGGAGATATATGAACCGGCTCCAAAGAGAGACAGTCAAAATGATCTGCTATTGCCAATTGGATGCGGGCAATCCGCATCCAATTGGCAATGGTGTGGACCCAGCCTAAAGACATTTAGAATATCAAGACATTTTGGACAATTTCATGCTCCCAACTTTGTGAGAACAGTTTGGGGACGACCCCTTCCTGTTCCAACATGACTGCCCGCCAGTGCACAAAGCAAGGTCCATAAAGACATGGAAGAGCAATTTTGGGGTGGAGGAACTTGACTGGCCTGCACAGAGTCCTGACTTCAACTTGATAGAACACCTTTGGGACGAATTAGAGTGGAGAATGTGAGCCAGACCTTCTTGTCCAGCATTAGTGCCTGACAAATGCGCTTCTGGAAGAATGGTCAAACATTCCAATAGACACCCTCCTAAATCTTGTTGACGGCCTTCCCAGGAAAGTTGAATCTGTTATAGCTGCAAAGGTTCGGCCAACTCAACTTTGAACCCTACGGACTAAGATCGGGATGCCATTAAAGTTGGAAGGGTGGGCCAACTCAATATTGAACCCTACGGACTAAGACCGGGATGCCATTAAAGTTGGAAGGGTGGGCCAACTCAATATTGAACCCTACGGACTAAGACTGGGATGCCATTAAAGTTTGAAGGGTGGGCCAACTCTATATTGAACCCTACGGAACAAGACTGGGATGCCATTAAAGTTTGAAGGGTGGGCCAACTCAATATTGAACCCTATGGAACAAGACTGGGATGCCATTAAAGTTTATGTGTGTGTGTAAAGGCAGACGTCCCAATACTTTGACAATATAGTGTATATGAGCTTGTTGGACATCATATTCCACCCCATTCAATCCCATTTCAAAACCATAATTGTTAATAGTGAGTTCTGCCACTTTTCAATAGATTTCACTCTTCTGGAAAGACTATGCACACGATTTTGGAGGGTGTCTGTGAGAATTTGGACCCATTTGTGAGGTACTGATGTTGGATCAGAAGACCTGGTTCACATTAAATGTTTCAATTCATTGCAAAGGTATACAGTAAGGTGGAGTTCAGAGAACTGTGCAAGATACTCCAATTTCTTCAAACTGGTCAAACCATGTCTTTATGAAGATGGCTCCACTCTTCCGAGAAGACTTCCCTCAAAAATTTGGAGTGTGTCTGGGAATTTGTGTCCAATGAGCTAAAGAGCATTTGTGAGGTTAGACACTGATGTTGGATGAGAAGACATGGCTTGCAATCAACATTACAATTTATCCCAAAGGTGTTCAGTAGGGTTGAGGTCAGGGCTCGGTGCAGAAGACTTGAGATCCTCCACACCAAGCTGGTCAAACCGTGTCTTTATGGGGCTGGCTTTGTACACAGTATTGCTGGACCCATAAATGGTCTTCACCAAACTGTTACTACAGTAGTTGCACAGTAGAACCAGGGCAGATCCTAGGGTCACAGACGCCTGGGTGCAGAAATATTTCTGGCGCCCCTACATGGTCAGAGACTGGAGACATAGTACAGGAGATGGTCAGAGACTGCAGATATAATACAGGAGATGGTCAGAGACTGCAGATATAATACAGGCGATGGTCAGAGACTGCCGCTATGGTCTCCGGCTTTACCAGGATTGTTTTTAATAGTACAGGAGATGGTCAGAGACTGCACATATAATACAAGAGATGTCAGAGATTGCAGATATACTACAGGAGATGCTCAGAAACTGCAGACATAGTGCAGAAGATGCTCAGAGACTGCAGATATAATACAGACGATGGTCAGAGACTGCCGCTATGGTCTTTGGCTGATTTGCTCTTCTTCTCTGACAGGCGTAGGGGGGAGAGAGGATGGACTTGGGCAGGAAAGCATCGGCGGGGGTGACACAGTCTCTCCTCCTCTGATCCACTCCTGTCAGTTGCCAGCAGAGAGAGCTGCCTCTGGACACAGACAAGAAGAGGAGGAGGAGGAAGGGGAGCACTCTGGCACTTCAGCACCCCCCACCTCTGTGGCGCCTGGGTGCGCTGCACCCCATGCACCTGCCGAGGATCGACCCTGAGTAGAACCTTTTCAATGGAAAAAAATTGAATTCTATGATTTAATACTAAACTAAATGAGTCAGTTCAATTACTATTATTATTATTTTTTTATACCACAAATGTGATGGGAATTCAAAATGGGTTGACATTTCAGAAGTCTGAAAATGTAATTTTAGTTTTGAAATCCAGATTTGGGATTGAAGTTGAATCGGACCCGAATCCACATCTCAGAGATAAGATAATATGGATATGTAACTTCTCTGTATTGGATGAACTTTCCTGTAATTTTATTTATTTTTTCTTCCTGACCAGATGTGAACATGGCCGAGGAGCAGTCACATCTGAGGGAAACTGGTAGGTGGAGAAGGAGCTTGTATTGGTATCTGGCAACTTCTATAAATTATTTCTAGGTTTAATGCAGGTTAAGGTTTTAAGTTCAGTTGTTAATAAACGTTTCAGGCATCAAGCTTATGGCTGATATGATAGGGTGTCTAAGGTCTTTATCATTGCTACACTGGATGGTAAAAGTGTTTTCTTTATCCTAATGTAATATGAGCATAGGTGTGCACAGCTTATTGCATTAGGGTGTGCACCCTAAAGATCAAACGTATAGTACCAATCACTCACGATGAAAGGGGCCAATAAGTTACATATATACTGGCCCCTTCCCCAACTCATCCTAAAACATCCCCGCAGCAACAGCTGGAGGGGAAGGGAGAGTAAGGAAGCTGGAAGCGCTGCGGGAGGAATGAGGGGGGACCCAGGGCAGTAGGGAGAATCTGTGCTGCACAGGGTGATTATGGTGTGCCAGGGCACACATGGCACACCCTGTGTGCACGTCTATGAATATGAGACATCACAACTAGATTTAGGGCCAGTGGCGGCCCGTCTACAGCAATCACAAAAAAAGGCCCTTAAAAAAAAAAAAAAAGAAAAAAGTCCCTTTAAGTGCACTGTGTTCGGGCGCCAGACACAGTGCTCTATGGGAAGCACCATGTCTATGCAATCACAAGATTGCAGACGAGACACTTAATTTGAAGGGTTTAAATGAGCTTGTACTGCAGGCCATCGTGCAGGACAACTTCCGCCCACCCATAGTATCACTACGGCCGGGTGCTTTGTTCTCCACGTAAGACTCCACTTCCAGTGGGCTACATAAATATGACCGCTGCTGACGTATTGACTAATGCCCTTGTGTTCAGTGGAGAGGGGAGATCCCGCCCCCTTATGTAAATGAGTATGGGGTAGATTGTACCCCTACCCATTCACCAAAAAAAATAGTGTAGTGTTAAAAAATACAGTAGACAAATTTTGACAAGTCATTTATTAAAAATATCTTCTTCTCTGCTTCTTACTCAGGTCTTCCTCCATCTTCTCCCACTTCTTCATCCTCAGGTCTTCTCCTTCTCCCCCTGCTTTTTCTTCTTCTCCTGCTCGTCTTCTTTCTTCTGTCTTCTTTGTCAGGTGTTCTTCTTCCTCTGCCGCGGCTCCCCTGGTGACCCTCCTCCGATGTGTGTCCTGCGCCGATGTTAAGCATTTCTTAAATAATGATGGGGCGTGGCAATCAGATTACATCATCCAGAGGCCATACCCCCTTGTCATGTCACAGACCCATCATGCCCCTGACGGTGACGTTACAAGGGGGTGTGGCCTCCGGATGATGTAATCTTCCACACTCCTCTCTTGTACATACTGCTCACTGTCATACCCTCTACACTCCTCTCCTGTACATACTGCCCAGTGTCATACCCTCCACACTCCTCTCCTGTACATATTGCCCACTGTCATACCCGCCACACTCCTCTCCTGTACATACTGCCCACTGTCTTACCCTCCACACACCTCTCCTGTACATACTGCCCACTGTCCTACCCTCTACACTCCTCTCCTGTACATAGTGCCTACTGTCATACCCTCTATACTGCTCTCCTGTACATACTGCCCACCGTCTTGCCCTCTACACGCCTCTCCTGTACATACTGCCGACTGTCATACCCTTCACACGCCTCTCCTGTACATACTGCCCACTGTCATCTCCCCCACACTCCTCTCCTGTACATACTGATCACTGTCATACCCTCCACACGCCTCTCCTGTACATACTGCCCATACCCTCAACATTGCTCTACTGGTCATGAAGTAATATAAACTTGTGTATAATTTTTAGACTGCATAATAATTTTGGTGAATTTCTTTAAAAAATTTAGGTTTGTTTTTCTCTTTCTACAGTCTCCAGTTTGACCAGTAAAGTAATGGAGATCGATTCCACAATTAATAATATTTCAATAAATGGTAAGTTGAATTTCTGAAACAAATAACGTGTTGGTATCACAGGTACACTTACCAAGGCCGAGATGCTGAGGGCGGCTCACCTTTGCGACCTGGCGCGATCCTCCCCCTGGGATTGGGACAGGTGGAAGGACGCACCGGGAGGCACCGGTACCAGCGGGAAGATGCAGATCCGGCAGGTCAAGCAGGGACAGGCGGAAGATCAACCGGTATGGTTCGGAGCTGCAGCAGACGGGAAGACTGAAGCGAGGTTCCGGTAGACAAGGACAAGGCAGGAGAACAGTCTAGGAGACAAGCCGTGGTCAGGGGTTTTAAATTCGAGAAATGCGGAATGGAGCACTCTGATTGGCTCAGAATATTTGTGATATATTACAATACAAAATAATTGCGAATATTCGAGAAATGCGGAATGGAGCACTCTGATTGGCTCAGAATATTCTTGATATTTTATCGTAATTTCGCAAAAATGCGAATGAGAAATTTATTGCGGAATTTCGACAGTAACACTCTGAAATCGAATATATGTGTTATTTTAGCTAAAAACAATATTGTGAATTTCTCGAAAATAATCGCGCGATATCGCTATTGCTGAATAATCGCATTGCGATTTATCGGCAATATAAATTGATCGCTGCAGCTACTCGGCCCAAGGTCTCTAATCATACCAGCAATGCTTTTAGACGTCGATGGGGATCTCTAGGATGTGATCTGTTCTAAAAAAAAAAATAGAAAAAATACGAATATTCGAAATAGCGAATATTCACCGCGAAATTCGGAATATATCGCGAATACTCGAATATGCCATATTCGAGCCGAATATTCGCAATACGAATATTCGTGAGCAACACTAATCACGACCAGAATTGTTGTGAAGCCTTCCGAGGGAGGTAAATCCACTATAAAGTCCATGGACAACTCTGTCCATGGGCGTTCCGGAACCGGGAGAGTTTCAATAGGCCCCAGGACTTGGTCTTGGGCCCTTTACAGCGTTGGCAGCGGGAGCAGGATAAAACATAGGTCTTGCAGTCAAGTCTCCACTTTGGCCACCAGAAGGAGCGGCTGAGCAATTCGGCAGTCTTTCGTAACCCGAAATGGCCCTCTAATTTATGGTCATGAAACGTACTTAGTACTCGTTGCCTTAGTACCGCAGGTACAAAAATCTTACCCCGTGACCACAGCAAGTCGTCCTGTCTCTCTAGGGCAGATGCGGCTTGGTCGGTACATTCTTTGGATGCCTCCTTTAGGGAGTTTAGCAAGTCTGTTTGGGAGACTAAAAAAAAAGTTCTGGGCGGCCAAAACGGTACTAGGTTCCAGTGGGATGGAGGTATCTGAGAACATCCTAGAAAGGGCATCCGCCTTCCCGTTCTTTGAGCCGGGCCTGTAGGTGATGTGGAAATTGAAGCGAGTGAAAAAGAGGGCCCAGGTATTCCAAATTCTTGTGGTCCGTAAAGATTAGGATAGGATGGAGAGCCCCTTCCAAGAGATATCTCCACTCTTTAAGTGCGAACTTAATCGCCAACAGTTCCCGGTCCCCCACGTCATAGTTCCTTTCTGGGGAGGTCAATTTCCGGGATGCGTAGGCCACCGGGTGGAGGAGAGCTTTGGGTCCCTGTCTCTGTGATAAGATGGCGCCAGTAGCTATTTCAGAGGCGTCGACTTCCAAGACGAAGGGCAGAGCTGGGTCAGGGTGCCGTAGGACGGGTGCAGAGGAGAACATCACTTTAAGTTGAGTAAATGCTTCTTGTGCTTTCTGGGACCAGTGGAAGCGACACCCCTGACGTGTTAACTCAGTGATGGGGGCTACAATAGATGAGAAGCCAATGATGAACCTCCGGTAAAAATTGGCGAAGCCAATGAATCGTTGTATGGCCTTCTTGTCGCCTGGGGCTGGCCAGTCTTGGACCGCCTTGACCTTTTGCGGGTCCATAGCAATCCCCCTAGTAGAAATGATGAACCCCAGGAATTGGATTGTTGTCTTTTCGAATTCACATTTCTCGGCCTTGAGGTATAATTTGTGCTCCCTGAGAATGGCTAGGACCTTCTTAACGTGGGAACGATGTTGCTCGAGAGAGACCGAGAAGATGAGGATATCGTCTAAATAGACAACTAGGAAGTCATCTAGGTGTTGGTGAAAAATGTCATTGACTAGGTGCTGGAACGTGGCAGGGGCGTTGCAGAGGCCGAACGGCATCACCAGGTACTCAAAGTGCCCGAACCTGGATCTGAAGGCCGTCTTCCACTCGTCCCTGTCTCTGATCCGGACAAGATTTTAGGCCCCTCAGAGATCTAGTTTGGAGAAGAACTGGGCTGCCCGAAACCGCTGGAATAGTTCTGGGATGAGAGGTAGCGGATACCTATTTTTGATGGTAATTTTGTTTAGCTCCCTGTAGTCAATACAGGGTCTGAGGGACCCATCCTTCTTCTCGACGAAGAAGATCCCCGCCCCAGCGGATGAACTTCTTTTTTAAGTTTTCATCAATATATGCCTTGAGGGCGACTAGTTCCGTCTCGGACAAGGGGAAGATACGGCCAAAAGGGATCTTGGATCCGGGTAAGAGATCGATAGGGCAATCATATGGCCTATGCGGAGGAAGGTGATCAGCTTGTCGTTTGTCGAATACGTCTTTAAACTCGGCATAAGCAGAAGGGATGTGAAGGGAATTGTCCGACATAGTAGCTAGGGTGGAACAGGAGGTCTGGGCGGGCAGGAGGCAGTTTTGTGAACAGTAGGCGGATGAAAACTCGATCTCCTTCTTGTGCCAATCTATGCAGGGTTGGTGGACCTGCAACCATGGGAGTCCCAAGATGATGGGGAACAGTGGAGAAGGTATCAAATCCAGGCAAAGAAATTCTTGATGTCCTGTGTCAGAAATGGCAAGGATTGGCTGGGTTTCCTGAGTGACAAGTCCGGACCGGGGAAGAGAGCCGTCCGCTAGGTGGATTTGCAGATGAAAGTCCTTAGGGCGGCAGGGAACATGCAGCTTCAGGGCCAGGGCAGAGTCCAAGAAGCAGCTGCATGCCCCGGAATCAATTATGGCTGGCAGCCGGGTTTCCCCCTCTGGGAGCTGTAAAGAAAGAAAGAGGACAACATAAGTCTGTGGTAGGTTAGTAACGTGGCAATTGAAGGCGGGTGGCGGTTTACACTTACTAGGTTCCACCGGGCAGGAACGAAGGAAGTGGCCAGCCCCGCCACAGTACAGACACAAGTTGGACTGGCGTCTTCGCTGCCTTTCTTTGGGGGTGAGAGGAGGCCGGATAACCCCGAGCTGCATGGGTTCGGGGTCTGGAAGGGAGGAGACCGGTGGGACCGGGAGCGACGTAGGAGCGGGAGAGAATCTTGGTGGAATCCAACTGGGACGGTTTGTTTGGAAACGCTCCGCCCGCCGTTCCCAAAGGCGTCGGTCCAGCTGGGTAGCCGACTGAATCAACCCCTCCAGTGAGAAGGGGGGATCGACCCGAGCCAACTCGTCCTTGAGGGACTCAGATAGTCCTTGGCGGAATTGGTATTTCAGGGCCGCCTCATTCCATCCAGTGTCGGCGGACCATTTCCTGAACTCCGCAATATAGTCTTCGACGGGCCTCCTGCCCTGATTCAAGTTGTGGAGGGTAGCCTCGGCCGTGGCAGAACGCAGAGGGTCGTCATATAATTTGGACATGTGTTCAAAGAAGGAGTCCAACGTGTCCAATATCGGATTTCTTTGCTCCATCAGACTGTGGGCCCAGGCTTGAGGTTCATCAGAAAGGAGCGAGATTACAAAGCCCACTTTTACGGCCTCAGAGCAGAAAGTCCTGGGTTGCAAGGCCAGATACAGAGAACAAGCGTTTTTAAAGGCCCTGAACTTTTTGCGGTCGCCTGCAAAGCGCTCTGGTGTAGGCACCCGGGGTTCCGGGTGAGACACGACTACTGCTGGAGTTGAAGCAGGCTGAGAGGTGGACGCCCCTGATCCTGGGGTCACCGAAGGGGCTGCGGGTCCAGGTGTAGGGTTTAGTTGTTGAAGACGGCCATCCATCTGTAGGTACCCTTCTTGTAATTGTTGCACCGCCTCAGTTAGTGCCGAGACTTGTTGGCATAGTCTCGAAGGGTGAGCGCGCCCTGTCGGCCTCAGACATCTGGCTGGTTTGTACTATCACGGGTACACTTACCAAGGCCGAAATGCTGAGGGCGGCTCACCTTTGCGACCTGGCGCAAACCTCCCCCTGGGATTGGGACAGGGGGAAGGACGCACCGGGAGGCACCGGTACCAGCGGGAAGATGCAGATCCGGCAGGTCAAGCAGGGACAGGCGGAAGATCAACCGGGATGGTTCGGAGCTGCAGCAGACGGGAAGACTGAAGCGAGGTTCCGGTAGACAAGGACAAGGCAGGAGAACAGTCTAGGAGACAAGCCGGGGTCAGGGGTTTTAAAGAAGCAGACAGTCCAGTGTTCAAGCCAGGGTACAAAGGGCAGGAGAAAGCCAGGAGTCCAGGTTCAAGCCAAGGTCAAGGGATTGGAGAAAGCAGAGGTCCGGGAACGTAAGCCAAAGGTCAATCAGGTGAAGAATCCAATAACAGGTAACAAGTCAGGTACTCAAACGCTGTTTACAAACCAGCAACCAGAGGACTGTGGGAAGCTGATTTAAATTACCCGCTCAGGCTTCTGATTGGCCAGGGGCGGAACGAGATTGTGTGCGCCCGTGCACGCTCCCGCGCGCCGTCACGCGCGCGCTCCCGCGCACCGTCACGCGCGTGTGCCCGCGCACACGGCGCGCCGCCACGCCGCGCATGCGCGCACGCAGCCCAGGCGAGCGCACCCGAGCTGACCTGTCACGGAGCTGGGGCTGGATGGAGCTGGTCCCTTGACAGTTGGCAGTCCAATTCTTCCTATAATGCCGCCTCTCAAATGTCCTGGTTGAGTAGCATAGTCCTTGTTCCAACTGTTATACCCTCCATACCCCTCCCCTGTACATACTGCCCATTGTCATACCCTCCACACTCCTCTCCTGTACATACTATTCACTGTGATACCCTCCAAACTCCTCTCATGTACATACTGCCCACTGTCATACCCTCCACACTCCTCTCCTGTACATACTGCCCACTGTCATCCCCTCCACACTCTTCTCCTGTACATACTGCCCACTGTCATATCCTCCCACACTCCTCTCCTGTACATACCACCCACTTTCATACTCCCATATTGCTCTACTGGTCATGAAGTAAAATAAATGTTTTAAATGTTGTATGAAGTCTTGATCGATTCATGTTTGTTTTCCTCTTTCTACAGCCTCCAGTATGACCAGTAAAGTAATGGAGATCAATTCCACAATTCATTATATTTTTGTAAATGGTAAATCTAATTTTTAAAGCAAATAACTTTTATTGGAGTCTGTGAGATCCCCCATTGCCCCACTCTTTGGTGTCCTAGTTGAGTAACACATTCCTTGTTCTTCGACTCTAATGCCCCGTACACATGACCAGGTTTTCCGATGGGAAAATTGTGAGGAGAGCTTTTGGCCAGGAATCCCGGCCGTGTGTATGCTCTATCGCTGTTTTTCTGACTGGAAAACTGCCGGAATCGACCAGCTCTCTTTTTTCGCGTCTGGATTCCCGGCTGACTTTTTCCCCCGGAGGAAAACAGACGTTTTTGGCGATGGAGCATACCTGAGCTCTCATCTGTGTTTTCCCGACGGGAAAATTAAATGTGTGTACGGGGGAAAAGTAGAGAGCAGGTTTTTGGTTTTCCCCTCTGGATTTCTGACGGACCTTTTGCCATCGGCAATCCCGGTCGTGTGTACAGGGCATCGCCCCCCTACCAGTCATTAATAAAAATAAAAAATAGTCTCAAGTAGTCTCTGCCACTGCGGTTCACATACAGTGAAAAAAATAGACTGCAGCAGCCTACAAACCCTAAACCAAAAAGTAATATAATATGTAGTAATAGTTACTCTGTAGGAGTGGAACATCTCCTTTGCGGGGGGCGGGGGGTGATGGCAACTCAGTCGGGGTTCCCAGTGGGCTGTAGAATCTGGAGACCATCCTGGACTTACAACTGTCAATGATGAACGTTACTACCTTTTTATGGATTACTGCCAAATCACGGACTCTAATGCCTCGTACACACGGCCGGGATTTTCCGACGAGAAAAAGTCAGTCGGGAATCCCAATGGGGAAAAAAGAGAGCCAGTTCTCTATTTTTGACGGCTGTTTTCCTGTCTAAAAATCTGCAACAAAGCTCTCATCTCAGTTTTTCCAATGGGAAAACTGGCCGTGTGTACGAGGCATAAGGGACATCTTGTGGATATAATGCCTAGATAGACTTTTGCTATTGCCTAAGGGGCACAGCATGTAGGATGCTGTCTAGAGTAGGCCATAGTGCCAATTCTAGGGACAACTGTATTTGTAGAATGTGCTTAAAGCAGCCAACCAACCATTGAATGGTTGACAGGCAAGTGTGATGGACACTCTGATAGTGAAGGGGTGTGATGCTTGGACCCTTAATTAGCAACTGGCTCCCCACATACCGGGGCTTTCCTTGCAGCACAGAGTGCCTAAGGACTAAGTCAGGAGTCATTGGAGAGAGTGTGATGTATGAGGTACCCAGGAGTCCAGGAGACCACATCAATGCTGTACCCTTGCCTAGGCCAACAAGGCCCAGGCCTAGGGCAGCACTCTGCAGGGGGGCAGCACGGACAGTGTCCCCGCCGGCTTGCGCTACACTGTTAGGAAAATTAGTTTAGCACCCCCATAAATCAGCCGCGTCGCTTCTAATTTTTTACCATCCCTGTCCCATTGCAGAGATTTCCCTTAATTTCTTGTCCCATAGCCAAACAGGAAGTGAGAGGAAATCTATGCAAATTAAGGGAATCCATTGACAAACCCCCCCCCCCCCCCAGGACATCAGAACTAGTGTCCCCACTTGAAAATTTCAGGGTGAGTCTTAAACTGCAAGGGGTGTGGCCTTGACAGGAAGGGTGGGTCATATTTAAATTGGGGGGTGCATGAGTTCAGGCCTAGGGCAGCACAAAACCTAAATGCACCCCTGGACCACATCCCCTTTAGTAACTTCAGACCAGGCCATGAGCAGTTGAAGCAACTTTACTGAACTTTAAAAAACTAATAATAAAAATGCCATAAAATTATCCCCTATTTTGTAGACGCTATGGGCCAGATTCACGTAGGAGAGCGTATCTTTGTGCGGGCGTAACGTATCCTATTTACGTTACGCCTCCGCAACTTTTACAGGCAAGTGCTGTATTCACAAAGCACTTGCTCCGTAAGTTACGTTGGCGTAGCGTAAATGGGCCGGAGTACCCGCGCGCAATTCAAATTAGCAGGTAGGGGGCGTGTTGTATTTTAATGAACGGCGAGTCGGTGACCCCACGTAAATGACGTGCCGAACTAACTGCGCATGCGCCGGCTGTGGACGTATCCTAGTGCGCATGCTCCAAGTCACGTCGCAAATAGTCAATGAAACCAACGTCAATGTAACTTACGCCCAGCCCCATTCTGAATCGGCTTACGCAAACGACGTACAATTTAAAAATTTTGGCGCGGTTCCGAAGTCCATACTTAACATTGGCTGCGCCATCTGTTTGTTGGAATAACTTTACGCCTGAAAAAGGCCTTACGTAAACGGCGTATCTGATTGGACCGCGATCGCCTAGGACCTGTCAGTGTCCTAGGCCATCGCCTACAGGGAGGGGCTGCAATAAGGCGATTAAGTCTAATCGCCTTACCAGCCCCTCGCGGAAGCAGGAAGTGGGACAGGAAGTCCCACTCCTCCTGAAGCCCCCACTCCCCCCCCAAAAAAATGACATGCCAAATGTGGCATGTAAGGGGGTGTGGAGTGGAACAAGCGGAAGTTCCATTTCTGGGTGGAACTCCGCTTTAATATATGCAAAGAAAAGGGTGAACAATTCCTTTCAAGCGAGAAAAGACCCCCATTAATCGGAGGTGTGACCTCTTCTGCAAATGTTTTATTTAAGGATTTGTTCCACTTGGGATAAGGTGACAGTTCAGTACAAGTCTCACCATCCTCTCCCTCTCCCTCTCTCTCTCTCTCTCAGGCACTGCTGGTCTATTGTGCGGTAAAGACTGGACGTTCTATAAACTCAATTGTTACTACAAGTCTACAATTAAGACGTCATGGAATTCCGCCAAAGAAGACTGTGAGAAAAAGACGTCCCACCTGGTGATCATCAATGGGGATGGTGAGATGGTAAGAGTATCAGGCACCTCAAACTAGGGTGACCACGTGTCCCGGATTGCCCGATTACTCACTGACAGTACTTGTCCTGGCCGGGAATGCCTGGAGGAGCACAGTCCCCGCCCCCTGTTTGTGATTGGAGAAATCATAAATCCCGCCTCTTGTGTCCAATCACTGTGCTGTGATTCGTTACAGCACAAGCTGATTTTTGGGAAGGGGGGGTGTCCCTGAATGGTAGTTTGGAAATGTGGTCACCCTATCTCAAACATGTCTCCATGACTTTTGTTACCGACTCTTCCCATGTTTAATCTCCACTTCAGATATTGATCTCTTCATACATAAAAGATTTCTGCATCATAGAATTATTAACCACTTCAATACCGGCCCATAGTCATATGACGTCCACAGAGGGGATCTCGCATCCTGGATGGGCGTCATATGACATCCTGGGCTTTGTGCAATGATATCTGAATGATGGGGGCAGCTACAGGCATCATTCAGACATCATTATTTGCCGGCGTAAACATAAGAACAATCATAGTGGTGTTTCCGTTCTTATAGGCGGCGGGAGGGGACATCCCCCTCTCCTGCCGCCATCTGGTGCTTCTCCGGGCTCTCCCGTGCCATCGGGGGGCCTGGAGAAAGAATTGTCCAGCGCCGGATGGGAAGTATAGAGATGACTGGTGACCAGATGGTCACCAGTCATCTTTATGACCATCGGAGGCCCGGGCACGATGTTGTGACATCACGCCCGGGTACCCGGAAGTAAACAAAGCCGCAATTGCGGCTAGTAAGCAGGAGATCGGTGATTTTTTTTCACAATCTCATGCTTTCCAGCCTAGAGGAGAGATGTGGGGTCTTATTGACCGCCCCTCTTTCCATAAAGAGGACCTGTCACACACTATTCCTATTACAAGGGATGTCTACATTCCTTGTAATAGGAATAAAAGTGATTAAAAAAATGTAATAAAAAAAAGTGTAAAAAAAAAAAAAAATTGGAATATAAAAAAAAAATTCCTCTACCTCCTGTGCTATTCCTCCAGCTTGCTGGGGAGGGAGGGAGACAGAGGTCATCATGTCCTCCAGTGTAACAGATCCTGAGGTAGATGGGATAACAGGAGCAGCATCCAGGACCCCCTCCTCACTCTCCACCCATACTGCCACCGCCAATGCTTTTCCAAGATTGGTGTCATACTTTATTTTCCAGAACCTCTCCTCATTCTGGAACTTCTCCTTGAATGCTCTGCTCATTTCCTTTACCGATTTCGCCAGATTATGCTGCATCTTGATGGCGTTCTCCAAAACTTTAGGCTCTTCTTAATTCTCACAGAATGGTCAGTAACCCGCTCTCTGAAAGCAGGGCTAGATTCCCATGTAGGCAGTCTTTTTTTTTTTTGAGAAATCTGATCGTAACAAAATCTAGGGGACGTGAAAGGTGAAAAGTCGCACACCCAGAGACTGACAGCAGTCAGGATCTGACATTCCTCCAGGCCTTTGGTCCAAGCCCCTGGCCACCACCTGTCTTTCTCTAGACCTCAAATCTTTCCAACCTCTCCCAGAATGTTGTTTACCACCACCTCAACAGGAAGGACATTTGTTGTGAGTGTAAACCTGACACGTGAAGTAACGCACTACTAAACTAATAAGTGTCTCCAAATCAGAATCCCAGCAAGTCTCAAAGGCCCCGTATGACCACTCCACATAACTCAAGCGGGAAAGGAAAGGGATACCCAGAGCTCCACGTACTTATAGGCTTCTACATTGAAGGGGCACTTAAGCAAGAAATGGTCTATTGTCTCCTCCACACTGCCACACTCCACTGTTGGAAACAACCACGGTTCTCCACAGAGCGATGCTTCAAGTTGCTCTTCACATAAAGTCTGCCATAGAATGATCACCAGGCCAAATCTTGAAAATTTAAAGGGATTCTCTTCATATTCAGGACACTTAAAGTGTATATGTCAGAGCTATATGAACGTATAATAATGGTGTGTGACTACAGGAGGACATTAGAGTGTAAGCTCCTCTGCCACAGACACTGATGTGATTGGTTCTGTGTATTGCTGAATAGGTCACAAATATTATAACAATGATAATTACATGTCTAGATGAAAATCACTGCATTGTAACAGTTTCCATCTTTTGTCTTTTTGAAGAATTTCCTACGTACATTTTCACAGAAAGAAAGTCCATGGGTTGGTCTCAACAAGACGGAGCCTAATAAATGGCAATGGGTGGATGGGACTGTTTTTAAGACTAAAGAGTAAGTCCCCCCTCCACATCCGTTTTTTTTAGAAATTACAAGTCATAAATGTGATCAGCTTCACTGTCTGTCTGTGTAGATGTTGAAGATTATATATACTGTACCCATTGTAAATATCACCATTAGTACTTTTTTAGGTTTAGAGAACATTCAGGAATCCCCTGCTTCTCTCCTGCTTAGCAGGGCCGATCCTAGGCAGGGTGCACAGGGTGCTTTGCACCCAGGCGCCTGCAGAGGTGGGGGACGAGAGTGCCAGAGTTCTCCTCTCCCTCCTTCTCTCCTTGTTTGTGTCCGTCCAGAACTAGTGTTCTACGCATAGGTGGGTGTCCGTCCAGAACTGATGTGTGAGCATAGGGCAGCCCGTCCAGCCTGGCAGTGCTCGGGGGAGGGGCCGCTCCTCTTCCTGACACAAGGGTTCTAGTTTTCAGTGGCTGGTGAGTGCTGATGTGCAGAAATAAATTCCTCACACTGGGGGGTCTTGGATCCCGCACTTTCTCCACCAACTCCAGTTGGAATGCCTTCCCCTCCCATCTGCACAGAGCGATAACCGATGTTAGTCACAGTGTTCAGTGTGATGGCATCCACAGCATCCCTTTACATGTACTCTGGGCTGCCCCTGTTCTAGATTTTTATGGCATGATAGATTGCATAGGATACACAGCCCCTGTCCCTTCCTGCGCCTCAGTAGTCCGTCTACAGATGTGATATAATGAGATGTACCAAGAGCCCTTTCACACTGACAGAGCGGGGGCGTTGGCGGTAAAGCACCGCTAGTTTTTCTCTCTAACAGAAGCCCTCTCTGTGTCCATCCAGGTCCCAAATAAAGTACTCTGCTTCTCTTCCTGTATTTTGTTTATTGTTAAGAGATCATGTAAGGATCCCAGTGTAATGAAGACTTTGTGGGGAAGCATCTCTGTGGCCATATAGGCATTTGTAAAGGGGAGGAGTTAGTAAAATGACCACGCCCATGTGGGGGGGTACCAGAAATATTTGTGACCCTAGGATCGGCCCTGCTGCTTAGTATCAGCTTCAGCCCTGGTCACTAATGGAATTTCTTCTTTGCAGGTTCTGGCAGAATGGTCAGCCCGATAATAAGAATGGAATAGAAGATTGTGCTCAGTTCAGAGAAGGAGATGGCTTGAATGATGTGGATTGTTCTGCGACAAAACCGTTCATCTGCGAGAAGGAATTATTCTGAAGTCTGCCGCTTAACCTCAGAAGACACCTCCCGTCTCTATCTGCTCTTTTATTCTCCCACTTCCTACTACAGTGATATAAAATGGGCTAAAAACATAGAGAAATGTGCAAGCTCCCATGCCTGATCATCTCCTAAAATTGCTGTGATGAATCTCAAAATGTCATGCCTTGTACACACGTGCGGGTTTTCCGGCGGTAAAAACGTTTTACTGCCGAGAAACCCGAGGGGAAAGCCGAAAAACCTGCTCGGCAGCTTTCCCCCTACACACAGCCGGTTTTCCTGGCAGGAATACTGCCATGAGGGCTTTGACTGGGAAACCCGGCCGTGTGTATGTTCCACCGCAGTGTTTCCCATTAGGGATGAGCCGAACACCGCCCCGGTTCGCATCCAGAACATCCAAACGGACAGATAGTTTGCGCAAACTTTCGAACCCTGTTAAAGTCTATGGGACTCGAACATGAGAAATCAAAAGTGCAAATTTAAAGGCTTATGCTGCGCACACACGACCATTTTTAATGGTCTAGAAAAAAAACAATTGGCCAGATCCACAGAGCTAGTACGCCGGTCTATCTCCTGATACGCCGGCGTACTTTCAAATTTTGCGCGCCGTATCACTAGTTTGAATCCTCAAACCATGATACGACGGCTTTGGGCTTCGATCCGACAGGCTTACGTCTTCGTACGCCTTCGGATCTACACTGCAATCCTTTTGCGCCCGCTGGGTGGAGTTTGCGTCGTTTTCCGCGTCGGGTATGCAAATTCGCTTTTTACGGCGATCCACAAAGTTACGATCGGCCGTTGCATTCTCTAACGTCGTCGCTAGTCGGCTTTTTACGGCGTATAGTTAAAGCTGCTATTATCCGGTCTATAGTTAGACTTGCCATGTTAAGTATGACCGTCGTTCCCGCGTCGAATTTTCATTTTTTTTTGCGCAAGTCGCCTGTGAATAGGAATGTACGTAAATTACGCTACTAAAAAAAAAAAAAAGATTCGACGTAATTTCGCGCAATGCACGGCGGGAAATTTCTGAACGGAGCATGCGCAGTTCAATCGCCGCGGGGATGCGCCTAATTTAAATGATTCACGCCCCCTAATCGCGTATTTCGATTCCGCCGTGAGAAATACACTACGCCGCCGTACCTTACGGGCCGAAATCTTCCTGGATTCGGACACATCAGACAATTTTGTCAAATTTTTGGGACCATTGTCATTTTCACAGCAAAAAATGCTATAAAAATGCATTGTTTACTGTGCAAATGACAATTGCAGTTTGGGAGTTAACCACTAGGGGGCACTGTACGGGGTTAAGTGTGACCTCATATGTGTTTCTAACTGTAGGGGGGCGGGGCTGGACGTGTGACGTGTGACATCATTGATTGCCTTTCCCTTATATCAGGAAACAGATATAACAGTTTGGGAGTTAACCACTAGGGGGCGCTGTATGGCTTAAGTGTGACCTCATATGTGTTTCTAACTGTAGGGGGGCGGGGCTTGATGTGTGACGTCATTGATTGCCTTTCCCTTATATCAGGATACAGATATTAGGCGGCGTACACACGATCGGATATATCCGATGAAAACGGTCCGCGGACCATTTCCATCGGATATGTCCGATCGGGAGTTTGATCCGATGGCGTGTACACACCATCGGATCAAATTCCCCGCCGCCGGAAGGCGCGGTGACGCGGCGGTGACGTTGACGCCGCCGCGTCACCGCCACGTCACCGCACCAGGAAGTAAAACACTTCCGCGCATGCGCCGAATCCATTCGGCAGCGGCGCGGCGGTGGTGGGAGCCGACATGTCTGCTGGTAAGTGTACTAACCAGCAGACATGTCGGGCGGACAGATTCCCACCGGATAGATTTCAAAGCATGCTTTGAAATCTGTCGGGTGGAGAAATCTGTCCGCTAGCCCATACACACGAGCGGAGATGTCTGCTGAAACGGTCCATCGGACCGTTTTCAGCGGACATATCCCCTCGTGTGTACGCGGCCTAACAGTTTGGGAGTTAACCACTAGGGGGCGCTGTATGGCTTAAGTGTGACCTCATGTGTGTTTCTAACTGTAAGGGGGGGGGGCTGGACGTGTGACATCATTGATCGCCTTTTCCTTATATCAGGAAACAGATATAACAGTTTGGGAGTTAACCACTAGGGGCCCTGTCATGGCTTAAGTGTGACCTCATATGTGTTTCTAACTGCAGGGGGGGGGGGCTGGACGTGTGACGTCATTGATCGCCTTTTCCCTATATCAGGAAACAGATATAACAGTTTGGGAGTTAACCACTAGGGGGCCCTGTCATGGCTTAAGTGTGACCTCATGTGTGTTTCTAACTGTAAGGGGGGCGGGGCTGGACATGTGACGTCATTGATCGCCTTTTCCTTATATCAGGAAACAGATATAACAGTTTGGGAGTTAACCACTAGGGGGCCCTGTCATGGCTTAAGTGTGACCTCATGTGTGTTTCTAACTGTAAGGGGGGCGGGGCTGGACATGTGACATCATTGATCGCCTTTTTCCATATATCAGGAAACAGATATAACAGTTTGGGAGTTAACCACTAGGGGGCCCTGTCATGGCTTAAGTGTGACCTCATATGTGTTTCTAACTGTAGGGGGGCGGGGCTGGACATGTGACGTCATTGATCGCCTTTTCCTTATATCAGGAAACAGATATAACAGTTTGGGAGTTAACCACTAGGGGGCCCTGTCATGGCTTAAGTGTGACCTCATATGTGTTTCTAACTGTAAGGGGGGTGGGGCTGGACGTGTGACATCATTGATCGCCTTTTCCCTATATCAGGAAACAGATATAACAGTTTGGGAGTTAACCACTAGGGGGCCCTGTCATGGCTTAAGTGTGACCTCATATGTGTTTCTAACTGTAGGGGGGGCGGGGCTGGACATGTGACGTCATTGATCGCCTTTCCCTTATATCAGGAAACAGACGATCAATAACAGCGCCTCAACGAAGAACAGGGAAGGTGTGTTTACACTCATCTCTTTCCGTTCTTCAGCTCCGGGGACCGAACGCGGGACTCCGGCGGGTACGTGATTGTGCCCAGCCGTGCCATTCTGCCGACGTATATCGGTGTTAGGCGGTCCTTAAGTGGTTAACGACATAAAAAAATATATATTTTCACATCATGAAAAACGGTCGTGTACTCGGCATAATAGGCAAATTTTTGTCCCAAAAAGTGTTTGGGGCCCCGGGTCCCGCCCCAGGGGACATGTATCAATGCAAGAAACTGTTTTAAAAACAGCCGTTTTTCAGGAGCAGTGATTTTAATGATGCATAAAGTGAAAAAAATAAAAGTGAAATATTCCTTTAAATATCGTGCCTGGGGGGGTGTCTATAGCATGCATGTAAAGTAGCGCATGTTTCCCGTGTTTAGAACTGTCCCTGCACAAAGTGTCATTTCTAAAGGAATAAAAGTGTAGAGCAGCTGCTGGTTTAGATTTTGGGTTTTGCACGTTACCTCCAAGTTCGTTGTCAGGGGAAGTAAGTCCTTAGAAATTGCAATGTCCACACAAGATGTAAAACCTTCAACTGTTTTATTTTTGCTGCATACAACTTGTGAAGAAAGTACAGAGAGAAGGAGAAGGTTCAGGTACGCTGTACAGAGTGCACAAAAATGTCTAAAGTTCCAGTCAGTCAGTCACCACTCTCTCCTGAGTGGGTATTGTTCACCCAGACAGACCCCTCTCACGTGGCCTAGCAGCCGGAGTGATGCACGGACAGTCTCTGCCACAGACCGTCTGATTATGGATAGCCAGAAATTCTCTGCCACAGGATTTTAGTCCCAAAATTTGATTTAGAAAGGAACTCGATTCAAATGCAATTCGAAGGGAATTAGATTCAAATTTGAATCAATAGAATAGAAAATAAAATGATAGAATAGAAAAGAATGGAAAATAATAGAACAAAGAAAAGAAGAGAATAGAAAGAATATAACAATATAAACCATTTTCCCAAAAGTGTATTTCGAATAGAATAAATTTGAATTTAAATAGAAAAGAAAGAAAGAAAATAGGAAAAAAAAAAGAAAAGAATGGACACAAAACAATACAATAAATAAAAAATAAATAAAAAATAAATAAAAATTACAGTTTTGAGTAGAATAGAAAAAAAATAATAGAAAATAATAGAACAAATAATAGAAAAGAAGAGAATAGTAAGAAAATAACAAGTTTCCCAAAAGTGAATTTCGAATAGAATTTGAATAGAATAGAAAATAAATAAATACAATAGGAAATACAAACAATAGAAAAAAAAACAATACAATAAAATGAAATAATAAAAAAATAACCATCTTTAAAAAGTACAGTTTTGAGTAGAATAGAAAATAAATAAATACAATATGAAATAAGAACAAAAGAAAAAAAACAATATAATAAAATGAAATAATAAAAAAAATAACCATCTTCCGAAAAATTCGAATTTTGAATAGAATGAATTTGATTTTGAAAATAATTTGATTCAAATGCAATTCAAATGGAATTAGATTGAAATTTGAATCGATAGAATAGAGAATTAAAAAATTTGAATAGAAAAGAATGGAAAATAATAGAACAAAGAAAATAAGAGAATAGAAAGAATATAACAATATAAACCATTTTCCCAAAAGTGAATTTCGAATAGAATAAATTTGAATTTAAATAGAAAAGAAAGAAAGAAAATAGGAAAAAAAAAAAGAATGGAAAAAAAACAATACAATAAATACAATAAAAAATATATAACCATCTTTAAAAATTACAGTTTTAAGTAGAATAGAAAATAAAATAATAGAAAATAATAGAACAAATAATAGAAAAGAAGAGAATAGTAAGAAAATAAAAAGTTTCCCAAAAGTGAATTTTGAATAGAATTTGAATAGAATAGAAAATAAATAAATACAATATGAAATAAAAACAATAGAAAAAACAATAGAAAAAAAAACAATACAATAAAATGAAATAATAAAAAAAATAACCATTGAATGAATTTGATTTTGAAAAGAATTTGATTCAAATGCAATTTGAATGGAATTAGATTCAAATTTGAAATGATAGAATAGAAAATTAAATAATAGAATAGAAAAGAATGGAAAATAATAGAACAAAAAAAGAAGAGAATAGAAAGAATATAACAATATAAACCATTTTCCCAAAAGTGAATTTCGAATAGAATACATTTGAATAGAAAAGAAAGAAAGAAAATAGAAAAAGAAAAGAATAGAAAAAAAACAATACAATAGACTGAAATAAAAAAATATATCTTCCAAAATTCTAATTTTGAATAGAATAGAAAATAGAATTAGATAATAGAATAGAAAATAATAGAACAAATAATAGAAAACAAGAGACTAGAAAGAATAAAACCACATAACCATTTTAAGAAAAGTACATTTTTAATAGAAAAAAAAATTGAATTTGAAAAGAATAGAAAATAAAGAAATAGGAAAAAGAATATTATTATTATTATACAGGATTTATATAGCGCCAACAGTTTACGCAGCGCTTTACATCAGGGAAGACAGTACATTCACAATACAAATCAATACAGGAGGGATCAGAGGGCCCTGCTCGTAAGAGCTTACAATCTAGAATAGGAAATAAAAGAATATAAAAAAAACAATACAATAGAATGAAATAGAAAAAACATAACCATCTTCCAAAATGTGAATTTTGAATATAATAGAAAGAAATAGAAAATTAAAAAAAATTAAAAGAATAGAAAAAAAAACAATACGATAGAATTAAATAAAAACAATATAACCATCTTCCAAAATGTGAATTTTGAATATAATAGAAAATAATACAACAAAAATAGAGAACAAGAGAATAGAAAGAATATAACAATATAAATCATTTTCCCCAAAAGTAAATAGAAAATAGAGTTAGATAATAGAATAGAAAATAATAGAACAAATAGAAAACAAGAGAATAAAAAAAGAATATAACCATTTTCCAAAAAGTGAATTTTGAATAGAAAAAAAAAATGAATTTGAAAAGAATAGAAAAGAAATTAATAGGAAAAAGAATAGGAAACAAAGGATAGGGAAAAAAAAACAATATAATAGAATGAAATAAAAAAATATAACCATCTTCCAAAACTCAAATTTTAAATACAATACAATAAAATAATAGAATAAAAAAATAATAGAACAAATAATAGAAAACAAGAGAATAGAAAGAATATAACAATATAAACCATTTTCCCCAAAAGTGAATAGAAAATAGAGTTAGATAATATAATAGAAAAAATAATAGAAAACAAGAGAATAAAAAAAAGAATATAACCATTTTCCAAAAAGTGAATTTTGAATAGAAAAAAAATTGAATTTGAAAAGAATAGAAAAGAAAGAAACAGGAAAAAGAATAGGAAATAAAGGATAGAAAAAAAAAACATTACAATAGAATGAAATAAAAAAATATAACCATCTTCCAAAATTAAAATTTTGAATAGAACAGAATAGAAAATAATAGAATAAAAAAATAATAGAACAAATAAAAGAAAACAAGAGAATAGAAAGAATATAAAAATATAACCATTTTCCAAAAAGTGAATTTTTAATGGAATACATTTGAATTTGAAAAAAATAGAAAAGAAAGAAATAGGAAAAAGAATAGGAAATAAAACAATAGAAAAAAAACAATACAATAGAAAAAATATAACCATCTTCCAAAATGCAAATTTTGAATAGAATATAAAAAAATAAAATAGGAAAAAAAGAAAGGAATAGAAAAACAAACAATACAATAGAATGAAATAAAATATATATATATAATATAACCATCTTCCAAAATTCTAATTTTGAATAGAATAGAAAATTAAATAATATAATAGAAAATATCAGAACAAATAGAAAAGAAGAGAATAGAAAGAATATAACAATTTCCTCAAAAGTGAATTTCGAATAGAATAAATTTGAATAGAGTATTAAAGAAATAAATACAATAGGAAATAAAAAAAATAGAAAACAAAACAATAAAATATAATTAAATAAAAAAAATATAACCATCTTTCAAAATGAGAATTTTGAATAGAATATAAAGAAATAAAATAGTAAAAAAAAGAAAGGCATAGAAAAAAAAACAATACAATAGAATGAAATAAAAAAAAAATATAACCATCTTCCAAAATTCGAATTTTGAATTGAATAGAAAATTAAATAATATAGTAGAAAATATTAGAACAAATAGAAAATAATAGAATAGAAAGAATATAACAATTTTCCCAAAAGTGAATTTCCAATAGAATAAATTTGAATTTGAATAGAATATTAAAGAAATAAATACAATAGGAAATAAAAAAAAAAATAGAAAACAAAACAATAAAATATAATGAAATAAAAAAAAATAACCATCTTCCAAAAATTCGAATTTTAGAATAGAATAAATTTGATTTAGAATGAAATTTGATTAAAATTCAAATCAATTTTATATTTTTTGAATTTGGTGGAATTGAGTTCAACTCGACCGAATTCTGAAAAAATCGAATCAATTCATTTTTTTTTTGCAGAATTTATTTTGTTTATTCAAACAAAATAAATTCTGTACAAAAAAAAAAAAAAAAACGAATCGAACGAATTTATGTAAATAATGAATCGAAACAAAACAAAGCAATTTTTTTTTTTCATCCTGCCCTGGTCACCCTGCTGCCATTGCTCCAGATCAGAACGGTTGGCACAGATACAGTAATTCCCTTAGAGCAGGGATCCTTAAACTACGGCCCTCCAGCTGTTACAGAACTACACATCCCATGAGGCATTGCAACACTCTGACATTCACAGACATGACTAGGCATGATGGGAATTGTAGTTCCTGAACACCTGGAGGGCCGTAGTTTGGAGACCCCTGCCTTAGAGCATCACGTTTTCTGTACCTAGTATACAAATTACCTTCTTTACCGGCTCACCAGAGAAACTCGAGAATTATTTTTGGAATGCGGAAATTCACCAACTGAAATCATGTAAAATTCACCTACAAATGATCTGTGTGAACAAAGGCAGTGCTCTAGTGCCCCCTGGCTGTCATGGCTGGAAAATCAGACGTGTCAATGGAGTAATACCAAAGCATGCTCTAACTGGCCAATTTTGGTAAAATTTTTGCTCATGCAGCAAAAATATACATTAAAAAAAATGAACGAGGAAGAGGACTTCCTTGGTACCCCCAGAGACTTCACAACACAACCAAACCGACAATATTTAAAAAATGTATTTTATTACAAATGCAACATTAAAATACAAAAAGCCTGCAAGCCTAATATGAGCCCCCCCCCCCCCCCCCCTCGGACTAAAAACTTAGGGCCAGATTCAGGTACAATTGCCCTGGCGCAGTATATCAGAGATACGCTACGCCGCCGTATTTTACCTGGCTCTAAGTCGAATCCAGGAAGATTTCGGCCCGTAAGGTACGGCGGAAAAAGCCAAATAGCGACGACGTTAGAGAATGCTACGGCCGATCGTAACTTTGTGGATCGCCGTAAAAAGCTAATTTGCATACCCGGCGCGGAAAACGATGCGAACTCCACCCAGCGGGTGCAAGAGTATTGCAGCGTAGACCTGAATACGTACGAAGGCGTAAGCCTGACGGATCGAAGCCCGCAGCCGTCGTATCGTGGTGTGAGGATTCAAACTAATGATAAAAGGGAAAGGTTTGGGACTTTGCATGAAACACTTGGGAATAGTGCTTCCATCCCTAGTATGTGGAAATAAAGAGGGGGGGCTGGAGTAATGGGACTTTAAATGAGACAGTTGACAGGTAGAGGTTGAGTTAAAACAACAGGTCAGTTTATTACATGTATAAATACTGAAGCCTCAGCAAAGTGAGTGGTAGCATGCGCATGTGTGCATGTCGTACCTACATAATAAATGTACATTACGGAGGAGAAGGCGTTCGACAGGGTGGCCTGGGATTACATGCGCGAAGTCTTAAAAACAATTGGTCTTCACCCGCGCATGTTAGCACATATTTCTGCTTTGTATTCTACCCCCAGTGCGAGTGTGCGGGTTAACGGTCACCTGTCGGACGCCTTCCCCATAAGCAATGGTACCCGCCAGGGCTGTCCCCTGTCTCCCCTAATTTTTGTTTTAACCTTAGAACCCTTCCTTAACAAACTCCGTTCTAATCCCGATATCAAAGGCATGATGGTGGGAGGTAGGGAGTATAAGGTAGCCGCTTTCGCGGACGACATACTCCTCTCCTTGACCCTGCCGAGAATTTCCCTACCGAATTTGTTGTTAGATATAGAACTCTTTGGGAAATTATCCCATTTTAAGATCAATTATTCGAAATCCCACGCATTGAATGTATCACTCCCGAGGCGTGACGTGGAGGACTGACGAACCTCCTTCCCCTTCCAGTGGAATGAAAGGGCTATTACGTACCTGGGTATTCGAATTACGGCTGATTTAGCCCACCTCTATAATGATAACTTTCTAGTGGCCCTCAGGAAGGCCCAACAGGATTTAAAGGACTGGGGGGCCCTTAATGTCTCTTGGTTCGGCCGCTCGGCCCTCTTGAAAATGATAACTCTACCGCGCCTACTGTACCTCTTGCAATGCATCCCAATTGGCTTGCCTCCCTTCTTCTTTGCAACATATAAGAAAGCTGCGTCAGCGTTTATCTGGAAAAATTCACCTCCTCGCATTAGGTACACAAGGCTGACCCGCCCGAAGACCAGAGGAGGCATCGGCCTCCCGGATCTCTTCCAATATTATCCAGGGCTGGTGCAAGGATTTTTGACACCCTAGGCGAAGCCTCATTTTCCCCCCCCCCCCCCCATTCGCTCCTCCGCTCACTGAGATTTTTGCGGTGCCTCTTCACCTATACTATAGCCATGGTCCACATGCCTGCACCTGTGCCCCTGGACCTGGCCCAAAGACAACTAAAGAATGGCGCCGGCTCACTTCCTCACGCCACAGGCTAGAGCAGTATACAGAGAGGCTAAAGCCCCTTTCACACTTGCGGACCATGTGTACGCTTTCTCATCCATCTGTTTGCGGACATATATTGATCCCTATGAGATCATGTCCTATTTTTTTTTCCGTCTGCGGATCGGATGTACACGGACCTACGGTCCGTGTTCATCCGATTCCCCCATAGGGGAGAGCGGAGAAAAGACAGAGCGGTCCCTGCACAGTGTGCGGAGACCGCCCTGTCATCTGACGGCTCAGCGGGGATCAACGGAGCGATCCCCACTGAGCTTACGGAGCACACGGAGACGGATCAATACTGATCCGCCCCGTGTGAAAGGGGCCCAACTATGTAACTGCCTGTCTGTACGAGCGACAGATACACTGACAATGCTTTACAGATTCTTACTAGAAACAATAATAAATGCAAATTTTTGGACCTGCAAAAAGATCTGCATTTATTTATTTTACAAAAGTGAATTTGAACGTCCACACCTCAGATCACCCCATCACTGTATCATCCTGAACACCTGTTCCCCTCTGCACCAACTTTGTTCCCCTTAAACCACCCAACACACATATCAGTTACTATATGTACCCCCCTGCACATCTGCCCCCCCCCCACACACACCAGATCCCCCTCTGTACCCCCCCCCCCACACACACACACACACACACCAGATCCCCCTCTGTACCCCCCTCCCCCACACACACACCAGTTCCCTCTCTGTACCCCCACACATCCCTCCACACCAGTTCCCCCTCTGTACCCCCCACCAGTTCCCCCTCTGCCCCTCCCACACACACACCAGTTCCCACTCTTTACCCCCGCACATCCCCCCCCACACCAGTTCCCCCTCTGCCCCCCCACCACACACACACACACACCAGTTCCCTCTCTGTACCCCCACACATCCCCCCACACCAGTTCCCCCTCTGTACCCCCCACCAGTTCCCCCTCTGCACCCCCACCACACACACACCAGTTCCCTCTCTGTACCCCCGCACATCCCCCCCCACACCAGTTCCCCCTCTGCCCCCACACACACACACACACACACCAGTTCCCACTCTGTACCCCCGCACACCCCCCCCCCACCACACACACACACACACACACCAGTTCCCTCTTTGTACCCCCGCACATCCCCCCCACACCAGTTCCCCCTCTGTACCCCCCCACCAGTTCCCCCTCTGCCCCACACACACGCACACACACACACACACACACACACCAGTTCCCACTCTGTACCCCCGCACATCCCCCCCACACCAGTTCCCCCTCTGCCCCCCCCCCCACACACACACACACACCAGTTCCCACTCTGTACCCCCGCACATCCCCCCACACCAGTTCCCCCTCTGCCCCCCCCACACACACACCAGTTCCCACTCTGTACCCCCGCACATCCCCCCCACCTGTTCCCCCCTCTCCCCTGCCACCAGTTCCCCCTCTGCCCCCCCCCCCCCCACACACACACACACACCAGTTCCCACTCTGTACCCCCGCACATCCCCCCACACCAGTTCCCCCTCTGCCCCCCCACACACACACACCAGTTCCCACTCTGTACCCCCACACATCCCCCCCACACCAGTTCCCCCTCTGCCCCCCCCCACCACACACACACCAGTTCCCTTTCTGTACCCCCGCACATCCCCCCCACACCAGTTCCCCCTCTGTACCCCCCCACCAGTTCCCCCTCTGCCCCCCCCACACGCACACACACAAACAGCAGTTCCCACTCTGTACCCCCGCACATCCCCCACACCAGTTCCCCCTCTGCCCCCCCGCCACACACACACACACACACACACACACACAGTTCCCACTCTGTACCCCCGCACATCCCCCCACACCAGTTCCCCGTCTTCCCCCCCCCACCACACACACACCAGTTCCCTCTCTGTACCCCCACACATCCCCCCCCGCACCAGTTCTCTCTCTGTACCCCCGCACACACCAGATCCCCCTCTGTACCCCCCACCAGTTCCCCCTCTGCCCCCCCCCCCACACACACACCAGTTCCCCCTCTGCCCCCCCCCCCCACACACACCAAATCCCCCTCTGTACCCACGCACACAAACTAGTTCCCCCTCTGAACCCCACACAACCCCCCCCCCCAAAAAAAAAAACAACACACCAGTTCCACCACTGTAGCCCCCCCACACATATATCTTTTCCCCCTCTGTACACAATGCATGTGACTGGGTGCAGAGCATGCTGCCTGTGCTTTAAGTAAATACCTGAGCCAGCCGCGGTGAAGGCTTTAAGGAGAGCGACGCTGCTGCTGCTGCCTGTTCTCTCCTCTCCTGTCTCAGTCTGCCTGCCTGTCCTCCGCAGCCGCTCTTCTCAACAGACCCCCGAGCCACCAGGAGGAGGGGGGGGATCGGATATCACGGCAAGCCCGGACTGCAACACTTCCGGCCGGCTGCTCCTTGTTGTCCCGGCTCTCACCCCGCATCGTCTCACTGCCGCTGCTACGGACCTATGGTAGCACTGCAGGCTTGGGTTAGAGTGGCGAAAGTGATGTCTTCACCGGCCGCTGGCGCAACAACCCCCTAGCCTGGCGGCTGGCGCCATGAAGCATGTTTATAAAAAAATACCGACTCGAGTGGCTTGACATCCTGGTTTTGCCGCCTCCTCCTACCCTGGCGCTCTAGGCAGCCGCCTAACTTGCCTATGCCTAGCGCCGGCCCTGATATTATCTGGCGGGCCACCTTATGCGTATAGTGGACTGGAACGTCCATGAGACCAGGAAGGGGTGGGTGGTACTGGAGAAGTCGCTCACGCAGCTCCCTCTTGAATCGCTCCCCTGGATACCTGCTCGACTCTGGCCCCCGGAAGTTAAACTCCATCCGCTCATCCACCCCTCTCTCAGGGCTTCCGGGCATGCATTGAAAATTCCATCATTTTCCTCAGCTCCGGGGCCTTTAACCCCACTCAGGGGTAACCCAGACTTTTTGCCAGGTCTATCCTCCTCATTCCTGCTACGCGATTGGCCTCATGACCGAGTTCACGCACGTCATTTTTACTCCCGCGGATCCCCTCGCTCCTACGAGGATTTGTTATCTGAATCCCCGTCCAACTCTTTCCCCTTCTGGTCTTACAGACAGCTGAGACATTTCCTCTCCGCGCAGCCATCATCCGAAATATGGTCGAGACAGCTAACACCCTTTGAAAACCTTTGCGTACAGTCCTCTCCACAGAGACACCTGATCTCCAATATATATCAGATCCTTTCGGATAGCACTCCCAGTTCTCCAGACCCAGCCCGTGTTGCCTGGGAATCTGACCTTCGGGTTCCCTTGACTGAGGAAGATTGGACCCGTATCGATGACTGTATACATAAGGGGTCTCTTAATGTTGCTACTCAGGAAACCTGCTATAAAATTGCAACACGCTGGTATAGAACCCCGGCTCTCCTGCACAAATTCTCCCCAACAGTCCCAGATACGTGTTGGAGATGTGGAAGGGAGAGGGGGACCATGCTCCACATATGGTGGGACTGTGGCTCTCTTCAACCATTCTGGAAGGAAGTACACAAGCTTATTGCACATGTCACTACATATGCTCTAGATTACTCCCCGGCGCAATACCTCCTGCATCACACGCATTTGACCAGACATGAGTATTTTAAGTCCCTGGCCATGCATATGGTAAATGCGGCGAGACTCTGCATCCCAGTACATTGGCGCTCTACACACACTCCGACGATTGGGGAATGGTTTAACAGGATTTCTAAGATTGAAGAAATGGAAGAGTTAATTCATATCTCCCAAGAGCGCGTTACGGCATTTACAAACACTTGGGCATGCTGGACCCACTTCAAAACTACTCAAAGCTTCCTGGCCCACGGTCCTTAGACAGTAAAGTAGATGGGCTCATCCCTACTGAATTAACGTCCCTTTGCCCGTGTGGTTTAGTAGGCCTGGCGGAGGATCGCCGATGCTGACGATTCCCCGTAGAGAATATCCTTCCCTGCACCCCCTCCGTCTCACCCCCCCCCCCCTTTTTTTTTTCTTTTCTTTCCCTCTTCCCCTCTTCTTCCTATTCTTCTCCCTCCTCCTCTTCCCTCTCTTCCCTCCTTTTTCCTTTCTTTCTTCTTTCTTTCTCTCTTCTTTTCTTCGTCTCCCCACTCTCTTCCTAGATCATATTCTTGGTTAGGATTTGACTTTCTGCCATATTACTAAAACTCAACAGTCCCAGCTGTTGGGACTAGGATCCTATCAGATATAATGACTCTACATCACTCTATGCTGAATTTATAGTCCATGTACACTCGTATGACTATATGCCTATGTAAGATCCATGTCTGTATTTTATGATGTTTCATTCTCATTTAATAAAATTGTTTACGGAAAAAAAAAAAAAATGTACATTACAGTGAACATGATAAACATAACAGAAGATGGAAATACCAAATAACATTGTATGGACTAGACAATACGTAGCAACAAGGTATAAAAAAGATATATAAAATATGATATGCTTCATAAATTTGAATAGAGTAGAGTCCTATTAGCAAGTAGCTACATCCTTGGTGCCCGACGCGTTTCTGTGAATACCACTTCATCAGGGGCGGATGTTAAAGGACATCTGGAATAACAAAGTAAGGTAACATAAGAATTTGGTAATGCAGCCAGCAGACACGATGTGTCTGTTCTGGGTACTTACAATATATACAATGTTATTTGGTATTTCCATCTTCTATTTGCATGAAATCACTATTCCCAAGTGTTTCATGCAAAGTCCCAAACCTTTTCCTTTTATCTTTAATACCAGGGATGGAGTCAGTTGACAGTTAGCTGGCAACTATCCCCTGTCAGTTTTGTATGGGGTTGTTCATCCACCGTCTGTAACATCAGACCGTGGATTCATTGTTGGCCATATACATATTTTAGCAATCAGTGAGGAGTGGTTAGGTTTCGCTTTGCCTCTAACCCGGGAGCTGCGATGCACCCTGTGTGTCCTCCCTATCTCCCCCGCTTCCGCCCTTTAGAGGTGGAGACATTGTGGGTCTGGGCGGATGCCCACAATGCATCGGCGCCATGCACTGCCCCTCCTTCTGGCGTCACTCTAAGGCGCCGAAGGGTGTTTGCGGCTTTTCCGTCACAGCCGACCCTGCCGGATACGGTGACAGGGGTTATGGGCGGGTGTGTATACCGCCCAGCCGTGTCCCCGCCCCATCCAGGGTTTGGCCAGCATGACGCTGGTGGCGATCGTCGGCGCGCACGGAACGCATATAAGGCGTCCTCCTAAGAAGCAGGCTCTCATCCCCACACTCGTGTAGACGCCGCAGCTCTCACTGAGAGACTCCCGCCTATGGTGCAACCAGGTAACAACCTCCATCCACATTTACAAGCCGCAGTACCCCCATACTTATCATTTGTATGCTTCTGGCTAATGGACTTATCAATCCATTTTAGATACTTATCTACCACCCTGATCCACCATTAACCTACATAGTGGACCCTATGAACTGTGGCCCCCTGCTCCATGGGAAGGATGCTGGTGCGTCCGTGTTTGTGTTGTAACCCTCGCTGCCTCAGCTCCCGGGAGAGACAATCCTTAGGACCAACCCCCACTCACACCGATACCTGATATATTGTAAGTACCCAGAACAGACACATCGTGTCTGCTGGCTGCATTACCAAATTCTTATGTTACCTTACTTTGTTATTCCAGATGTCCTTTAACATCCGCCCCTGATGAAGTGGTATTCACAGAAACGCGTCGGGCACCAAGGATGTAGCTACTTGCTAATAGGACTCTACTCTATTCAAATTTATGAAGCATATCATATTTTATATATCTTTTTTATACCTTGTTGCTACGTATTGTCTAGTCCATACAATGTTATTTGGTATTTCCATCTTCTGTTATGTTTATCATGTTCACTGTAATGTACATTTATTATGTAGGTACGACATGCACACATGCGCATGCTACCACTCACTTTGCTGAGGCTTCAGTATTTTTACATGTAATAAACTGACCTGTTGTTTTAACTCAACCTTTACCTGTCAACTGTCTCATTTAAAGTCCCATTACTCCAGCCCCCCCTCTTTATTTCCAAACTAATGATACGACGCGGGTAATTTGAAAGTACGCCGGCGTATCAGGAGATATCAGGAGATACACCGGAGTAATGGCTCTGTGGATCTGGCCCTTAGTACCAGGGGCGGACTGACAACTCATGGGGCCCCCGGGCAATAGGAGATTATGGGGCCCCCAGGCTTACAGATGGCCACCAAGCCAGGTGGCAGTACAGAGGCGGGGCAGCTAAAATCTCTGGATTTTCACATCAAAAGCATGTAGGTTTTGGACATATCAGGGACAGGTGTAAAAAAAAAAAAAAAAACACAGATTTTTACATACTGTCCCTGGTTTTAACCACTTCAGCCCCGGACCATATTGCTGTCCAAAGACCAGAGCACTTTTTGCGATTCGGCACTGCGTCGCTTTAACTGACAATTGCGCGGTCATGCGACGTGGCTCCCAAACAAAATTGGCGTCCTTTTTTTCCCACAAATAGAGCTTTCTTTTGGTGGTATTTGATCACCTCTGCGGTTTTTATTTTTTGCGCTATAAACAAAAACAGAGCGACTATTTTGAAAAAAATGCAATATTTTTTACTTTTTGCTATAATAAATATAACCCAAAAATATATAAAAACATTTTTTTTCCTCAGTTTAGGCCGATACGTATTCTTCTACATATTTTTCGTAAAAAAAAAATCGCAATTAGCGTTTATTGATTGGTTTGCGCAAAAGTTATAGCGTTTACAAAATAGGGGGTAGTTTTGTGGCATTTTTATTATTATTATTTTTTTTACTAGTAATGGCGGCGATCAGCGTTTTTTTTCAGTACTGCGACCTTATGGCGGACACTTCGGACACTTTTGACACATTTTTGGGACCATTGGCATTTTTTTAGCGATCAATGCTATAAAAATGCATTGGATTACTATAAAAATGCCATTGGCAGTGAAGGGGTTAACACTAGGGGGCAGGGAAGGGGTTAAGTGTGTTCCTATTTGTGTTCTAACTGTATGGGGGGGGGGGACTTACTAGGGGGAATCACTGATCTTCCATTCATACATTGTATGAACAGAAAATCAGCGTTTCCCCCGCTGACAGGAACGAGCGCTGTGTGTTTACACACATACCTCCCGTTCCCAGCTCTGTACTGAGCGATCGCGTGTGCCCGGTGGCGATCGTGCCCGCCGGGCACACGCACGGGACTCGGGGGCGCGCGCGCGGGGCGCCGGCGGCGCGCACGCGCCCCCTAGTGGCCGTCGAAAGTGGCGACGTAGAGCTACGGGCTCTCGCGCAGCAGTGCCGAACTGCCGCCGTATTACTGCAGCGGCTGGTCGGCATGCGGTTAATGAGCCTGGCAACCCTGATGGCATGGGGCCCTCGGGCAGTGCCCGAGTTCCTCAAATGGTCAGTCCACCCCTGCTTAGTACGTATAATATCAACTGCTCTACAAAATATCAAAATAGAGACTGTTATAACATCGGACTGTCATGTGCATGGGGAACAGCTGCTTCATCAGGAGATATAAAGGCCTACAATGCCTAAAAATGTACAAAAAACAACACTGTAATACAAAATATATTAGAAAAATATACAAGGGATGCAAACAATCAACTGACCCAATAGATATAATCAGGAAACTTCCCCCATGCCGAGAGGTTGCCATCAACCAAAGGGAAGTTCCCTCCCACCGGTGGTCATGGGAAGAGGTAAAGATAGACCATAAAAGACTAAAAACAACACTAATGCAAAATATATCAGAGAAATATACAAGAGATGCAAACAATAATCAACTGGCCCAATAGATATAATCAGGAAACTTCCCCCATGCCGAGAGGTTGCCATCAACCAAAGGGCCGTTCCCTCCCACCGGTGGTCATGGGAGGGGTAAAGGCAGACCAAACTACAAAAAAACTAAAATAGATAAAGTACAGTATAGTCACTAATATCTCTACACTTCTACATTCATTTAGGTATGAGAGAGATTAGTAACAAAATAAAATCACCAAAGAGAAGGTTCTCCAAGTTTTATAGGTGAACCCTTCGTGGCGGGGACCTTGTACAACCACAGATAATCCAACACTTGTACACGCGGTCGGGATTCCCGATGGGTCAAGGTCCGTCGGAAATCCCGGCGGGAAAATTGTGAACCTGCTCTCCCATACACAGGAGCGGGTTTTCCGATGGGAAGACTCAGGGGAGAGCTTTTGGCCTGGGAATCCCGGCCGTGTCTACACTCCATCGGACCTTTTCCGATGGGAAAACTGCCAAAAAAGGCCAGTTTTTTTCATACACATGACTGTTTTTTTCCGACGGAAAAAAGTCAGTCGGGGATCCCAGCAGGAAATAATCCCGGCTGATTCCTGATGGGTCAAGGTTCATCGGAAATCCGACAGGGAAAATTGTGAACCTGCCCTCCCGTACACACGAGCGTGTTTTCCAATGGGAAGACTCGGAGAAGAGCTTTTGGCCGGGAATCCTGGTTGTGTCTACGCTCCGTTTGAGTTTTTTCCGATGGGAAAATTACCAAAAAGGCCGGTTTTCTCATACACATGACCGGGTTGTCTGACGGAAAAAGGTCAGTCTGGGATCCCGGCGGGAAATAATCCCGGCAGATTCCCGACGGGTCAAGGTCCGTCGGAAATCCCAACGGGAAAACCGTAAGCCTGCTCCCCCTTCCCCTCAAGCGGGTTTTCCAATGGGAAGACTCAGATGAGAGCTTTTGGCCGGGAATCCTGGCCGTGTCTATGCTCCATCGGAGCTTTTCCGACAGGAAAACTGCCAAAAACGGACAGTTTTCTCGTACACATGGTCAAGTTTTCCTGTCCGAAAAGCTCCGATGGAGCATAGACACGCGCGGGATTCCCGGCCAAAAGCTCTACTCGCAGGTTTCCCGTCGGAAAACCCGTTTGTGTGTACTCGGCTAAATTTGGCAAACACAAATGAGGTCAACCAGGTCGTATTTGTATGTGAATGTTAGAAAGAGATTCAAGGCCACAAGATGGAGACCTTTTAAAAAATAATAATGAGCAGCCATAAGGAGCTCCAGTGCATTGGCCAAGTTCCATTATAATAGATGTTCCCGTAATAGTAAGAGGTTGGGTCAATATTGTCCAAACTGATAATCCACCAATGGTACTGTATGGTAGGGAGACATCCAATAACCACTGCTAATATATTACCAAAAGTCTGTAGGCTTCAATATTGAGTTGGCCCGCTCTTTGCAGCTATAACAGCTTTAACTCTTCTGGTAAGGCTGCTGTCATGTACCTAACCAGAGGCTGAAGTGCTGGGAGGGCTTCCTTTGCCACTAAATGCAGAGCGCCCCCTAAAGTTGGCACAGGGAGTGCTACACCCAAAGAGGCAGGAGTTGCCAGCTGTGACAAGCTGGGGTGCTGCTGGAGATCAGCTGGTGAGCAGGGTAGACTGTCAGGCAGGGGTAGCCCGGAAGTACCAGATGAGGCTGTGCAGCAGGGAGAACCAGAGGCGGAGTCAGAAGCCAAGCCGGAAGTCATACACAGGTTAGCAAGCAGAGGTAAAGTCACTGGAACAGGTCAAAGGACAAGCCGGGGTCATACACTGAATCAGCAGACAGGAACAGGATACAGGAACAAGCCGAGGATCAAGCCGGGGTCATATACTGGATCAACATACAGGAACAGGATACAGGAACAAGCCGAGGATCAAGCCGGGTCATAGTCTGGATCAGCAGACAAAAACAAGCCAAGGATCAAACCGAGGTCATACACTGGATCAACAGACATGAACAGGATACAGGAACAAGCCAAGGATCAAGCTGGGGGCCATACACTGGATCAGCAGACAGGAACAGGATACAGTAACAAGCCAAGGATCAAGCCGGGGTCATACACTGGATCAGCAGACATGAACAAGATACAGGAACAAGCCGAGGATCAAGCCGGGGTCATACACTGGATCAACAGACAGGAACAGGATACAGGAACAAGCCAAGGATCAAGCCGAGGTCATACACTGGATCAACAGACAGGAACAGGATACAGGAACAAGCCGAGGATCAAGCTGGGGTCATACACTGGATCAGCAGACAGGAACAGGATACAGGAACAAGCCAAGGATCAAGCCGAGGTCATACACTGGATCAACAGACAGGAACAGGATACAGGAACAAGCCAAGGATCAAGCCGGGGTCTTACACTGGATCAGCAGACAGGAACAGGATACAGGAACAAGCCAAGGATCAAGCCGAGGTCATACACTGGATCAACAGACAGGAACAGGATACAGGAACAAGCCGAGGATCAAGCTGGGGTCATACACTGGATCAACAGACAGGAACAGGATACAGGAACAAGCCAAGGATCAAGCCGAGGTCATACACTGGATCAACAGACAGGAACAGGATACAGGAACAAGCCAAGGATCAAGCCGGGGTCTTACACTGGATCAGCAGACAGGAACAGGATACAGGAACAAGCCAAGGATCAAGCCGGGGTCTTACACTGGATCAGCAGACAGGAACAGGATACAGGAACAAGCCGAGGATCAAGCCGGGGTCATACACAGAGAAGATTGGTCAGGCAAGCCGGGTCGATAAAACCCGTTTGTGTGTACTCGGCTAAATTTGGCAAACACAAATGAGGTCAACCAGGTCGTATTTGTATGTGAATGTTAGAAAGAGATTCAAGGCCACAAGATGGAGACCTTTTAAAAAATAATAATGAGCAGCCATAAGGAGCTCCAGTGCATTGGCCAAGTTCCATTATAATAGATGTTCCCGTAATAGTAAGAGGTTGGGTCAATATTGTCCAAACTGATAATCCACCAATGGTACTGTATGGTAGGGAGACATCCAATAACCACTGCTAATATATTACCAAAAGTCTGTAGGCTTCAATATTGAGTTGGCCCGCTCTTTGCAGCTATAACAGCTTTAACTCTTCTGGTAAGGCTGCTGTCATGTACCTAACCAGAGGCTGAAGTGCTGGGAGGGCTTCCTTTGCCACTAAATGCAGAGCGCCCCCTAAAGTTGGCACAGGGAGTGCTACACCCAAAGAGGCAGGAGTTGCCAGCTGTGACAAGCTGGGGTGCTGCTGGAGATCAGCTGGTGAGCAGGGTAGACTGTCAGGCAGGGGTAGCCCGGAAGTACCAGATGAGGCTGTGCAGCAGGGAGAACCAGAGGCGGAGTCAGAAGCCAAGCCGGAAGTCATACACAGGTTAGCAAGCAGAGGTAAAGTCACTGGAACAGGTCAAAGGACAAGCCGGGGTCATACACTGAATCAGCAGACAGGAACAGGATACAGGAACAAGCCGAGGATCAAGCCGGGGTCATATACTGGATCAACATACAGGAACAGGATACAGGAACAAGCCGAGGATCAAGCCGGGTCATAGTCTGGATCAGCAGACAAAAACAAGCCAAGGATCAAACCGAGGTCATACACTGGATCAACAGACATGAACAGGATACAGGAACAAGCCAAGGATCAAGCTGGGGGCCATACACTGGATCAGCAGACAGGAACAGGATACAGTAACAAGCCAAGGATCAAGCCGGGGTCATACACTGGATCAGCAGACATGAACAAGATACAGGAACAAGCCGAGGATCAAGCCGGGGTCATACACTGGATCAACAGACAGGAACAGGATACAGGAACAAGCCAAGGATCAAGCCGAGGTC
The DNA here is from genome assembly GCA_029574335.1 of Rana kukunoris. Lineage (NCBI taxonomy): Eukaryota > Metazoa > Chordata > Amphibia > Anura > Ranidae > Rana > Rana kukunoris. Next base: position 535,340,513 of record CM056051.1, read on the forward strand.
ATACACTGGATCAACAGACAGGAACAGGATACAGGAACAAGCCGAGGATCAAGCTGGGGTCATACACTGGATCAGCAGACAGGAACAGGATACAGGAACAAGCCAAGGATCAAGCCGAGGTCATACACTGGATCAACAGACAGGAACAGGATACAGGAACAAGCCAAGGATCAAGCCGGGGTCTTACACTGGATCAGCAGACAGGAACAGGATACAGGAACAAGCCAAGGATCAAGCCGAGGTCATACACTGGATCAACAGACAGGAACAGGATACAGGAACAAGCCGAGGATCAAGCTGGGGTCATACACTGGATCAACAGACAGGAACAGGATACAGGAACAAGCCAAGGATCAAGCCGAGGTCATACACTGGATCAACAGACAGGAACAGGATACAGGAACAAGCCAAGGATCAAGCCGGGGTCTTACACTGGATCAGCAGACAGGAACAGGATACAGGAACAAGCCAAGGATCAAGCCGGGGTCTTACACTGGATCAGCAGACAGGAACAGGATACAGGAACAAGCCGAGGATCAAGCCGGGGTCATACACAGAGAAGATTGGTCAGGCAAGCCGGGTCGATAACAGTAATTCAAGGTACTGTAGCAGAAGCAGGAACTCAGGAACACACAGAAAGGCTGAAGATCATGCAGAAGTTGGTGAATGCTGCAGCAGGTATAAAAATAAAGCACTGGGCGCCAAAAGTCACTCACGTATTGTGTGTGCTATTGCGCACACGCATGCGCAATGGAGAATGTAGATTCCTCACAGATGTTGCCAGTGTACGTGCCTGTGTTCGCACGCGCATTGCGTTAGTTGATCTGTGATTCTGCTAAACAATGGATAGACCTGGCAGTCCTTCTGTGAATAGTTCCCTGACAGCTGCCCACCAGGTTTAGGAGTGTGTCTATGTGTAGCAAGGTCCCAGGCCTCCCTCAGTCCAATGAGGACCTCCAGGGCCAGAGACAGCCGACATCCTTGTGTATATGGTGGGTTGTGAGGCACAGTGGGGTGCAATGTGGTCAAAGTTATTGGGCGCCAGACACTTCTTGAATGCAAAAGAGACTTATTTCTCTTCAAAAACTTTTGAGGGAGAGATGGTTAGGACCAGGACACCCTTTGATAGGTACAAGTTTAATTGGCAGACTCCAAGACCTCAACAGGAGGACAGCCATGCAGGGAAAGGCATCCACCAAGACGCCACCTCCACACGTGCAGGAATGCTGCCTTCCATGGCAACAGTCTCCAACAGTTCCCAACACAAAGCGCAACAGTTCCCCCTACTTCCACTACAATCTCTCCCGCAGCTCTCCAGCCCACCAAGCTCCCGGTCTCTCACTAGACCCGATGATTTACTGCCACTCAATCCCTTGAGCCCCTCCAATCATCACGGTGGTATCTTCCTCAAGCATCACCCCCGCCTCTCTGCTGGGTCCCTAGCTTGGCACTCAAGATATCTCTCAAGCTTCACCCCACTGGCCTGCTCGGTCCCTGGCTTTACACACAAGGCTGCTCTGCGAGTGTCACCTCCACTGGCTGGGTCCCTGGCTTGATACCCACTGAAGTTTCCCGATTCTTCACCGTCCCCGGTTGGTGAGAATACTGCTCCGGTACTGGCTTCTGTTAGTCACTGTGGTCCCTGGTAATAAGGTGGTTGGTCCCTTAGTGGATACAGCTTCCCCTATACCTCCGACCACAGCAGGTTCTCCGGCCAGCAGAAGCGTCAATTTTAGTTGGACTGCAAGCTGCAATCCCAACCCTTGCTTCTGGATTGGCCCTCAGTCAGCCTAGAAGCTAGATGTGCCCAGAATTGGGCCAATCTCTGGCCTAGCAGCCAGGTCAGCAAAACACACGTCCACCCAGACAGCCGTCCAGCTGGCACAGAACACAGATCACCTGACTCCACCCAAATATATAGGCTCCACCAGCAGGTCAAGAGATCCAAGTAAACCCTGCCCATTGGCTGAGATACCCCATATACCCATAACCTGACCTTGCATTGCCCTACCAGGGACCCAGAGGCCATTCAGTTTGCATGTGTTGCGCTATATAATTTTATAAGTTTCTCACTCACTCCTTCACTTATTCTCATATCTAGTACCACCAACTACCCGACCACCTAGCAGTAGAAGAGAAAAGTGCAACAAGGCCAAACTTAGGGATAAATTAACCACTTAAGCCCCGAACCAATATGCTGCTAAATGCCCAGAGGCGTTTTTACAATTCGGCACTGCGTCGCTTTAACAGACAATTGCGTGGTCGTGCGACGTGGCTCCCAAACAAAATTTGCGTCCTTTTCTTCCCACAAATAGAGCTTTCTTTTGATGGTATTTGATTGCCTCTGCGATTTTTATTTTTTGCGATATAAGCGGAAAAAGACTGAAAATTTGGAAAAAAAAATATATTTTCTACTTTTTGGTATTAGAAAAATCAAATAAATAAATTTTAGTCAAACATTTAGGCCAAAATGTATTCAGCCACATGTCTTTAGTAAAAAAAAAAAAAATGCAATATAAAAAAAAATTACCTACCTAGCGGCAACAGCGACACTAATACAGCGATCAGAAAACCGATCGCTTAGTGACACTGGTAAAGGGGGTGAAAGGGTTAACTAGGGCGGTGATCAAGGGGTTTAAACTTTATTAGGGGGGTAGGGGGCTACCCTGGACCTAACACTAACTGCCTGTCACACTAACTGTCACACTGACACTAAATGCAGTGATCAGTAAATATATGATCACTGCAATCAGTGACACTGTGACAGGGGGGTGGGGGGGGGGCTGATCGGAAGGGGTTAATGTGCCTCTGTGTACTGGTGTCAGTGTAGTGTTGGTGCGCCTTAGTTGTGATGTCTTCTCTCCTCTCGTCGGATCGAAAATACCGCCGAGAGGAGAGGTGACATAACTTCCTCTGCCAGTGTTTACATTACACAGGCAGAGGAAGTGCAGATGCCGGATTGGCTGGGAGCGATCACGAGGGGGCGGACAAAAACGAACAGCTGCCCCCTCATTCCGGATCGCTCACAGAGGTAAGATGCCGCCGCATGTAGCGGGGGGGGGTCCCGATCGGACCCCCGACCCGCAAGAAGGCAGGGACGTACATGTACGCCCATCTGCCTGTACGTGCCATTCTGTGGATGTACATATACATGCGGCGGGAGTTAAGTGGTTAATGGATCTCTAACAATCAACCAGGATAACTACTACTGGCAAGTAAATTTTGAGGAGCAACTCTACTTAAACTCCAGGGTGCTACATATTGAAATGTTTGACCATTCTTGCAGAAGCACATTTGGACAAGAAGGACTGGCTCACAGTCTCCACTCTAATTAATCTCAAAGGTGTTCTATCAGGTTGAGGTCAGGACTCTGCATAGGCCAGTCAAGTTTCTCCACCCCAAACTCGCTCATTCCTGTCTTTATGGACCTTGCTTTGTGCATTTGGTGTGCAGTCATGCTGGAAAAGGAAGGGCCAACCCCAAACTGTCCTCACAAAGCGCGAAAGCATGAAATTGTCCAAAATGACACCTTAAGAGTTCCCTTCTCTGGAACTAAGGGGCCAAGCCCAACCCCTAAAAAACAACCCCCGCACCATAATCCCCCCTCCACTAAATGATTTGGACCAGTACACAAAGCCAGGTGTATAAAGACATGGATGAGCGAGGAACTTGACTGACCTCAACCCAATAGAACACCTTTGGGATGAATTAAAGCGGAGACTGTGAGTCAGGCCTTCTCTTCCACACCAGCGCCTGACCTCACAAATGCGCTTCTAGAAGAATGGTCAAACATTCCCATAGACACACTCCTAAACCTTGTGGACGGCCTTCCCAGAAGAGGTGAAGCTGTTATAGCTGCAAAAGGTGGGCCAACTCAATATTGAGCCCTACGACCTATATCGATTTCAACAGGTATCAAACTAGTTATAATGCAAAACATTACTTTTTCAATATGTAGCACCCTGGAGTTTAAGTAGAGTTGCTCCTCAAAATGTACTTGCCAGTAGTAGTTATCCTGGTAATACCAGTCTCTATGGGCCAGATTCAGGTAGAGTTAGGCTGGCGGATCCAGTGATCCGCCAGCCTAACTGTCACTTTAAGCCGGCGTTTCTGTTTTCTGTAACCAGAAAACAAGAAACGCCGGGTTGGAGTTCCGATGCGATCGGCGTAATTGAATTTCGCCATCGCATCGTTACTTCAACTTAAAAATGGCGCCGGGGGCGTTCCCGCCGATTTACGCTCAAAAAATATGTTAATGAGCGGAAATCGGCAATTCACGATCTTTTTCGGGCGCGACGCAGTGAATTTACGACGTTTCCGGAAGCGATACGCGGCGTATAGATAAAGCAGCCCCCTAGTGGAGTATCCTATGTTAGGTATAGCCGTCGTCATCACGTCGGAAAAAAAACAAATCGCGTCGTTTGCGTAAAACATTCATGAATGGGGACGTGACGTCATTGACGTTCACTGACAGAACTTGGAGCATGCGCACGGGGATGCATCGACACTCGACGCATGCGCAGTACGTTCGCCGCGGGATCGCGCATAGTTAGAATACTACACGCCCCGTACCCGCCCAATTTGAATTCCGCTGGCTCATTTGCGATGCGCTGCCGCAACTTTAGGAGCAAGTGCTTCCTGAATAACAGCACTTGCTCCTAAAATTTCGGCAGCATAACGCAAATGAGATGCGTTACTCCAGAGCAAAGATGCTCCCATCTACCTGAATCTGGCCCTATATCTATACAAGCTAAGTATTATACTCAAACCTCCTCCAAGAGCAGCAAGACACCAAGTGCACTGGAACGTTAAGTATATAGTATCAGGGCTGCCCATAAAGTGTTACAAAGCAAAATCGCCACCGGTCACCTACCAGCCAATGTGTCCTGACAGGTTTGGGTCCACCAACTACCTCCAGCAGTTGCAACCAGGACTACTCCTTATTGCTCTCCATTATTAACCACTTGCCGACCAGCCGCCGCAGTTATACGGCGGCAGGTCGGCACGGGTGCGCGAGAGCCCGTAGCTCTACGTCGCGCTTTTCGCGGCCACTAGGGGGCGCGTGCGCGCCGCCGGCGGCCCGCGCGCGCGCCCCCCGCTCGCCCCCGAGTCCCGTGCGTGTGCCCGGCGGGCGCGATCGCCGCCGGGCACACGCGATCGCTCGTTACAGAGCGGGGAACGGGAGCTGTGTGTGAAAACACACAGCGCTCGTTCCTGTCAGCGGGGGAAACGCTGATTTTCTGTTCATACAATGTATGAACGGAAGATCAGTGATTCCCCCTAGTAAGTCCACCCCCCCCCCTACAGTTAGAACACACCCAGGAACATACTTAACCCCTTCCCCGCCCCCTAGTGTTAACCCCTTCACTGCCAATGGCATTTTTATAGTAATCCAATGCATTTTTATAGCATTGATCGCTAAAAAAATGCCAATGGTCCCAAAAATGTGTCAAAAGTGTCCGAAGTGTCCGCCATAATATCGCAGTACCGAAAAAAAAACGCTGATCGCCGCCATTACTAGTAAAAAAAAAAATAATAATAAAAATGCCATAAAACTACCCCCTATTTTGTAAACGCTATAACTTTTGCGCAAACCAATCAATAAACGCTAATTGCGATTTTTTTTTACGAAAAATATGTAGAAGAATACGTATCGGCCTAAACTGAGGAAAAAATATTTTTTTTTATATATTTTTGGGGATATTTATTATAGAAAAAAGTAAAAAATATTGCATTTTTTTCAAAATAGTCGCTCTGTTTTTGTTTATAGCGCAAAAAATAAAAACCGCAGAGATGATCAAATACCACCAAAAGAAAGCTCTATTTGTGGGAAAAAAAGGACGCCAATTTTGTTTGGGAGCCACGTCGCACGACCGCGCAATTGTCAGTTAAAGCGACGCAGCGCCGAATCTCAAAAAGTGCTCTGGTCTTTGGACAGCAATATGGTCCGGGGCTGAAGTGGTTAATATTTTTTTTTTTAGACAGATCTCCATCTTGTGGGCTTGAATAGAATATGTTTCTATCATTCACATACAAAAAACGACTGACCTATTAGATCGCCACTAAGGCCGCGTACACACGATCAAACATATCTGCTGAAACTGGTCCGCAGACCAGTTTCAGCGGACAGATTTGATCGTGTAAACAGAAAAAGAAAAGAAAGGCGCACCAGCCTGGTGTATTACCGCTTGACAATTTATTAAAATAATAAAAATAATGAAGACTTCTCACAAAAGACATATCAAAACAGGCTTGTCAATAGGCAATGAGGTATGTTCCCTCAGACTGCACTCCACAATGGGGCGACTGGAAGTATTTTACTTCATGGTTTGGTGACGTTGCGGCGTCAACGTCACCGCCACGTCACCGCGATGTCTGTCTGCGGGGATTTTGGTTTGATCGTGTGTACACACATCAGACCAAAACATCCCAGGAGACATGTCCCATGAAAACGGTCTGTCGGACCGTTTTCATCGGATATGTCTCCTCGTGTGTACGCGGCCTAAGGGTTGTCCTATAAACCTCGGGGATTCTTCTCTTTGGCGAGCTTATTGGTTGCTTACCACTCTCATACCTGAATTAATGTAGTGTAGGTTTATGTAGATTAATTAGTGACTATACTTTACCTATTTTTGGTTTGTAGTTTTTTATGGTCTGTCTTTAACTCTCCCCTGACCTCTGGTGGGAAGGCACGCCCCTTTAGTTAATGTCCATTTAGTTGATGTCCCTTTCGTTGATTTCGTTGTTGTCCCTTTAGTTGTTGTCCCTTCAGTTGTTGTCCCTTAAGTGGGTGTCCCCTTAGTTAATGTCCCTTTAGTTGGTGTCCCCTTAGTTAATGTCCCTTTAGTTAATGTCCCTTTAGTTGATTTAGTTGATGTCCCTTTAGTTGATTTAGTGTATGTCCCTTTAAGTGGTGTCCCTTTAGTTATTGTCCATTTAGTTGATTTAGTTAATGTCCCTTTAGTTGGTGTCCCTTTAATTGGTGTCCCTTTAAGAGGCGATTTAGTTTGCATGTGCCGCGCTATATAAGTTTTTTTCATTCATTCATTCATTCATTTAGTTGGTGTCCCTTTTGTTAATGTCCCTTTTGTTAATGTTCCTTTCGATGATGTCCTTTTAGTTGATTTAGTTGATGTCCCTTTAGTTACTGTCCCTTTAATTAATGTCCCTTTAGTTGATTTAGTTGATGTCCCTTTAGTTGGTGTCACTTTAGTTGATGTCCCTTAAGTTTATGTCCCTTTAGGCCCTGTACACCCGATCAGACCGGTCTGATGAGACTGGTCTGACGGACCGTTTTCATCAGACAACTCTGAACTTGTCTGATGTGCGTACACACCATCGGACCAAAATCCGATCAGCCCAGACCGCGGTGACGTTGAACACAACAACGTGCTGAAAAAACGAAGTTCAATGCTTCCAAGCATGCGTCGACTTGATTCTGAGCATGCGGGGGTGTTTGGTCCGATGCTTTTGTGTACTAACCATCGGACAGATTTTAAAGCATGTTTTAAAACTTTGGTCCGACGGACAACGGTCTGATAGGCCGTACACACCATCAAACTGGTCCGATGAAACTGGTCTTAAGACCAGTTTCATCAGACCGGTCTGATCATGTGTACAAGGCCTTAGTTTATGTCCCTTTAGTTGATTTAGTTACTGTCCCTTTAGTTACTGTCCCTTTAGTTGATGTCCCTTTAGTTGATGTCCCTTTAGTTGATATCCCTAGTTCCTAGTAGTCCCTTTAGTTGATGCCTTACTGCCTCTCAGCCCGGGGTAAATTTTCTGATCCTATTTATGTTGCCAGATTACTACTGATAACATTTCTTGTATATTTCTCTGATATATTTTGCATTACAGTGTTGTGTTTTTTCTCCATTTTTTAGACATTGGAAGCCTTCATACCTCCTGATGAAGCAGCTGAGCGCCGTGAAACATGTAGAGACACACGGATTGTGGAACGGTTCCCCACTCATCAGACAGTCTGATGTTATAACAGTCTCTGTTTCTATGTTTTGTATACAAGTTGATACTGAGTGTACAGAATTTTTTATGTGGGAACAGAGTCCAAGGACATGAGCCAGTTTTGGGCTTGAAAGAATGGAAGTCTACACATTTCTCTTGGTTTTAGCATATTCTGTATTTCTGCGTTAGGAAGAAGAGATGAGCAGATGGAGATTGGAGGTATTTGAGGTTCAGTGGCACGGTTCAGAGTATCTCCTTCTCACAGATGTACTTGTAATTTGCGACACAGTGTCTGTCATCCCAACCAGTTCCGTTGCCAAACTTAACGCAGTCTTGTCCTCCTGTAAAACCCGTCATGGATGAATTATTGGGCTGACCCTTCCCCCAGAACCTGCAGGAAACAAGTGCAATTAGTGATCAGGGAGAAGCTGATAATGAACAGGGTAGCAACACCCGAGTCTAAGGCCCCGTACACACGACTGAGAAACTCGTCGGGTAAAACCAAAATTTCCCATTGCCCGTCGAGGAAATAGAGAACATGCTCTCTTTTTGGCTCAACGGTTTTCTCGGCGAAAAGTGTACACACGACCGGTTTTCTCGGCAGAATACGTCTCCCATCGAGTTTCTTGATGGATTCTGCCGAGAAAACCGGTCGTGTGTACGGGGCCTGAGAAGATATTTGAGCCGAAATAAAAATAATACTTCAAGTGAAAATACGCGTTTGACATTTTAAAATAATGCAATCGCCATTAACCACTTAAGGACCGCCTAACACCGATATACGTCGGCAGAATGGCACGGCTGGGCACAATCACGTACCTGTACGTGTCCTTTAAGTGCCCAACCGTGAGTCGCGGGCACCCCCTGCGGGGGCATGCACCCAGGACCCAGTCCGAAGCTCCGTGACCGTGGCCGCGGGACCCGCGGACCCGATCCCCGCCAGAGTCCCGCGATCGGTCACAAGGACTGAAGAACGGGGAGAGGTGAGTGTAAACACAGCTTCCCCGTTCTTCACAGTGGCAATGTCACTGATCGTCTGTTCTCTGATATAGGGAAAGGCGATCAATGACGTCACACGTCCAGTCCAGCCCCCCTACAGTTAGAAACACATATGAGGTCACACTTAACCCCTACAGCCAGGGCTGTCTTAATGAGAGGGCACACCTGGGCACTGCCCAGGGGCCCCAGCTGCATGGGGTGCCGTTGCACTTTCCCCAAAGCAGCTGATCCTTGAGCCCCCGCTGCCCCTAAATTGGAGGCCCCATGATGGCACTGAGAGTGATAGATGCACAGGGGAAGCAGTCTGCCTCCTACCTACTTGATGTCTGTTTACCTACCATAATTGTAGGGGCCCCAGAGCATTACTTTGCCCAGGGGCCCATGATGCCATTAAGACAGCCCTGCCTACAGCACCCCCTAGTGGTTAACTCCCAAACTGCAATTACCATTTTCACAGTAATCAGCGCATTTTTATAGCACTTTTCACTGTGAAAATGACAATGGTCCCAGAAATGTGTCAAATTTGTCCAATGTGTCCGCCATAATGTCGCAGTCACGGAAAAAATTGCTGATCACCGCCATTAGTAGTAAAAAAATATTTATTAATAAAAATGCAATAAAACGATCCCCTATTTTGTAAATTCTATAAATTTTGCGCAAACCAATCGATAAACGCTTATTGCGATTTTTTACCAAAAATATGTAGAAGAATACGTATCGGGATAAACTGAGGAAAAAACATTTTTTTTATATGTTTTTGGGGGATATTTATTATAGCAAAAAGTATAAAATATTGCATTTTTTTTAAATTGTCGCTCTATTTTTGATTATAGCGCAAAAAAGAAAAACCGCAGAGGTGATCAAATACCACCAAAAGAAAGCTCTATTTGTTAGGGGAAAAAAGGATGCCAATTTTGTTTGGGAGCTACGTCGCAAGACCGCGCAATTGTCAGTTAAAGCGACGCAAAAAGGCGCTTGGTCCTTTACCTGCATATTGGTCCGGGTCTTAAGTGGTTAATAACCTGCACTGTGGGACTGCCAATCCCAGAATCCCAAAGAAAGAAATAGCACTTTCAATGTGAACATGTCAGTAGAAGAGTAGGACCAGTGTAGGTCCTCCTTTCTCAGGGCAGGCTACTTCTTGAGAAAGGACTGATATTGGTTTAGGTTGTCTCTGTATAATGGAGTAAACTGTATTTTATTCTGCTTCCCACATCTATGCATTAAAAGAACAATTTTATATTTTCTAAATTTTTGCAGCTCCTAATAAAAATGTTGTCCTAGAGCGGACTGCCCAAGACTATGAGCATGCTACAAGAAAGGATCATATCAGAGACTGTGGAAATGCTATAGTGGATGATCAGAGACTGTGGATATGAGATGGGTAGAGACTGTGGACATTCTACAGAAGATGATCAGAAACTGTGGATATGGTACATGAGATGGTCAGAGACTGTGGACATTCTACAGAAGATGATCAGAGACTCTGGATATGGTGCAGGAGATGGTGAGAGACTGTGGACATGGTATAGGGGATGGTCTTAGACTGTGGACATGAGATGGGTAGAGACTTTGGACATTCTACAGAAGATGACCAGAAACTGTGGATATGGTGCAGGAGATGGTCAGAGACTGTGGATACGGTACAGGAGATGGTCAGAGACTGTGGACATGGTACAGGAGATGGTCAGAGACTGTGGACATGAGATGGGTAGAGACTGTGGACATTCTACAGAAGATGATCAGAAACTGTGGATACGGTACAGGAGATGGTCCGAGACTGTGGACACAGTACAGGGGATGGTCAGAGACTGTGGACATGGTACAGGAGTTGGTAAGAGACTGTGGACATTCTACAGAAGATGATCAGAAACTGTGGATACGGTACAGGAGATGGTCCGAGACTGTGGACACAGTACAGGGGATGGTCAGAGACTGTGGAAATTCTACAGAAGATGATCAGAAACTGTGGATATGGTACAGGAGATGGTCAGAGACTGTGGATATGGTACAGTAGATGGTCAGAGACTGTGGATATGGTACAGGAGATGGTCAGAGACTGTGAACATGAGATGGGTAGAGACTGTGGACATTCTACAGAAGATGATCAGAAACTGTGGATACGGTACAGGAGATGGTCCGAGACTGTGGACACAGTACAGGGGATGGTCAGAGACTGTGGACATGGTACAGGAGTTGGTAAGAGACTGTGGACATTCTACAGAAGATGATCAGAAACTGTGGACACGGTACAGGAGATGGTCCGAGACTGTGGACACAGTACAGGGGATGGTCAGAGACTGTGGACATTCTACAGAAGATGATCAGAAACTGTGGATACGGTACAGGAGATGGTCCGAGACTGTGGACACAGTACAGGGGATGGTCAGAGACTGTGGACATGGTACAGGAGTTGGTAAGAGACTGTGGACATTCTACAGAAGATGATCAGAAACTGTGGATACGGTACAGGAGATGGTCCGAGACTGTGGACACAGTACAGGGGATGGTCAGAGACTGTGGAAATTCTACAGAAGATGATCAGAAACTGTGGATATGGTACAGGAGATGGTCAGAGACTGTGGATATGGTACAGTAGATGGTCAGAGACTGTGGATATGGTACAGGAGATGGTCAGAGACTGTGAACATGAGATGGGTAGAGACTGTGGACATTCTACAGAAGATGATCAGAAACTGTGGATACGGTACAGGAGATGGTCCGAGACTGTGGACACAGTACAGGGGATGGTCAGAGACTGTGGACATGGTACAGGAGTTGGTAAGAGACTGTGGACATTCTACAGAAGATGATCAGAAACTGTGGACACGGTACAGGAGATGGTCCGAGACTGTGGACACAGTACAGGGGATGGTCAGAGACTGTGGACATTCTACAGAAGATGATCAGAAACTGTGGATACGGTACAGGAGATGGTCCGAGACTGTGGACACAGTACAGGGGATGGTCAGAGACTGTGGACATGGTACAGGAGTTGGTAAGAGACTGTGGACATTCTACAGAAGATGATCAGAAACTGTGGATACGGTACAGGAGATGGTCCGAGACTGTGGACACAGTACAGGGGATGGTCAGAGACTGTGGACATTCTACAGAAGATGATCAGAAACTGTGGATATGGTACAGGAGATGGTCAGAGACTGTGGATATGGTACAGTAGATGGTCAGAGACTGTGGATATGGTACAGGAGATGGTCAGAGACTGTGGATACGGTACAGGGGATGGTCAGAGACTGTGGACATGGTACAGGAGATGGTCAGAGACTTCTAGACATTCTACAGAAGATGATCAGAAACTGTGGACATGGTACAGGAGATGGTTAGAGACTGTGGACATGGTACAGGAAATGGTCTTAGACTGTGGACATGGTACAGGGGTGTTAGGATTAAGTTTACCTGCTGGTGGCACTATCCTGCTCTGGGCACTTTGCTGCAGTTCCAGTGTCCACCAGTAGGTGTCTCCCAGGAGCCAGTAGGCTAGTGTAATCAGGCTAATTAGTATTCAGCTGCCTGGGGGCTACTTAAGGCTTCTAATCCCTTTCCCCAGTGCATCGCAATTTTGGTCCCTGTCTTGCTGCTTATCCTGATCCAGTCTACACCTCGACATCCAGTCTGTGCCTTGCTCCTGGTTTCCTCTGTTCTATCCCCAGCCGTGTTCCCCCCATCCTTGCAACCCTTGTACCCTTGTCCCTAGCTTGGGGCCAGATTCTCAGAGGCGTTACGACGGAGTATCTCAGATACCCCGTCGTATCGCCTTTTTTTTTTACTCGTATCTATGCGAGTGATGCTGAGCATCACTTTTGCATAGATACGCTTCTACATCCGACAAGTGTAATACAATTACACTTTCGGATCGTAGATGTAATGACAACTCCGGCCACTAGGTGGCCTTTACGTTGTTTTTTCATTTGTATATGCAAATGAAGTAGTACGCCGATTCTCGATCGCTTTTACGCCGCCCCGTCGTCGCGTACGTCGTTTACGAACTCGTAAGGTTACCCCAGCTTCTATGTGGAGTAACCTTACGAGGTCCCGTCGGATGCCGTCGTGTCCCGTCGGACGCCATGTTAAGTATGGCGTCGGGTCAGCGTCGGCTTTTTCCGTCGCTTACGTCGTTTTACTAACTCGTTCGCGAATAGGGACTTGCGTAAATGACGCTCACGTCGTTTTGACGTCGGTTTCAACGACGCTTTCCGACGTGAGCTGGAGCATGCGCACTGGGGTTTTTCCCCGGCCGGCGCATGCGCAGTTCGTTCGACGCGGGGGCGCGCTTAATTTAAATACAAGCCGCCCCATTTGAATTGCGCGGGTTTACGCTGCGCGATTTACGCGACGCAGGCGAAACCTACGGAGCAAGTGCTTAGAGAATAAAGCACTTGCTCCAGTAAGCAGCGGCGGCGTAGTGTAACTGGCTTACGCTACGCCGCCGAAAATATTGGAGAATCTGGCCCTTGGTCTGTATATATATATGTAGCACTACCCCCGAAGGAGCTGCTGAATATTTTCGAGCGGCACGTTACCTCTTTCTCCTCGCTGTCTAGGGTAGTAGATGAGAGTTGAAAAAGTTTAATGTCCACACTTTACACTTCTTTTCTTGGATTTATTTTGAAGAACTTGGTAATAAAGTAGAAGAAGTGGTTGAAGGGGTGGAAGGTAGGTTCAGGTGCGTAATTTCAATCAGGAAACACTTCTGCTTCTAGCAACACAGTTTTCGTCGCCACTCTAGCCAGAGTGGGTTTTGCACACTTGCATAGGTCCCCCTCACCAGCCTAGCAGCCGGAGTGGCGCATGAAACAAAGTACGGTCTCTGCCACAGACCCTCCTTTGAGTGGAGACACTTTAGGTCCAGAATCCCCTGACACAGGATTCAGCACCCGGATCTCTCCAGATTAATTTTTGTAGAATTCAAGTCTGATAGGCGATCACCATTAAGCCTCTCAGTATATGGTGCATCCTTCGATCAAGTTTCCAGGCCTCTCCCAAGATACCAGCTTCTTGCTTGGTCCTCTCCAAGGTTCTTCAGACAGACCAATGAACAAAGACCTCGGTCCAGTGGCGTCTGTTCCTTAAGTACCCCTCCGCAGCATGCACAGCTTGACGACCAACCCCTACTGATTGGCTGCCGAGGGGGACACCCAATATCACCCTGACTGAGCTGCTGAAACCCTTTGGCGTGGGGGGGGTAACAACACTCCCAGGCAAACAACGGTGGTCACTCCCAGCACAGCCATGGCTGGAACAGAGAACAAATTTAGTTGTTCAGGTTAAACAGCTGTTGCTGTTGCTGATGGTCAGAGACTGTGGACATTGAGATGGTCTTTTGCCGCGTACACATGGTCAGAATTTCCAATGGAAAAAGTCAGATAGGAGCTTTTCATCAGATATTCCGACTGTGTTTATGCCCCATCTGACTTTTTCCAACAGACTTAGATAGAGAGCAGGTTCTCAATTTTTCAGACGAAAAAAAACCCTATCGAAAAATCCGTTCGTCTGTATGGAATTCCGATGGGAAAAAAAAACATGCATGCTCAGAAACAATTTGCTGCATGCTCAGAAGCATTGAACTTAATTTTTCTCGGCTCATCGTAGTGTTGTACGTCACCACGTTCTGGACGGTTGGAATTTGATGTGACCATGTGTATGCAAGCCAAGCTTGAGCGTAATTCCGATTTATTTCCAACGGAAAATCCGTTTGTGTGTATGCGGCATTAGACTGTAGATGTGGTACAGGAGAAGGTTTTAGACTTTGGATATGGTACAAGAGATGGTCAGAGGGTGTGGACACGGTACAGGAGAAGGCCTTGGACTGTGGACATGGTACAGGAGAAGGTCGTAGATTGTGAACTCGGTACAGAGGATTGTTTTAGACTATGGACATGGTAGGAGATGGTCAGAGACTGTGGACATGGTACAGGAGATGGTCAGAGACTGTGGACATGATACAGGAGAAGGTCTTAGACTGTGGACATGGTACAGGAGATGGTCAGAGACTGTGGACATGATACAGAAGAAAGTCTGGGGACATGGTACAGGAGATGGTCAGAGGCTGTGGCAACGGTACAGGAGAAGGCCTTGGACAATGGACATGGTACAGGAGAAGGTCGTAGATTGTGAACCCGGTACAGGGGATTGTTTTAGACTGTGGACATGGTACAGGGGATTGTTTTAGACTATGGACATGGTATAGGAGATAGTCAGAGACTATGGACATGGTATAGGAGATGGTCAGAGACCGTGGACATGGTACAGGAGATGGTCAGAGACCGTGGACATGGTACAGGAGATGGTCAGAGACCGTGGACATGGTACAGGAGATGGTCAGAGACCATGGACATGGTACAGGAGATGGTCATAGACCGTGGACATGGTACAGGAGATGGTCAGAGACTGTGGAAATTATACAGGAGAAGGCCTTGGACTGTGGATATGGTACAGGAGAAGGTCGTAGATTGTGAACTCAGTACAGGGGATTGTTTTAGACTGTGGACATGGTACAGGAGAAGGTCTTAGACTGGGGACATGGTACAGGAGATAGACCTAGACTGTGGACATGGTACAGGATGTTAACTTTGACTATGGCCTGGATTATTTCCTAAATGTACATAATATAAGTGAGTACTAAGATGTGTAGGTAAGTTGATCCAGGGTAAATCCGATTGCCTCTCGGGGGATCAGGAAGGATTTTTTTCCCCTACTGTAGCAAATTGGATCATGCTCTGCTGTTTTTTTTTTGCCTTCCTCAGGATCAACTGTGGGTATGGAGTTGGGTAAATATGATGTACTGTGTTTTTTTTTTTTTTTTGTGGTTGAACTGGATGGACTTGTGTCTTTTTTCAACCTGACTAACTATGTAACTATGTATGGTCAGAGACTATAGGCGTTCTACAGGGGATGATCAGAGAGTGTAGAAATGGTACAAGAGAGGTATGGTTGAAGACAAAGGATATGGTAACACTCATTCTACTGGCTGCTGAGCTGCAGAATACCAAAAGGGCCACAGGTTTGGCATCAGGGGTGTAGCTGGTGCACAGGAGAATTTCTGGATAAAGTACATTTTATCTTTCGGTTAGATACACTTTTCTGTATGGAAAATGGAATATAATATTTTAGGGATTCAGTTCTTACTTTGGAGTCATCTCATAAGAAGTCCCATCAATCCATTCCCAGGCTCCATTGACCCTTCTGAGACCAATCCACCAGTACTGCTTTCCTGAAGAACCACGCAGGAAATTCTTTAAAGAGACAGAAAAAAGAGCATGTTAAAATGTGAACATTTTTGTATGTCCCCCCACAGTCACACACTATTATTATATATTTATATAGCTCTGACATATACTGCAGTGCTGTACAGAGAACACCGAGCCAGTCACATCATTCTCTGTACCAGAGGAGCTTACACTCTAATGTCCCCCCACAGTCACACACTATTATTATTATACATTTATATAGCTCTGACATATACTGCAGTGCTGTACAGAGAACACTGAGCCAGTAACATCAGTCTCTGTACCAGAGGAGCTTCTCCACCAGGTGGTGCTGTTTTGCAAGGTGCTATTGGCTCATTCTGCTGGGATCTCAGCTGAGGAAATTAGCAATCCTGGGGCCTGTCCTGCAGACGTTTCCCAGAAAAGCATGAACCCTGTTGGAGAAGACAAAGATGGAGGCTCCCCAGAGGCACTAAGGCCTACACCATGTACTCAGGCTGAATTGGACCCTCGGCCTGTCCCCATGTAAGGAGAGTCCTTAACAGCAATTTGGATAAAGTGATGAATAAACTTTGCCGCATTACCAAGGACAGGGTGACCAGACATCCCCGATTTCAGGGGACAGTCCCCGGATTGAGGATACTGTCCCCGGACCAAGTCTGTCCCCAGTTTTGTCCCCGGATTGGATTTGAACAGGGGCTGGGGCAATTTCAAAGACAGTCAGTGCTCCTACTAGCTTAGGGGGGTGTATTTGTTTCCATTATCTGTGTCCTTTCTGATGATCATGTGCTGGTCGGAGCGGAGGAAATATTTCTTTAGATTCGGGCGCATGCCCATTCAGCTCCGCTCGCATGTTCTTCTGTCTTGGTTTGAGTCGCTGATTGCCGCCATTGCTAGTTAAAAAAAAAAATGTGTCCCCGGATTTCATTTTAAAAATCTGGTCACCTTAAAAGGAGGAACAGAAACTTGCTGTCCTAAAAGTGGATTTCCGGAAAAATAAATCTCTGCACAGTAAGCATTAGGAGGGAAGACTCCAATCTAAGAGACATTGAAAAAGCAGGAGAAGCTGGTTGCTTCTCTGAAGGAAAGCACCGGTGTGTTTAGTGAAAAATATGAGAATGGGAAGAGATTCCAACAGGTGAAGGAGAGTGCCTGTGCTAGTACCAGCCAGAGGGTGGATGCCACAGCAACTGTGACAGTATGGATGGGTGGGCTAAGGTAGTGGCTTCACATGGTGGCCCAGTACTACTCCTGCCTCAGGATCTGTCGTGTCTGAGTCCGTATCTGCCTCCCTCCCTCCCCAGCAGCCTGAGTCATGTAGGGAGGAGGTTGAGGAAAATGGCGGATTGCTACAGGCCATTATGGAAATGGAATCTACCTTGAGTGTCAGCGACTCATCAGATGAGGAGGAGGATGTTGTCTCTCAGCCTTTAAGGAGGAAAGTTGTTGAAAAAGTTTAATTTAAGTCTGATCAAGATGGCGGCAGTGTTACAGTGTCTGCAAATGGAGGACAGGCTGTTTCTATTCAGGAAAATGCTGGTGAAGGAATGCTTGTTGGGAATATCTCTCCGTGTTTGGATGCCATTCCTGCGATTGCTGCTACAGACAAAGAGACTGCATCTGTCAATGGATCCTTGCAGTCGGTAAGGAATGCAGGAGGAGACGGTGTCAATCCTGACCACAATGTTTTTGTTGCCTGTGAGAAGAAGGAGCAGGAGTCCCACATGGACGCTAAAAAACAGAGCGGGAATGTCGAATGGATGCTAAAACAGCTGGTGTACTTTCTAAATGGACTGCTGGTACTTGTGGGACTATGGTAAATGGGACTGCTGTGTCGGAAGGGAGGAGGGAGGATCAAGTGGTGGGTGAATTGCCAAGCCTGATTTCAGAGGTTCCTATGCAGCCAGTTAAAATTCCTATGCAGCCAGTAAATGTGTCATCTGTCCCAGTTATGAACTATGCTAGGGCTCTGTCGGGACAAAGTCATGCTGCTGGTGGTGGAAGGGAGCCAGTTGTGTAACTTTCACCTAACGCACCTTACATTAATCACAGGAATGTGGTACAGCTCAGATGGGAAGGAGGACATATTCCACCTATCAGGAAGATGGTTGTGGATAGGATCCTTGCCATGGGATTTAAGGCATAGGATATTTATGCTCTTA
This sequence comes from Rana kukunoris, assembly GCA_029574335.1. Lineage (NCBI taxonomy): Eukaryota > Metazoa > Chordata > Amphibia > Anura > Ranidae > Rana > Rana kukunoris. Next base: position 535,358,862 of record CM056051.1, read on the forward strand.
TCAGGCCGGATGGTTCCTTTAAATATGATTTATCATTTGTGCATTCAGAATCACTGGATCCCTTTTGGGAGTGGTTTGAGAATGTGTATAGGGGCCAGCCGGACTGGAAGGGGCATGTCCTCAAAGATATCTCACGACAGCCTTTGATAAAGAATGTGACTATCCTGACTAGGAATGAGTCTATACCACCTAAGGATTAATGGGTCTGGTTGAGGAGGTTTGATGAAACGTTGTGTCCCTAAAGAAGATTGTGGATGATAGAAGAATCTGGACAGGTGGGTGGTCAGTGACAATGAGGTTGATAGTGTGTGGTCCAGCATTTGCCCTCCTCTGCCTTTATTGGTAGAGATAGGATTACTGTCTTCTACCCTGGTAAACCTAATCTGTGCAATAAATGTGGAGTCAAGGGACATTTTCTCCTCTAACTGTCCAGAACAGAAGTGCTCTTTGTGTCAGCAACTGGGGCATCTGGCGAGGGACTGTAACATCTTTAAATGTAATTTGTGCTCCAGACAAAGTGGGACAGGAAATGCCTCTTCATGAAGATCAACCTTTTCTTTTTACAGCCCAGCAACATCTTCGGTGGTGATGTCAGTACAGTCACTAGGACTAAGGACAGGAGAGGCAGGTCTGGTTGATGTGCACATTCATTGCTGCCCAGACAACACAGGATTCACTTTTTAGCCAGGTAGTAGTCAGAGTAGAATAGATAGGGTTTTTTTAAGGCAAACTCTGCCTTCTCTGAACCAGTGTGCCGGGCAGTAGAGTTTTCTTATCACTGTATTATGTCTGTGACTCTGAATAGCCCCGATACACCACCTAGGGGAGGGGTACCTGGAAGCTGAATTTGGCACTCCTGGACGATGTGAAGGTGAGTCAATCCTTTTAGAATTTTTTTCAAGCACAGGTATCAATCATGGACTTTTGGAGCAGTAAGTCAGAGTGGTGGGAGCTTACAAAAAGAAGGATCATTGGGTTTTTCAAGGCCATTGGAAGAAATAAACAACTTGATAAGTACATCACCTACCAGCTTCTGCGGAGGAAGATTGATAGGCTTGTGTCAATTAATGAAGATCCGGGCATGATCTCTGAGGTTAAATTCTTGCTCAGGGAGGGTCAATATGAGAGGCATGCCTCTTTGGTTCTGGAAAGGGATTATGGGATATATCACTCGCCCGACCCTTGCCAGAATTGCAAACCAGGTAGAGCAGTTAAATCAGTTGTAGGCCTGTGTAACGGTTACCACCATTTACGATCCTCCATCAACCCAAGACAGCTTATCCGACAGTCCGACAATCCATGTAGACGCGATCCATTCTATTCCCCAGAATTAAGTCGAGACACAAGCTCTGTTCTTTTTGGTTTCAAATGTATGAATGAACTCTTTAATGGTTAGCTCTCTTATATACAGTACACCATGTTACATTTATCAAAGGAACAAAGAAACTCTCCACCCACCACATTACACAATGACCTTCATACACATCCTTTTAGATAATGACATTCAGGTGAGTTAATTATCCCCCAGACGTCCCAACTCCGACAACAGCTATTGACCTGCATAATAGACATTCCTATGTCAGACGTTTTGGCCACCGAATTACAGGAGGTAATTACTACAGCTGACAAGGCACATTCCACATCTATTGACCAATATAATTCACACAAAACAGCATCACACAATGAGTTCCCCTCAATACACATCTTAGACAGACTTAATTAGTACAATAGACACAAGACAGTATTCAATCAGGTAAACTTAATTAGCATTTCAACAGCCTGTTACACTGAGGAATGAGTCACTGCCCTATTGACCTGATCGGGTCAAAATAAACCACTTGTAATATTCCAAGATATCCTGCAAACATGAATTATCATTAATGTCCCATCTTATGTAATCCGAGATATAGTTTCTCAGTCACCCTATGCCCCTATCGGACATAGGGTGACCCTAGACCCAAGAGTCATTAGTGATGCTGGCACAGGAGTACATTGCATCCTTCAAAAGTCTCTGAGTATCACGTGCTATCCCATTACAACCTGGTTTACAGTATGGATTCCTTGACGAAGTCCAAGTCTGGGATCCTAGAAAACGCCAGGTCATATTATGCTAACCTCTTGGGTAGGAAAGACCTTGATTGGGCAGGCATATCAAGTTTTCTGTATTCTATTCCAGGCCAGGGAAATGGCAGTTTTCTTGCAAGTTTGACAGAGGACATCACAGCAGATAAGGTGGTTAAGGCTATTGATAAGCTTGCCATTAAGAAGACACCTGGGCCAGATGTATTGACAGATGAGTTTTTTTTAAGCACTTTAAGGTTACTCTGGCCCCATATTTGGTGGATGTTTTTTTTGGCTGTCTAAGAGAGGGTTCACTCTCTCCCTCCATGTGACAATCTGCAGTGATTATTTTGTCAAAAGGTAAGGATTCCTAAAGAATTTAGAATTGGCAGCCCATTAGCCTTCTCAATGTTGATAGGAAGATACTGGCAAAAAAAAGTGCCTTTGGGCATTCCTGGTAAGTCTTCTCTGAGGGTCGTGGCCTATTCTGATGACGTGTTTGTTTTCATCTCTAGGACAGAGGAGGTGGAGGAAGTGGTCTCGGTGATGAAGCAGTATTCTGAGGCATCTGGTTCCAAGATAAATCAGGATAAAAGTGAAGTTTTTTGGATGAGTTAGGAAAACGATGGCTTTGAGCTTCCGGACGTCTTCCCAGAGCCCCGGCAGGAAATTCAAGTTTTAGGCATCAAATTCGGTCCTGGCGAATTATGGCCTTGCAAATTGTGAAAGCAGGCTGCCAAGGTTGCCACCCTGAAGGATTGGAAACTCTCTTACAGGGAAAGGATTGACCTGATTAAATATTACCTGATCCCGGTATTTCTGTATGTCAGTTTAGTCTGTGTATTCACAGCGTCCCTCTATACAACAATCTACAGCTGTTTCTTCCAACTGTTATGGGGGAACAAACTGAATCTCGTTAAGAGGTCGGTAACCTACCTTCCCAGGCGGATGAGTGGCCTTGGTAACGTCAACCCAGTGTTTTTTTTTTATCTCTAATGTTTTTGAAACATAATTTTGCTAACATGCTGGCAGAGAATGGTGGGCCATTAAAAGGCCTGAGGGTCCTACATGGTGAGCTCCCAGCTTATGTTGCCCCATGCCTGAAAATGCTTTGGCAGTGGAGAGTGATGGCGGAGGAAATGAAGTCTCTTCCTAGGAAGGACCTGAAGAGAAGAGTTGTTGAATCTGCCCTGAGTGAGCCACTGGCCTTGAGGGATTGCCAAGGCCCTGTTATGAGGGAGGGTCTGCGTTTGCTCAATCTAGAGAGAATCCCTTTAAAGTTTTGGGATTTGGCCTGGTGCTCGTTCCATGACAGACTCTATGTGAAGGGCAACCTGAAGCATCGCTCATATTAGTTATAAACAAGACAAAGACAAGACAGTAAATACCAAATTAATTTTGTAGATTGGTACTTATACTTTATGCGTAAGATACCATTGTTTTTCCACTTTTCATATTAATAACTAAGGATGAGCCAAACACCCCCCAGTTCCTGTTCGCACCAGAGCTTGCCGAACAGGCAAAAAATTGTTTCGAACACGAGAACACTGTTAAAGTCTAAGGGACAAGAATATGAAAAATCAAAAGCGCTAATTTTAAAGGCTTATATGCAAGTTATTGTCATAAAAAGTGTTTGGGGAACCGGGTCCTGCCCCAGGGGACATGTATCGATGCAAAAAAAGTTTTAAAAACGGCAGTTTTTCGGGAGCAGTGATTTTTATAATGCTTAAAGTGAAACAATAAAAGTGAAATATTATTTTACATTTTGAACCTGGGGGTGTCTATAGTATGCCTGTATAGTGGTGCTTGTTTCCAGTGTTTAGAACAGTTCTGCAGCAAAATTTAATTTCTAAAGGAAAAAAAGTAGTTTAAAGCTGATTGAGGCTATAATGAATTGTCGGGTCCCGGCAATATGGATGAAATTAATAAAAAAAATGTTGTGGGGGTCCCCCTCATAATCCATACCAGATCCTTATCCGAGCACGCAACCTGGCAGGCCTCAGCAAAAGAGGGGGGACGAGAGAGCGCCCCCCCTTCTGAACCATACCAGGCCACATGCCCTTAACATGGGGAGGATGCTTTGGGGTCTGGAGCCCAAAGCAACATGTCCCCATGTTGATGGGGACAAGGGCCTCATCCCCACAACCCTTGCCCGGTGGTTGTGGGGGGTCTGCGGGTAGTGGATTGTCGGAATCTGGAAGCCCCCTTTTACAAGGTGACCCCCCAGATCCCAGACCCCCCCATGTGAATTGGTAACAGGGTACATTGTACCCCTACCATTTCACCCCAAAAAAGTGTAAAAAATGAAAAAAACAAGAGCCAGCTTGGGAGAAGTCCTTTACTAAAAAAGAAAAAATTCCAGAGGAGACTCCAATCGAGTGACGCTTCCCTTGCTCTAACAGCTCTTATATAGCTGAGGGTGGGGCCACCCAATGACGTATGCGGGTGAACCCGCCCCCCTCAGATGCCATGGGGAAACCGCAGGAAACTGTGGTGATTGCCACTCTTACCATCTCATCCTCCCCATTAATGATCACCAGGTGAGCTCTCTTTTTCTCACATTCACTTTTAGCGGAATTAAAGGTCTCATCGTTTTTGGACTTGTAGTAGCAGCTGAGACCATAATGCATCCAGGACTTATCACACAATGGCTGAGCAGAGCCTGAGAAAGAGAGAGGAGGGGTTATAACAATGATGTTCAAATGATTATACAACATAGTATGTGGAAAATAATGAAACAGTCGAAACCTCTCAGACTACTAGAAAAGCCTGTAGCAAATATGAAATATTAAGCGCAGGGCTGGCATGACTAGGCAGCCAGTCACTGCACTATAGGTGAAATGCAACCTCTGTAAGTAGAAGTGAGTAAAGCATATATATAAGGGGCGTACCATCATCCAGAATTAAGAGTATAGACAAATTGATTCTAAGGTCCCCAACCTAAAGAACCAACAAGGAGGGGGTAGGGCCATGGTTGGACTATTCCAGTGCTGGTAACAAAGGTGTAGCATGTACACACAAAATATAAAATTGATAAAGAACATTTTTATTGGATACAGAATAAAATAGGACATAGATTAAAATAAGGAGATAATTGACTTGACCGGTTTCGCGGCTATGGCCGCTTCATCAGAAGCATGTCTACAAATAAAAATATAAATTGACAAAGCATCAATAAACATACATTGAAAAAAAAAAGTAAAACATAATAATTTGGGGAGAATGGGAAGGCTCAGCTGCTCACCTACAATGCCCCATCGGTGGGTGGGGTGGGCGACACCGCATGACGTCCCGTAAGGTGATCAGGGGGTGTGCATATGGATGGACCTATTGCTTCAGAATGTAAAATGTGGGAAGTTAATATAGTGATGAGGAAATGGAACCGTGAAGCCGGACCAAAAGTACGGGACAAGTGTACAAACAGTGATATAAAATGTAAACACAAGTGAATAGGGATGATGTGGGAGTGTGAATGGCAGTGCTAGGAAAGAGGTGGGGAAAGGAGGAATGGGGGGGGGAAGGAGGAGGGGGGAAGGGAAAAGGGGGGGAGGGGGAGGAGGAGGGGGAAAGTAAAAGGGTGGGAGGGGTAGGGGAGGGGGAAAGAAAGAAAGGGGGAGGGGGAAGGAAGGGAGGGAGGGAAAGGGGAGGAAGTAAAGGGGGAGAAAAAGGAAGAGGAAGGAAAGAGGAACATAGCTGGAGTGGGGGAGGTGGGGGAAAGGAAAAAGGAAGAAAAAAGGGGGGAAACCAGGGGGGGGGGATTGTGTACCTGCAATACAAAATTGTATTGTGTGTAGGGGTGTGTCCTTGCCGGGCAACACCCCAGTATTGGCTCCCGCCCTAACATTGCGGCACACTGTTGCACTACGTATGCGCCAAGCCACCGCACTAACGTCGTGTGGGCGTCCCGACCCGGTGACATTGCCTAATCATGTCTCCTGACGTGTACCAGCTACGCCGGACAGGGGATTTAAAAGCAGTTTACCGCTGCTTCCAGCGCTATGGATGTTTGGACCCTGTGACCTCTGTGGCTTCCCCTAGCCCGCAGTAAGCGACGATGTTATATTTTCACTTTCTTTTTATTGTTCCTATCTGCTCCTGGTCCCCCTTCCCCCCCCCCCTTTCACTTGTCGTATCCTCCCTTCACTGGTTGCCTTCAATCAGCATATGTCTAATTCACCTTATATGTTTTTCATTTAGGTGCCACCGGTAGGCTTCATTACCCTGATGCCCTCCTGGGATCCATTGTGGTCCCCCTCCCTATGTGGTCCATCACCATGGACCTACCTGTGGAGGCTAAACGTGGCCTTACACAGATATTTCAGCTTGGGCTCCCACTCCTGGGACCCCATACACACAATACAATTTTGTATTGCAGGTACACAATTCCCCCCTCCCCCACTCCAGCTATGTTCCTCTTTCCTTCCTCTTCCTTTTTCTCCCCCTTTACTTCCTCCCCTTTCCCTCCCTTTCTTCCCCCTCCCCCTTTCTTTCTTCCCCCCCTCCCCCTACCCCTCCCCCCTTTACCCTTCCCCCCCCTCCCCCCCCCCATTCCTCCTTTCCCCACCTCTTTCCCAGCACTGCCATTCACACTCCCACATCATTCCTATTCACTTGTGTTTACATTTTATATCACTGTTTGTACACTTGTCCCGCACTTTTGGTCCGGCTTCACGGTTCCATTTCCTCATCACTATATTAACTTCCCACATTTTACATTCTCAAGCAATAGGTCCATCCATATGCACACCCCCTGATCACCTTACGGGACGTCATGCGGTGTCGCCCACCCCACCCACCGATGGGGCATTGTAGGTGAGCAGCTGAGCCAAATTATTATGTTTTACTTTTTTTTTTCCAATGTATGTTTATTGATGTTTTGTCAATTTATATTTTTATTTGTAGACATGCTTCTGATGAAGCTTCCATAGCCGCGAAACCGGTCAAGTCAATTGTCTCCTTATTTTAACCTATGTCCTATTTTATTCTGTATCCAATAAAAATGTTCTTTATCAATTTTATATTTTGTCTGTACATGCTACATCTTTATTACCAGTACCGGAACAGTCCAACAATGGCCCTACCCCCTCCTTGTTGGTTCTTTAGGTTGGGGACCTTAGAATCAATTTGTCTATACACTGCACTATAGGGTTAAATTTAGGGGAGTAAACATGGCAAGCTAGGGGGTTGGCAAGAGTTTAATGTTTTCCCGGGGTAGGAGGGGCTGGGGGAGGTTTGCAGTCAGGGAGCCTACAGCATAGGAAGAGGAAGCTCCCGCCCTCCCGCCCTATTGTTTTGTGATTTATTTATGATGCAGGTTGGGTTTAGATTGGCGGCTGGGGATCTTTGGAGGCAGTAGACATTTTTGACCAATTTGGCACAAGTGGGGGACCCATCATGGTATGGGATCCTCGGTTTATGCCAGTTAACCGTGGCTTAGCTGGCATCCGTTGATGGGTATCATCGTGGGGAAGGTTCAGAGTGCTATGGTCCTTGAGTCGGGGCACTGCGACTGGGATCTGGGATAGCCACGCTGATACGGAGGAAATTTGGTCAACGCATTCAATGATCCTTAACAGGGGACAATGTTATCTGTGAAGGATTGATGAGTGTAAATAAAGATGTTTTGGTTAATATGTTATTGGTTAATTTGTTAATAAAATGGTCGATGCGGCCAATTTTTACTCCAAAATGGATGTCGTCTGTTTATTCCTTAGGTTAAGGTATAGTTGGGGTTAAGTGGCAACATGTAGTTTATCTGGCTTACCATAGTCAAGGGTCCATTCTATAAACTTTTCATTAAAGGATAATGCAGCTGTAAATTATTATGACTGAGCCTCGTGTATTCTATGTAGTGGAACGTTTTTGGACACCTGACCATTACACCTATATGAGCTTGCTGGACATCCTTTTTGCCAAACTGTGACTGTAATAGGAGGGCTGTGGGACCCAGAAGCTCTTAGAAAGCATGAGCCAGAAAATAATGGACAGTCAGATTTAATGCAGTATATATATTGTATATATATTGTGTGTTGGCTGTTGTGTACTATAAAGCTTGCTGTGGTAATTAAGTCTGCTACTGTGATGTAAATGAATCTATGATGGATTCTAAGAATCTTCCATTGTGCTGTGCTAATTGACCCTGTATTGTATGAAGGTCTATTGATGTTAATGTGTGTATTGCAAGTTAACAGACAGTCTAAAGGTCATGTGTCTAAGACATCAGCTGTAGTTAATTAGCTCATGTAAATGTAGCGCCCATGTACTTCCAAGTACGGGTGCTAGTGAAATTTAATGGGAATGATCAGACTGTTAGTGACTCTGATCTCAATTCAGATTAAGGTAAGGCTCTCTGTTTCAGCTTCCTGTCCTGTGGGCTCATTCTGTCATACCTGGGGTGTAGTTCCACACCGAGTCGACAGGTGGCAGCAGTGAAGGCGAGACTTGAGTGCTTTTCCCAGCAGCCAATCGGCAGGCCTGAGCCTCGCTGGGCATGCTGGGAGAGGGTACTTATGGGACAGACGCCATCTTAGCGGGGTCTTGGTTCCTGGAGTGTGGCACCCACCTTTAGGGTGGCCACACCACCGCGACTGAGTTTCCGCATTGAAGATCCCAAGCAAGTTTAGCTGTTTAGTGGGGAGGTCCAGTTGAGGAGCGCCATTGAGAGGCTGGCAGTTCAACAGTATTGAGACGAACCACCGGGGATCCAGGTACTGGACACTGAGGTATTGATTCCTCTCTCAGTCGGTACCTGGGTGACGTTAACAGAAGGATTCAGGCCAAACATCACCAAGGAGGGGCACCTCCGAAACCTCGATCAGGGAAGGCCTGTGGCAGAGGCGCTTTCCTGAAGTTCACCCTGAAAGAGTCTGTGAGAGAGACCTCCTTTCAAGTTTCGAGTGAGACTCTGGCTGCCAGTGGTGAAAGAAGCTAATTGTTCACGGAGACAGGACTGTTTCCATATTCAAGGCCTGAATCTGCTATTCTCCTTCCGACCTTTTATCTATCCATTTCCATCACCTGTTAACTGTTTTAACCAGACTGGGTAATAAAGAGCACATATAAAGAGACTCCCTATTGTGGACATTCCTTTACTGCTATTGCATTCATAGTTAGGTCAGAGCCGGAGTCATGATGTCTACCAAAAGGATGTGTATTGGAGCTCATTGTGTGATGTTGTTGGTGGAGTTGAGTCATTGTTCATTTTGGTTATTGCAGGATCCTAACTGTATATAAGAGCCTGATTTTCTCATTAAAGGGTCTATTCGTGTGGAACCTCAAACAGAGCTGTGTGTCTCGTTATTGTGGATTGTCTGCCTGACTGTGGAGTGTCGATAGCTGTCTTGGGTTCGGGAATGGAATATCCTAAATGTCTTTTACCCCTGTCCCATTTGGGGTTCCGTTACAATGACCATATGGAGGTGTCCTCTACTCTTCTGAGAAGGCTTTCCACAGCATTTTGGAGTAATGCCACGTAAACACGATCGGAATTTCCAAAACAAAACCGTGGATTTCTTTCCGACGGATGTTGGCTCAAACTTGTCTTGCATACACACGGTCGCACAAATGTTGCTCGTAAATTCCGAACATCAAGAACGCAGTGACGAACAACACTACACTACGATACACACGATCGGAATTTCCGAGAATAACTTTTGTTGTCGGAAAAATTGAGAACCAGTTCTCAAACATTTGTTGTTGGAAATTCCGACAGCAAATGTCGGATGGAGCCTACACACTGTCAAAATATCAGATCAAAAGCTCACATCAAACATTTGGTGTTTGAAATTCCGATTGCGTGTACGCGTTATAAGTCTGTGGAACTTTGTGCCCATATGTAAGGTTAGGTACCAACTGTTGGATGAAAAGATCTGGCTCACAATCAGCATTTGGTAGGGTTGAGGTCAGGACTCTCAAGTTCCTCCACACCAAGCTGGTCACACCGTGTCTTTATGAAGCTGGTTTTGTAGACAGGGGCACAGTCATGCTGGAACAGAAAAGGGTCTTCACCAAACCACAAGGTTGGAAAAGCACAATCGTCTACAATGTCTTTGTTTGCTGTAGCATTAACAGTACGCTTCACTGGAGACATCTGAACTCAATCATTTGGTGGCATTTTCACTAGAAATGATGCTACCCTATATACTGGAGTATAAGCCGAGTTTTTCAGCACATTTTTTTTTGCTGCTGAAAATTTCACCTTTTTGCGCCTGATCTCCTGGACTTTGAGGACCTGGTACCGGCCGGCCGTAGGTCTCTTGGACCCCAAACATATAGGCACACATATAGTCCCACTCTTCCTCTACAAGTGTGCAAAGTTTGTTGTCTAGGCAACCTACGACCGGGGAGTGCAAATATTTCAAATCCGGGCATCGTTTTTATAGACTCCCATTTTAAATGGTAATTTCTCTGGTGATTTTGGGGACCCGGTACCGGCCGGTCGTAGGTCCCCTGGACCCAAAACTTGGCACTCACGTAGCCCCATTTCTCCTCTACAAGTGTGCAAAGTTTGTTGTCTGGAGAACCTATGACTGGGGAGCACCGATTTTTCAAACCGGGAATCCCTTTCATAGACTCCCAAGTTAAACGTCAGTCTAGTCATGGACACAGTGAGGCATGGACACAGTGAGGCATGGGCACAGTGAGGCATGGACACAGTGAGGCATGGACACAGTGAAGCATGGGCACAGTGAGGCATGGACACAGTGGGGCATGGGCACAGTGGGGCATGGGCACAGTGAGGCATGGGCACAGTGAGGCATGGGCACAATGAGGCATGGGCACAGTGAGGCATGGGCACAATGAGGCATGGACACAGTGAGGCATGGGCACAGTGAGGCATGGGCACAGTGAGGCATGCACATGGACACAGTGAGGCAAAGTGAGGCATGCAGATGGACAACCTAGGCTTATACTCGAGTCAATACGTTTTCAACGTTTTTTTTCTTTGCAGCTACTCTTCTAGGAATGCTGTCAACAATGTTTAGGAGTGTGTCTGTGGGAATGTTTGTCTAATCTTCCAGAAGTACATTTCTGAGGTCAGGCACTGATGTTGGACAAAAAAGGCCTGGCTCACAGTCTCCATTTTAATTCATCCCAAAGGTGTACACTATATTGCCAAAAGTATTGGGCCACCTCTACAAATCATTTGGTGGAGCAGGGATTATGGTGTAGGGTTGCTTTTCAGGGGTTGGGCTTGGCCCCTTAGTTCCAGGAAAGAAAACTCTTAAGGTGTCAGCATACCAAGAAATTTTGGAAAATGTCATGCTCCCAACTTTGTGGGAACAGTTTTAGGAAGGCCCATTCCTGTTCCAACATGACTGCACACCAGTGCACAAACAAGGTCCATAAAGACATGGATGAGCGAGTATGGGGTGGAGGAACTTGACTGGCCTGCACCTCAACCTGATAGAACACATTTGGGATGAATTAGAGCAGAGATTGCAAGTCAGGCCTTCTCGTTCAACATCAGTGCCTGACCTCCCAAATGAGCTTCTGGAAGAATGGTCAAACATTCCCATAGACACACCTTGTGGACGGCCTTCCCTAAAGAGTTGAAGCTGTTATAGCTGTAAAGGGTGGGGCCAACTCAATATTTAATCCTACAAACTAAGACTGGGATGCATTAAAGTTCAAGTGTGTGTAAAGGCAGGCGTCCCAATATTTTTGGCAATAAAGTGTATGTGTGTTGCCTCCTTTAAAGCTCCCCCACCTCACCTCACTAGATGATGAAGACCCCACTCAATGATGGTTGAAAGTCTTACAAGGGTGCTTCCATCTCTATATAGTATATATGTGTTTCTACATTTGAATTATGGATACACTCTTAGAGCCGGTTCACACTCCAGCGGCACGACTCCGGGGGCGGCTCTGTAAGTCATCCTAAGAACGACTTCAGAGGCGTCCAGCAAAACGACTTCTGTATAGAACAGTCGTACAGGAACCTCTTTCTGCTTCACACTGGGCTGCGGGAGTGAGCTGAACTCGCGCGATTTTACTCCCTCTGGCAGTTCCCGATTTCGGCGCGATTTAGGAGACATCTGTGCAGGTTTCTGCACAGATGTCAATGTAAATCACGTCCTGAAATCGCAAAAAGTAGTACAGGAACTACTTTCTGAAATCGGTGCAGCGCCGCAGATGCGGCGTCGCACCGTTTAGGGCGGTGTCATTGCCGGCAATTGCTGCCGATTTGAGATGCGATTTCACATGTGAAATCGCATCTCAAATCGAACTAAATAGTACCCAGTGTGAACCTGGGCTCTAAGTCGGAGCGACTTGCGTCGTTCCTATTAGAACGGTTCCATAGCATTGACGAGTCGCCCCAGTGTGAACCGGCCCTTAGGGGTATATTTACAAAACAAAACAGCAGAATTATTTGTTCTGTGCAAAAAATGGGGACAATATTGAATGTTATTAGACTATTTTCTCTCCAGGTCAAATGTTCTTCATAGAATGAATCAAGAATTCATGGTGGACACTAAATAAACACTTATGGTCGTCAGCTGCATCTCATGCCCATATTATGGTATCTTCCTAATTGACTCTATTCTGTATGAAAAAAATATCATTTAACCTGCTAAGAAAATGGCTTCAAATTTTTGCTGCCATTTACAGGGAAGGAATATACATGCAGTTTTACACAACATATAGCTCTGAAGGTTTATTAGGGTGGGTGCAAAATAAAAAACTCACTATTCCTCTTCCAGACCTCTTCTAGGAGTTTCCCCACAGCTCCCAAATTCCTCTGAATCTTGTTGAAAAGAGAACCTGTAATACAAAGAATGGCAGGTCACCTCGACTGTACGCTATAAACAAAAATAGAGCAACATTTTTGAAAAAAAAAACTATATTTTTAAATTTTTGTTTTAAGAAAAATCGAATAAACTAAATTTAGGCCAAAATGTATTCAGCCACATGTCTTAGGTAAAAAAAAAAAATCGCAATAAAAAAAAATTAGCTACCTAGCGGCAACAGCGGCACTAATACAGCGATCAGAAAAATGATCACTTAGTGACGCTGGCAATAGGGGGTGAAAGGGTTAACTAGGGCGGTGATCAGGGGGTTAAACCTTTATTAGGGGGGGTACGGGGCTACCCTGGACCTAACACTAACTGCCTGTCACACTAACTGTCACACTGACACTAAATGCAGTGATCAGTAAATATATGATCACTGCAATCAGTGACACTGTAACAGGGGGCTGGGGGGGGGGGTGATCGGAAGGGGCTAATGTGCCTATGTGTACTGGTGTCAGTGTAGTGTTGGTGCGACTTACTGTGAGTCTTCTCTCCTCTCGGCGGATTGAAAATACCGCCGAGAGGAGAGCTCACATCACTTCCTCTGCCTGTGTTTACATTATACAGGCAGAGGAAGTGACGCGGCGGAGGCTATGCGGATTGGCTGGGAGCGATCATGAGGGGGGCGTACAGAAACCAACAGCCGCCCCCTCGTCCCGGATCGCTCCCGAAGGTAAGCCGCCTGCCGCACGCGATCGGACCCCCGACTTGCTAGAAGGCAGGGACGTACATGTACGCCCATCTGCCTGTACGTGCCATTCTGTGGACATACATAGTCGTGCGGCGGGCGTTAAGCGGTTAATGCACTGCATGGCCCTTGAACCATGGGCACTAGGCTTAGAAGGGACAATAATGGGGGCTCTTAAATAAGCAAGCAACTTCACTGTAACGGAATGGCCTGTGGGACCCAGAGGCTCTTGAAGGGTGTGGGGTTCTCCTGTTTCAGCTTCACCGATGACTCTTGTGTCTAGTATCATCCTATGTCCACTAGGGGCATAGGATGACTGAGAAATTATATATTGGATTACAGGAGATGGGACAGTAATGATAATTCACAATGTATTCCAGGATATATTGAAATATTACAGGTTGTTGATTCTAAACCCAACCGATCAATAGAGTGATTTATTCCTGTTGGAACACAGACTGTTAAGGTGGTAATTAAGTCTTCTACTGTCACGTGAACTAACCTTAGTCTGGCTTCTAAAGACCTTTTCATTGTGTGATGCCAATTAACACTGTATTGTGTGAATTTCTATCGATGATAAATGTGCATTTTATAGCAGATGAGAAGAGACGGAGTCATGATGTCTGATTTGTCAGCTGTAGCTAATTGGCTCATGTGGATTGTGTCAGACCCGGTGCCAGAAAGTCTGACTAAAGATGTGTATTGGGCTCCTTGTGCCATGTTGTGGGTGGAGTTAAGCCATTGTTCCTTGGGGTTTCTAACTGTATAAAAGCCTGAGTTTACCATTAAAGTATTTATTTGTTTGAACCAAAGAACAGAGCTGCGTGTGTCTCGTTTCTGGGGAATCCTATGGGTCATGTTCATCTGCTGGATTGTGGAGTGTCGATAAGTTGTCGTGGGAGAAACGATCCGCCGGCATAGGATGGGAAGCATAGAGATGACTGGGGCCCAAATGGTCCCCAGTCATCTCTTTGGCTGTCGGAGGCCCGGGCGCGATGTTATGACGTCACACCCGGGTATCCGGAAGTAAACAAAGCCGCAATCGCGGCTGTCGGCATGAGATCAGTGAATTATTTTTTCACAATCTCATGCTTTCCAGCCTGAAGGGGAGATGTGGGGTCTTTATGACCCCCCATCTCTCCATAAAGAGTATCTTTGTAATAAGAATAAAAGTGATCAAAAAATAAAAATGTAAAAAAAAGTGCAAAAATAAAGAAAATAAGTAAAATAATTTATTTTTATTTTTTTAAACACCCCTCTGCCTGATAGCTCACACTCAGAAGTGAACGCACGTGCAAGTCCTGCCCACATATGTAAACACTGTTTGTAAACCACACATGTGAGGTATCGCCACGTGCATTAGAGTGCCAGGAACAATTCTATCCCTCCTCTGTAACTCTAAACTGGTAACCTGTAAAATTAAGCGTCGCCTATGGAGATTTTTAAGTACTGAAGTTTGGCGCCATTCCATGAGTGTGCGCAATTTTAAAGCGTGACATGTTAGGTATCTATTTACTCGGCGTAACATCGTCTTTCACATTATACAACAAAATTGGGGTCATTTTACTGTTATGTTATTTTTTAATTCATGAAACTTTTTTTTTCCAAAAAAAAAAAAGGCATTTGAAAAATTATTGCGCAAATACCGTGTGAGATAAAAGTTGCAATGACCGCCATTTTATTCCCTAGGGTGTCTGCTAAAAAAATCATATATATATATATATATATAATATACAGTACAGACCAAAGGTTTGGACACACCTTCTCATTCCGAGAGTTTTCTTTATTTTCATGACTATGACAATTGTAGAGTCACACTGAAGGCATCAAAACTATGAATGTAACACATGTGGAATTATATACATAACAAAAAAGTGTGACACAACTGAAAATATGTCATATTCTAGGTTCTTCAAAGTAGCCACCTTTTGCAGCAGACACATCTCTAGAAGAACTGATAAGAGGAGACTCCGGTGTAAATCCGGCCTTCATGGTAGAATATCTGCTAGGAAACCACTGCTAAAGAAAGGCAACAAGCAGAAGAGACTTGTTTGGGGTAAAGAACACAAGGGATGGACATTAGACCAGTGGAAATCTGTGCTTTGGTCTGATGAGTCCAAACTTGAGATCTTTGGTTCCAACCACCGTGTCTTTGTGCGACGCAGAAAAGGTGAACGGATGGACTCTACATGCCTGGTTCCCACTGTGAAGCATGGCGGAGGAGGTGTGATGGTGTGGGGGTGCTTTGCTGGTGACACTGTTGGGGATTTATACTGAACCAGCATGGCTACCACAGCATCTTGCAGCGGCATGCTATTCCATCCGCTTTGCGTTCAGTTGGACCATCATTTATTTTTCAACAGGACAATGACCCCAAACACACCTCCAGGTGGGGGAAGGGCTTTTTGACCAAGAAGGAGAGTGATGGGGGGGCTGCGCCAGATGACCTGGCCTCCACAGTCACTGGACCTGAACCCAATCGAGATGGTTTGGGGTGAGCCGGACCGCAGAGTGAAGGCAAAAGGGCCAACAAGTGCGAAGCATCTCTGGGAACTCCTTCAAGACTGTTGGAAGAGCATTTCAGGTGACAAGAGAATGCCGAGAGTGTGCAAAGCAGTAATCAAAGCAAAAGGACCTAGAATATGACATATGTTCAGTTGTTTCACACTTTTTTGTTATGTATATAATTTCACATGTGTTAATTCATTGTTTTGATGCCTTCAGTGAGACTCTACAATTTTCATAGTCATGAAAATAAAGAAAACGCTTGGAATGAGAAGGTGTGTCTAAACTTTTGGTCTGTACTGTATATATATTTACAATGGGAATAGAAAGTTTGGGCACCCCAGGTAAAAATTTGTATTAACCCTCCTGGCGGTATTCCCGAGTCTGACTCGGGGTTAAATTTTTGTGCTGCGATCGGTTACCCCGAGTCAGACTCGCAGCATCCACAGGCACAGGTTACTTACCCTGTCCCTGGATCCAACGATGCCCCTCCGCTGTGTGAGCGAGTGGGTGCTCGCTCGATTCTCACAGTGTCCCCGTGTGCCGCCATTCTCCGTTCCCTGCGGCGTTACGACGCACGGGGGTGGAGAACGGCGCCAAATTCAAAAAAGTAAACAAACACAATACATACAGTATACGGTAATCTTATAGATTACAGTACTGTATGTAAAAAATACACACACCCCCCATGTCCCTAGTGGTCTGCCCTGTGCCCTGCATGTCCTTTTACATAATAAAAACTGTTCTTTCTCCCTGCAAACTGTAGATTGTCCATAGCAACCAAAAGTGTCCCTTTATGTCAAAAATGGTTTTAGAGCAGCTAGAAAACAGCGATAATAAATTATAATCACTTGCAGAATTGAGCGATAGCGATTTGTGGGGAAATTCGTCATAAAAAAATAAAAGTAATGAAAGCGACAATTCTGCAACTGAGCAAATTTCAGTGATTTTGAGTTGATTACATTAGTGAATAATTTTTATTATAATTACATTATTATTTTTTATAATTATTTAATATATTATAATTTATAATTTTGTTTTAACCACTTCCCTACTGGGCATGTAAACCCCCTTCCTGACCAGGTGAAATTTCAGCTTGCGGCACTGCGTCGCTTTAACTGACAATTGCGCGGTCGTGCGATATGGCTCCCAAACAAAATTGGCGTCCTTTTTTCCCCACAAGTAGAGCTTTCTTTTGGTGGTATTTGGTCACCTCTGCGATTTTTATTTTCTGCGCTATAAACAAAAAATTTTGAAAAAAAATACAATATTTTTTACTTGTTGCTATAAAAAATAGCCCAATTTAAAAAAAAAATTCAGTTTAGGGCGATACGTATTCTTCTACATATTTTTGGTTAAAAAAAAGTTATAGCGCCTACAAAATAAGGGACAGAATTGTTATTTTTTATTATTTTATTTTTTTTACTAGTAATGGCGGCGATCTGCGATTTTTATTGCGACTGCGACGTTATGGCGGACATATCGGACACTTTTGACACATTTTTGGCACCATTCACATTTATACTGCAATCAGTGCTATAAATATGCACTAATTACTGTATAAATGTGACTGGCAGGGAAGGGGTTAACACTAGGGGGTGAGGAAGGGGTTAATGTGTTTCCTGCATTGTGTTCTAACTGTGGGGGGAGGGGGGGGTGACCGATCTGTGTCCCTATGTACTAGGAACACAGATCGGTCTGCTCTCTCCAGTGACAGGACGCTGTCATTGTGAGAGCCGGCAATGAGAGATGATCTCATATGTTTACATATGAGATCATCTCTCATTGGCCCATCAGATCGCACCGCAAACGGCCACTCTGATTGGCCGTTCGCGGTGATCTGTGATTGGCTGTGTCCAAGGGAAGTGGTTAAAAAAAATGTCATAACCGGGATGCCTATTAGACTCTTGTTTGGTCAAATTTAAGTGAGTTATTCCTAAGAATTACAAGCCTACAGTATAAAATGCCAAATTTCCATGCAAAATAATTGTACCACTTTCAGCGCCTAAAATCAGAAATATTCTTACCGCCAGGGAGGTTAATGTGCATAACGAAGCCAAGGAAAGATGGAAAAATCTCCAAAAGGCATAAAATTACAGATCAGACATTCTTATAATATGTCAAAATAAGTTACATTTTATGTCCATCATTTACACTTTCAAAATGACAGAAAACAAAAAAAAAAATGACGTCTGCAAAAGTTTGGGCACCCACACTGCAATAGAACAATAATAAGAAGAAGATCACTCAAGCTTCTACTCTGCCCAGCTATGACTGAATACATCTCCCCTAATCACTTGTCTATATTCTGCTGGCTGTTCACTGCACCAGAACCTGCGAACAGACCAAAAGTTTGTGTGAACTTTAGAACCCTGTTAAAGTCTATGGGACTCGAACGTTTGAAATCTAAAGTGCGAATTTTAAAGGCTAATGTGCAAGTTATTGTCCTAAAAAGTGTTTGGGGACCCGGGTCCTGCCCCAGGGGAGTGTTTGGGGACCCGGGTCCTGCCCCAGGGGAGTGTTTGGGGACCTGGGTCCTGCCCCAGGGAAGTGATTGGGGACCCGGGTCCTGCCCCAGGGGAGTGTTTGGGGACCCGGGTCCTGCCCCAGGGGAGTGTTTGGGGACCTGGGTCCTGCCCCAGGGGAGTGTTTGGGGACCCGGGTCCTCCCCCAGGGGACATGTGTCAATGCAAAAAAAGTTTTAAAAAACATCAGTTTTTTCAGCAGCGGTGATTTTAATAATGCTTAAAGTGAAACAATAAAATTGAAATATTCCTTTAAATTTCGTACCTATGGGGGTGTACAGTATGCCTGTAAAGTAGCGCTTGTTTCCTGTGCTTAGAACTGTCCCTGCACAAAGTGTCATTTCTGAAGGAAAAAAGTCCTTTAAAATCACTCACCTTAGGGTCTGGTATGGATATTAACCACTTAAGGACCGCCTACTGCACATTTACGTCGGCAGAATGGCACGGCTGGGCACATCAACGTATATATACGTTGGTTTTAGAACCCAGCCGTGGGTCACGGGCGGGCGCCCGCGGCGTGCTCCCGTGACCCGGTCCGAAGCTCCAGGACCGGGACCGGGGGACTCGCGGACCCGATCGCCGCTGCAGTGCGGCGATCCGTCCCTGGAGCTGAAGAACGGGGAGAGCCGTGTGTACACACGGCTTCCCCGTGCTTCACTGTGGCCGCAGCATCGATCGCGTCATCCCTGTAATAGGGAGACACGATCGATGATGTCACACCTACAGCCACACCCCCCTACAGTTGTAAACACACACACAGGGAACACTCAAAGTCACAGCGCCCCCTGTGGTTAACTCCCAAACTGCAACTGTCATTTCCACAGTAAACAATGCAGTTTAAATGCATTTTTTGCTCTGAAAATGACAATTGTCCCAAAAATGTGTCAAAATTGTCCGAAGTGTCCGCCATAATGTCGCAGTCACGAAAAAAATCGCTGATTGCCGCTATTAGTAGTAAAAAAAAAAAAGTAAAAAAAATGCAATAAAACTATCCCTTATTTTGTAAACGCTATAAATTTTGTGAAAACTAACCGATAAACGCTTATTGCGATTTTTTTAACCAAAAATATGTAGAAGAATACGTATCGGCCTAAACTGAGGAAAAAAAAAAAGTTTTATATTTTGGGGATATTTATTATAGCAAAAAGTAAAAAATATTGCATTTTTTTTTAAATTGTCGCTTTATTTTTGTTTATAGCGCAAAAAATAAAAACCGCAGAGGTGATCAAATACCACCAAAAGAAATCTCTATTTGTGGGAAAAAAGGATGTAAATTTTGTTTGGGAGCCACGTCGCACGACCGCGCAATTGTCAGTTAAAGCGACGCAGTGCCGAATCGCAAAAAGGGGCAAGGTCCTTTACCTGCATTTTGGTCCGGGTCTTAAGTGGTTAAGGGGAACCCTGTGTCAAAAAAAAAAAAATTATGCCAAATATCCATTCCAGACCCTTCAAAAAAAAAATGCCCTGGACCCCCAAACATTTTTTTTTTATGAATGACTTTTCTCTGTATTGCCGGGAGCCAACAATTCATTATAGCCACGAGTCATTTTAAATGACTTTTTTTCCTTCAGAAATGACACTTTGTGCAGGGACAGTTCTAAGCATGGGAAACAAGAGCTACTTTACAGGTATACTATACACCCCCCCCCCCCCCAGGTACGAAATTTAAAGGAATATTTCACTTTTATTGTTTCACTTAAAGGATTTATTAAAATCACTGCTGCCAAAAAAACTGCAGTTTTTAAAACTTTTTGTTGCATTGATATATGTCCCCTGGGGCAGGACCCGGGTCCCCAAACACTCCCCTGGGGCAGGACCCGGGTCACCAAACACTCCCCTGGGGCAGGACCCGGGTCCCCAAACACTCCCCTGGGGCAGGACCCGGGTCACCAAACACTCCCCTGGGGCAGGACCCGGGTCACCAAACACTCCCCTGGGGCAGGACCCGGGTCCCCAAACACTCCCCTGGGGCAGGACCCGGGTCCCCAAACACTCCCCTGGGGCAGGACCCGGGTCCCCAAACACTCCCCTGGGGCAGGACCCGGGTCCCCAAACACTCCCCTGGGGCAGGACCCGGGTCACCAAACACTCCCCTGGGGAAGGACCCGGGTCACCAAACACTCCCCTGGGGCAGGACCCGGGTCCTCAGACACTCCCCTGGGGCAGGACCCGGTCCCGAAACACTTTTTTACTACAATAACTTGCATATTAGCCTTTAAAATTAGCACTTTGGATTTCAAACGTTCGAGTCCCATAGACTTTAACAGGGTTCTAAAGTTTACACAAACTTGCCGCGAACACCCCAAATAGTTTGCTGTTCGGCAAACAGGCAATGTTCAAGTCGAACATGAGTTCCACTCGAACTCGAAGTTCATCCCTACCTCTCACAATGAACTGTGGATCACCTCATATTATGATAAACATCCAGGAATGTGCATGTGTCCAAGCTAGTGCACAAGATATGTAAATAACCTGTCACTTGAAGCAAGGGGACGGAAAGGACTTTTTATTTGGACAGGTTTTTAATCTGGAAATGTCTGTTGATTTTCACTGAACAATAAAAGAGGATTGCTCAGAGCTGGATGAACTCTGTGTGGCAAGACTGGGCACAGATGATAGGAAATCTTATTCTCTACATTGTGACATCCAAAAAAATAATAATTTGGGGTTTACATCCACTTTAATTTATTGTATTTAACTTATTGTATAAAATATTTTTGACAAGGAAATGCTGTGCTTACACATGCTGTTAACCTCTTGCCACCCGCCAATGACAGATTGACGTCAGCAAAGTGGTTTTAATACCCCGAGTGGAAGTCATATGACGTCCTCAGGATATTGAGCCGCTGCGCGCCCCCGGGCGATCGTTGTTGCGGGGTGTCACTCTGACACCCCGCAACACAGATCTAGGTAAAGAGTCTCTCACAGAGACTCTTTACTATGTGATCAGACATGTCCAATCACGGCTGATCACGATGTAAACAGGAAAAGTCCTCACTCGCGTCTGTCAGACGCGAGTAGAGGAGAGCCGATCGGCTGCTCCTCTGACAGGGGTGGTTTGTGCTGATCGATTATCAGCACAGCCTCCCCGAGGATGCCAACTGGACCACCAGGGATGCAAAACCAAAACACAGGTATGCCACCCTAGACCACCAGGGATGACAATGACACAATAATGGATGCCAATCAGTGCCCACAATGGGCATCACTGATTGGCAGGCATTGTTTGGCACTGATTGGCATCCATTAGTACAACACATATGTTAGTGCCACCTGTCAGTGCCCATCTATGCCCATTCGTGCCACCTATCAGTGCCCATCCATGCCGCCTATCAGTGCCCATTCATGTCGCCTATCCTTGCAACATCCGTGCCGCCTGTCCGTGCCCATCCGTGACGCCTATCCATGCCCATCCGTGATGCCTATCCATGCCGCCTATCAGTGCCCATCCGTGCTGCCTATCCATGCCCATCCTTGCCGCCTATGCGTGCCCATCCATGCCGCCCATCAGTGCCGCATATTAGTGCCCATCATCAGTGCCCATCAATGCCACCACATCAGTGCCACCCCATCAGTGCTGCTTTATCAGTGCCCATCAGTATAGTACCATTAGTGCCCATCAGTGAAGGAGAAAACTTACTCATTTACAATGTTTTATAACAGAAACAAAAAAATATTTTTTTTCTAAATTTTCAGTAATTTTTTTTTTTTTTTCTGCAGAAAATAAAATTCCCAGAGGTGATCAAATACCACCAAAATAAAGCTCTATTTGTGGGAACAAAATGATAAAAATGTAGTTTGGGTGTAGTGTAGCACGACCGCGCAATTGTCATTCAAAGTGCAACAGCGCTGAAAGCTGAAAATTGGTCTGGGCGGGAGGATGTATAAGTGCACCCCGGTATGGAAGGGGTTAAAACAGGAACGACTGGGAGATTTGCATATTAGTGGGGACCATAGATCTTATGTTTTCTCAATTTTTTATTTTTTTTTGGGGGGGGGGGGGGGGGTACAGAATTACCTGCTGCTTCCTTCAATAAAATTCTGTGCCTCGTTAGTTCACTCATCATCCCTGCAAAGGAAAAATAAACATGACTAGTGTAGTTTCAATGTGCAACTCTACCTTTTACCTCCCCCATTATCCTTCCCCATATACCACCCCTTTTACCACCCCATGCCCACCTTGACCCAGTAACAAGACGACACAGTAAAATGGAGTAAAATTGGCCACAACAGCCAAAATTCAATATTTAACTAAATTTAGATGATAGGAACTTCCAACAATTTCAACTTTAATTATTAACAATATTTACCAAACACTTTATTACTATTTAACACCAGTCCCAATTGGTCTTTGACAGTAACCCCCATTAACCTTTTCTTCACCACCATACTGCGGTACCATTACCATACCCAGGCCTCCAGCCGACTCCAGCTCGGAGACACCCCTATTTAACCCGCAGTGCACCGTACCGTATTACAGCGGACACCGTTCCACTGCAATAACCCCATGAAGGGCCTGTGACGGTGGTAGAACACATCCCCGTCAAGCATTCCCTTCTTCTCCCATAAAAGAAATCACCCAATATTCCATGAGTAGGAATATCCCTGGAATCGCCGAATAATCCATACATGAGCCAAGGCTTAATGCTGGATGTAAACAGGACACCCTTTATTGAAAGTACACAGCACACTTTAATACAAAATTTGGAACATCCCGCCCCCAACAACCGCTTTTCTATTGGTCAATTGTAAAGTACATTTGTGGTTTCACTCAGGTCCTCTTCCATGCAAATGAGGACTTCAAAATGTCTCAGCAGAGATTGGACCCAAAGCTTGAATAGCCTGAATATGTGTGTTGAGACAGAAGCCCCCAGGGGGTAATTACTACAATGAAGCAATCAGAACAACAATTAACACCTCTACACACTGGACAATAAAATGTCTCTCACAAGCCCGACTCCACTTATTTCACTAGTCGGAGCCAAACATTGAAGGGTCATTGTCCTAGTGACCTAGTCAGGACACATTAAGCCACTTCCAATATCTCTTGCAATATGTACTCCACAATGTCTCATCTTCTGCAATACATGAATTAGGATTTCACGAAACACTTTAATATCTCATGGTCCATGACAGGGCCCATCCCACCGATGAGCCCCCCAACCATTTCCATTCCATTAGTTAACTGTCACCATCAAAGACCAAGGACACCACCACAGCTCGGAAGGGAAAACCCCTTTACCTTACGGGCCCCTCCACACCCGCAGGGCCCTCTGAATACCCTCCTGCAAACCTAGCACCCACAAATCCGTACCCACATCAGTTAGGTGAACACCATCCCTGAGCAGGTACAGCCCCACATTCAACTCCAATTCCCTGTGTCGCACCACTAACCCCCCGTGCTTGGCCACAAACCTCCCCCAGAACCTTGTTTACTTTTACCCTCACCTTTTTGACCCTATCCACTGACCGTGCCATGCGCCACGTGGTTCGCACGACAATGTCAGACCAAACTATCAACATTTTTGTGAAGGATGCCCGTAACGTCAAGACATCCGCCTTGACCGCAGACATCAAGTCCCCTATAGGCCGAATCCCCAGATCGTTCAGTAACAGTAACACATCCGGGGGTCGGTCGAGCCGAGCATAGCGCTGCACTTCAGGCAGTACCCTGCTCCAACCCATCCCGGGGATACCCAACCACCTAACCGTTGCCTCCCGCCTGGAAATCCCCAACTGCCTTCCTCCCGGCCTAGCATCTGCTCTTCAGGCCCCCCCTACAAACATAAGAATGCCCCATGATCCACATGAGGCACGCCTGTCTTCCATCTGAAAAACAAATACAGTAACAATGACTATCAACACTCATCCCACAATCACCCATCCCGACATGTCAGGCAAGCGACCCAATACCTTTTATTACTCCAGCATCAAATGTGGGGGTACATAAGAACGGAATCTCCCCGATTCCCATCTCCTCATCCAACCCGCACCGGGCCGCCTCGGTTGCCACCCTGATACGGAAGGAGTGCGAAGCAAACAGTCGCTCGTCCAGTCCCGCTTTTTGAAAAAAATTTCTAAAGACCGCTATGAATTGAAAACGTGATAAGAACGAACCATCCTCATGGATCCAGAACGGCCCACCACCCCCAGGACGCCCCCTTAGGAATTCCCTCACCACCCTCACCGGACACACCTCCGAACCCGGCAGCTGATACAAAAACACGTCCACCCCTCTACCTCTCTGATCCGTCTTCGACCGCCTCAGCCGAAAAATCACCCTGTCCTCCGACACCCTGACGTCTTCCATCAAAAGGCCCCCGGCCACCCGTTTTGAGGGACTGACTATTTCCCCCACCCGAAAAGCCCCAAAAAATGCTACCGGAAAAAACGCCCGAAGCAACTGTACTTCGTAGTCCGATGAACAAACTTCCCCTAATACCCCAAAAATACTGCGCAATATTGAAAATGACACAGGCCTCTGCGCATCCCTGCACTGATGCCCTTTCTTGCAACCCTTAACCGCCTGCTTTACCCAAAATATTTTTGTGAGATCCTCCCGACCTTCCAATTTGAATAAAAATGCCAAGGCCGCTAATTTCTTCTCCAAGGACAACACGGACCCGCCCTTCTCCATGTGTCTGGCCACAAAATAAACCACCAACCAGCCCATTTCCCCCTCCCCCAGCTCAGCGTCTGCCAGCCATCGTAAACCAGCCCATTCCTCCCATACCTTTGAATATGTGGTCCATGTCTGCCCACTCACCGACCTCCTGATCCAGTCCGCTGCTACTCCAATGCAAGTCCCCACATCCACCCCGGGCAAGGAACCCCGTCCGCATCTCAGAAGAGTGCGCTGTGATTGGCCAAAGCATGCAGGTGCATGCTTTGGCCAATCATAGGACTTTAATGCACTGCGATCTCACAGTGCATTATGGCGCATTCCGCGGCATTTGAATTTGCAGCGAACACCCCATAATGTTCAGTATTAGCCAAACATTTCTAAAGAAACTAACGTTCGACTCAAACATCGGGCTCATCCCTAATTGTAAGTTAGTTTCAGTTTTAGTGTGTTTTAGGTAGGATAAAAAAAGCAAAATGTGCACTATTGTTTCTGGGCCTTACTATGGGAACAAACAACAAATAACATACTCATATGTGGTATTGCTGTCAGGGATGGGCTCAAGCTTTCCTTCTCTGAGTTGGCCGCTCAGCTGTTAGCTAGTTTTCAGCTCCTATCTCTCCACAGTAGTGTTGAGCAGAATATGCCATATTCGATTTCGCGATATATCTCGAATATATAGTCGAATATTCGAGATATATTCGCTAAATACGAATATTCGTGATATTTTTTGGAAATTAAATGATTGCGATTTTTCGCTATTGCGATTTTTCGCTATTGCGAATGCGAAATTTCGAGAAATGCGGAATGGAGCACTCTGATTGGCTCAGAATATTCGTGATATTTTATAATACAAAATAATTGCGAATATTCAAGAAATGCGGAATGGAGCACTCTGATTGGCTCAGAATATTCGTGATATATTACAATACAAAATAATTGCGAATATTCGGCAAATGCGGAAGGAGCACTCTGATTGGCTCAGAATATTCGTGATATATTACAATACAAAATAATTGCGAATATTCGGGAAATGCGGAAGGAGCACTCTGATTGGCTCAGAATATTCTTGATATATTACAATACAAAATAATTGCGAATATTCGAGAAATGCGGAATGGAGCACTCTGATTGGCTCAGAATATTCTTGATATTTTATCGTAATTTCGCAAAAATGCGAATGAGAAATTTATTGCGGAATTTCGACAGTAACACTCTGAAATCGAATATATGTGTTATTTTAGCTAAAAACAATATTGCGAATTTCTCGAAAATAATCGCGCGATATCGCTATTGCCGAATAATCGCATTGCGATTTATCGGCAATATAAATTGATCGCTGCAGCTACTCGGCCCAAGGTCTCTAATCATACCAGCAATGCTTTTAGACGTCGATGGGGATCTCTAGGATGTGATCTGTTCTAAAAAAAAAATTCTAAATAGCGAATATTCACCGCGAAATTCGCAATATATCGCGAATACTCGAATATGCCATATTCGAGCCAAATATTCGCAATACGAATATTCGTGAGCAACACTACTCCACAGTGACTCACCTGTTGATGATCCTGCTCGACAGTCCTGCCTACAGAAGTTTCCAGCCCAGATGATCTCTGTCTTCGCCTTGGTCAACATCACAGAGACTATCTCCTGCATTCTTGTTAAAGACTTTTGCTTGGCTGACATTCCTTCTGGCTCCAGATCCTGTTTGCTGTTCCACTACGCTGATCCCTGGCTTCCTGTCTTTCTGGCGTGTCTGACTATCCGTTCTGGTTACCAAACTTTTGCTATGTTATGACGAAGTTTGTTCTATTTACTTTTATTATTAAACAAGTTTAATTTAACTGTACTTCTGTCTCGGTCTGATTCATGGTTTCTGACAATTGCCATGATTGCGGGGAGCAGGAGAATTATGTTTTGGGTTGTTCTTTGGTTGTAGGTTTTGGTAATAGTAAGAAATATACAGCACATTTTTAACAAATGGTGTAAACAAAGCTCCAGAATTAATTAATGTTCTGGCCAATGAAATGAACGATTGTCAAAATGCCTGATGCACAGGGCCACTGTTAGGAATCATGGGGCCCCTGTACAGCCTACCTGACGCCCCCCCACAAACACACACACTTGACGGTATTCTATACAATATTTTCACAAAAAATACATGAAAATCATTAGTAATGGACACAAATGCCACCCAATTCCCCCTCCTAGTACAAATCTCCGCTACCTGCATAATTCCCCCAATCCCTCCTATTAGCCTGAATTCCCTTATTTGCTCCTGGTACACAATCACCCGCATCTCCCCTCCCAGCACAAATTTTCTTTCTTCAATCCCTCTCCAAATACACATTCCCACAAATCCCTCCAGCACAACCCCCTCTCGGGGCAGGGGAAGGAGCTCAGTGGCAGCTGGCCAGGTTCATTATCCCTCCCTGTCTCTCACCCAGCAGCTAAAATCCGGCTGGAGGGATTGTTTTTCACCAACCCCCCCTGCTGTCTCGGCCCCATCTATGTGCCGGGGGCCCCCTACAGGAGGGCTGGTGGTCACCCCTATCAGCGGCTCTGCTGATGCACCCTAAAGCATTCAGAAGAAATGGGCAAAAGCCCAGCATAGATGAGGCCTTACAGAAGTTGCTGGATCACAAAACATGCTCCTTCTTCACCTACCAGTTTGCTTCAGACGTGACTGCTTCTGGGCAATGTTCTTATCTGGGCAGGAATAAAACAATAATAGGAAATATTATTCAATGACAAGCTGTAACATTAAGATCAAATCAAGTAAAATAAAGAACATTGATTATCTGGTTACAATGCCATGTGAAAGTCAGTGGGATATACTGATTTAACCAGTTAAGACCCGGACCTTTAGGCAGCTAAAGGACTCGGCCAGGTTTTGCAATTCGGCACTGCTTCGCTTTAACTGACAATTGCGTGGTCGTGCGACGTGGCTCCCAAACAAAATTGGCGTATTTTTTTTCCCACAAATAGAGCTTTCTTTTGGTGGTATTTGATCACCTCTGCGGTTTTTATTTTTTGCGCTATAAACAAAAATAGAGCGACAATTTTGAAAAAAAATCAATATTTTTTACTTTTTGCTATAATAAATATAACCAAAAACATATATATATATATATATATATATATATATATATATATATATATAAATCCTCAGTTTAGGCCGATAAATAAAATAAAAAATCACAATAAGCGTTTATCGATTGGTTTGCGCAAAATGTATAGCGTTTACAAAATAGGGGATAGTTTTATTGCATTTTTTTTTACTACTAATGGCGACGATCAGCGATTTTTTTCGTGACTGCGACATTATGGCGGACACTTCGAACAATTTTGACACATTTTTGGGACCATTGTAATTTTCACAGCAAAAAATGCATTTAAATTGCATTGTTTATTGTGAAAATTACAGTTGCAGTTTGGGAGTAAACCACAGGGGGCGCTGTAGGATTTGAGTGTGTGTTTACAACTGTAGGGGGGTGTGGCTGTAGGTCTGACGTCATCGATCGAGTCTCCCTATAAAAGGGATCACTCAATCGATGCAGCCGCCACAGTGAAGCATGGGGAAGCCGTGTTTACATATGGCCCTTCCCGTTCTTCAGCTCCGGGGAGCGATCGTGAGGGGGCGGCTAGAAACGTCTAGCCGCGCCTTCGTCCCGGATCGCTCCCCGCGGGTTTCCGACCGCCGCATGTAGCGGGGGGGTCCTGATCGGATACCCGACGTGCGCAAAGGCAGGGACGTATATATACGTCCATCTGCCTGTACGTGCCATTCTGTGGACGTACATATACATGCGGCGGTTGGGAAGTCGTTAAGCAGCATGTTGTCCCTGAAGTAGATGTGGTGAAAGCAGAAAAATGGTCATCACAGTTTGTTGTGTATGGGGTATTGTAGCTGCAGACCAGTCAGTATGTCCATGCTGACCCATATCTACAGCCAAAAGCCCCTACAATGGGCACGTGAGCCACAGAACTGGACCACGGAGGAATGGAAGAAGGTGGCCTGATGAATGACGTTTTCTTTTACATCATGTGGGTGGCCGGGTGTGTGTGTCACTTATCTGGGGAAGAAATGGCACCAGGTTGGGAAGAAGGCAAGCCGGTGGTGGCAGTGTGATTATTTGGGCAATGCTGGGAAACCTTGGATGCTGCCATTCATGTGGATGTTACTTGACTCGTACCACCTACCTAAACATACTTGGTGACCAAGTGCATCCCTTCATATAAATGGTATTCCTTGAGGACAGTGGCCTCTTTCAGCAGGATAATGCACCCTGCCACACTGCAAACATGGTTCAAGAATGGTTTGAGGAACACAACAATGAGTTTGAGGAATTAACTTGGCCTCCAAATTATCTAGATCTTAATACAATTGAGTATCTGTGAGATGTGTTGTAAAAACAAGTCCAATCCATGGAGGCCCCACCTCGCAATATATTTAAAGGATCTAACACTGATGGTTTGGTGCCAGATACCACAGCGTACCTTCAGAGCATGGGTGTCCGCTCCACAGCGCGGGGGGGGGCGATTGCCCCCCTGGAATCTAGGGGGGCAGATTGCGGGTGAGTGCCATGGATGGAGAGAGAGCTTGGCGAGAGGGTGAGAGCGAGCAGTCCGGGCTGCATGCAGCTTGGCAGGCTGGTGAGGGAGCGGGTGGCTCGGTGGGCAGGTAACATAGCATGCGGCCTCACCAGCTAAAAGAGCGGGCAGCTCTGCTGACGGGTGTCGGGTGACGGCGGCGTGGCTTGTGCGGTGTATCTCCATTCCCGCATGCGGCCTGCAAGCTCCACTTCACTGTGCATTCCACAGCCCAGCATTATTCTCTCTCCAGCTGCCTGAGACACACACAAGAAACAGTGCAGTGAGGGCACTGCAGAACAGAGTGAACTAAACCCGCCCCTCCTCAAAATATGGGGTGACGCTCTCGAAGCAGCAGACGAAGAAGAATCTTGTCTTCTGATACTCTTGGACCTAAGTGCAGCGTTTGATACAGTAGACCACAAATTGTTGCTGACCCGCCTAGCTGAAGTACCTGAAGTGGCAGACTCTAATCTACCCTTGTTCTCCTCCTTTCTGGAAAACCGATCACAAATAATGAAACTAGGTCCTTTTACTTCTGAAAAACGCACAGTGTTGAGCGGAGTCCCTCAGGGGTCACCCTTGTCGCCCGTACTATTCAATATCTATCTCTGCCCTCTCCTCGAAATCATCAGTAACCAGAATTTACTCTATCGATCCTATGCTGATAACACCCAACTCTACTTTCATATCAGCAACAAAAAGGATCATTATCTCGGACTAGAGAAATGCCTTACTCTGATAGAAGATTGGATGACGGAGAGTTACCTTAAACTCAATGGCTCAAAAACAGAACTTCTTCTGTTCCACGCCAACCAAAATAGACTGGCTTTGACAACATGGACACCCCCGCCCATTTTGGGACAAACCATCACCCCTAGCACCAAAGTCAAAAGTCTCGGAGTCACCTTTGACTCCGACATGACAATGGACGCACAAATAGGATCAGTAGTCAGCAGATCACACCATCTACTGCGCCTACTACGTAGACTCATTCCCTTCATCCCAAAAGAAGACATAGCAGTCGCGGTGGGAACGATAATTAACTCCAGACTCGACTACGCAAATGCCCTTTACCTCGGACTCCCAAAATACCGAATTACTCGTCTACAAGTCGTCCAGAATACGGCGGCATGACTTGTAACAGAAAAAAAAACTGGGAATCAATCTCTCCCTCCCTTAGGGCCCTCCACTGGTTGCCTGTAAAAGACAGAATTACATTTAAGGCACTTTGCCTGACACACAATTGTGTACAAGGAAGTGCCCCCGAATATCTATGTGAAAAATGTAAATGTCACAACCCCAATTGCGTTCTCCGATCCATCGACCAAAATCTACTCTAAATACCCAAGGCCCACTACAAGGCCAAAGGAGAACGAAGATTTGCTGTCCAAGGACCTAGACTGTGGAACGATCTACCAACCAGCATCTGAATGGAAGTGAATCACCAGGCCTTCAGGAAAAAACTCAAAACCCATCTATTCTGAAGGCAAAATACAGTACCCTGAGGCGATTCAGTTTACATGTGTTGCGCCAGGGCCGTCCTAATAGCATCATGGGCCCCTGGGCAAAGTAATTCTCTGCAGGTAACAGTGCAGGTAAACAGAAATCAAGTAGGTAGGAGGTAGGGGATATCTAGGGTGTAGATGGGTCAGAGTGCTGGGGGGATATCTGGTATGTAGAGGGGCAGCCCGGGGCTGCCCCAATATTGGGGCATCCTGGGCTCAAGGACCAGCTGCTTTAAGGGAAAGGGCAGGGGCCCCCATGCAGTTGGGGCCCCTGGGCACTGCCCAGGCGTGCCCTCTCATTCAGACAGCCCTGAGGAACACAGATATCAAGTAGGTAAGAGGCAGAATGCCTCCTCTGTGTATCTATCACTCTCAGTGCCATCACGGGGCCCCCAATTTTGGGACAGCGTGGGCTCAAGGGCCAGCTGCTTTGGAGAAAGTGTAGGGGCCTCCCATGGATCTGGGGCCCCTGGGCAGTGCCCATGTGTGCCCTCTAATTAAGACAGCCCTGTGTTGCGCTATACATTTTTCTAACTCACTCACTCACTCACTCAGGGTGCTGTGTAATGTAAAGGGGCCCAGTGATGCAGGGTGCTGTGTAATGTAAAGGGGTCCAGAGGTGCAGTTGTGGAGAGGGGGTACACAGTAGGGACAAAGAGATATTGAAAGAAGCGGGGGGCACAGTGGGGTGTTTTTACATTTTAACGTGGGGGGGTCGCTTTTAATCCCCGCTAGTGGTCGATGGAAGGGTAAAATGTGACTGTGTATCGCCGTTGCTGAAGCGCCCCCGCCCATGCTTCAGGGGTCTAGGGGAGTCCATGCCCTGATGGGTCAGGACTGTCTGGCAGTAAAAAGGGGACCTACTCAGTATAAGGAGGGTGGTCATGAAGTAATGTATAATCAGTGTATTTTGGCACTGCTTTTTTCTTTTTATTTGAATATTTGCACTGATACGTCTGAACAGTTGCTGTGTAGGAGGGGGATATATATATATATTTTTTTTATAGAAGTTGCTGGATACACATTTTTATGTTCGAAGTTCTTACATTTTAACCCATTTTGAATTCCAATTACATTAACGGTCAGAAAATGTATACCCATATCTACCATCTAGTTTAGTATTAAATGATGGAATTCAAGTTTTCAAGGGGTATGAGTACTTTTTCAAGGCACTGTAAGTGCAGAATATTTGCCAGAGAACAAAACAAGCTCATTATTCACCTACCAGTTTCCATCAGACGTGACTGCTTCTCGGCTATGTTCTTATCTGGGCATGATAAAAAAAAAATTATAGGAAATGTTATCCAATGACAGAGAACACACATATCCAAACTTATCTTACCTCTGAGATCCAGGTGTTAAAACTACATTCTCTTGTGTTCATATTTCTTCAGTTTTAACCCCTTTTGAATTCAAATCACATTTGTGGTCAGAAAATTTGCCCTAACCCATATCTGCCATCTAGTTTTGTATTAAGTGATGGAATCGTTGGGCCAGATTCAGATAGCCTTTACGTCAGCGCATCTATAGATACGCCGCGTAAAGTCTATTCTGAGCCGGCTTACCTTTTGTCTGTATTCAGAAAACAAGATACGCCGGAATTTTGCTAATATACGATCGGTGTAAGTCACTTACACGGTTGTATATTAGTTGCATATTTACACTGGCGCTAGGTGGCGCTTACGTCGTTTTACGCGTAAAATATGCAAATGAGCTATTTACGCCGATTCCCGAACGTACTTGCGACGGGCCGTCGTAGTTTATGTCTTTTGCATAAGCGTAATTCTAGCGTAAGTTTACCCCGGCTGTAGGAGGCGCAGCCAATGTTAAGTATGGACGTCTGGACAGCGTCGAATTGTACGTCGTTTGCGTAAATCGTTCGGGAATGGGGCTTGACGTAAGTTACATTCACGTTGTTTACATTGACAAAAAGCAACGTGATTTCGCACATGCGCACTGGGAACGTCCACATGCGCACGTGCGCCGTCCAAAAAAAACGTCAATTACGTGGGGTCATGATTCATTTACACGAATCACGCCCCCACTTCACTCATTTGAATTGCGCGGCCTTACGCCGGGCACTTTACGCTACGCCGCCGCATATTATGGAGCAAGTGCTTTCTGAATAAGGCACTTGCCCATAATATTTGCGGCGGCGTAGCGTAAACAGCATACGCTACGCCGCAGGACAGATACATTGCATGTATCTGAATCCGACCCGTTATGTCTATGGGTGTGGAAATAGGTGAAATACCATATTCTGCTCAGCAGCAGGCGCCATCCATTGATTTGACGGGTCCCACACAGCCTCCTCTCTACAACACCCCGGCCACTTTTACACACTTTTCCGCTCCACATACAATCCAAAAAAAGAGGAAAGGTCTTGTGTCCCCAGTCACACACTTCCATCCCTATTACATATAGTCAAAAGAAAAGGATTCGCCCCGGGACTTTAAATGAAGTGGGTAACTTTTCCGCCTGTAAAAGTAACAATAATTGTATAGTATATAATTTATTCAAGTAAAATTGTTTACATGCGTAAGGTAAAATTGTTACATACATAACACCAACAATTGCCAATTAAAACAATACATAGACAGTAAATATTAATACACAAGTATAGTAGTGGACAGAGTACACAGGCATCGTGTTACCCAACTACCCTAGTTTCGCAAGATCCTGCTTGCTCTTCAGGGGTGTGTCAGGCCGCGTACACACGTCCGAGAACCTCGTCGGGCTAAACTCATCGTTCCGCCCGACGAGGTTCCTGATGAGTGGTCGAAAAAGCTTGTCGAGCCAAAGTCCTCATTGAACAATGAGGAAAAAGAGGGACGCTCGTTGGAAGTGTACACACGATCGAGCTTCTCGCCAGAATATGTCTCCCAGCGAGCTTCGTGTGTACGGGGCCTAACACTGTACCTAGGATGAAAGCAAATGTATATGTTTGGCAATCTGGTATAGTATTTGTTGTAAGGGTACAGGGCAGTAGGGGTTGTGACTCCCCATACTCACCACTGAACTTGACCATGGCTACAAATGTGCGGCCCCAAGACGGCAGCAGCAAGTGCCTCACCCGGGAGCTGTGGGGGCGGAAACAAAAAGGGGACCCCTCCAGGGGTCAAACGGAGAGCAGACATGGCATAGGTACAGTGATGTATCCATAGAGACCTCATAGTCCATAGAAAGTATAGGCTGTAAACATAAGTGTGTTTTAACACCATGCCCATGTACTCTGTCCACTACTATACTTGTGTATCAATATTTACTGTCTATGTATTGTTGTAATTGCCAATTGTAGGTGTTATGTATATAACAATTTTACTTTACGCATGTAAACA
The DNA here is from genome assembly GCA_029574335.1 of Rana kukunoris. Lineage (NCBI taxonomy): Eukaryota > Metazoa > Chordata > Amphibia > Anura > Ranidae > Rana > Rana kukunoris. Next base: position 535,393,495 of record CM056051.1, read on the forward strand.
ATTTTACTTGAATAAATTATATACTATACAATTACTGTTAATTTCACTAGCGGAAACGTTACTGTACCCATCAAGTGCAGCCACTGTGCCCATGAAGTACAGCCACTGTGCCCATCATATGCCAATTTCTAGTAAAAACATTATAATAAAAAAAATCTTTTGTGCAAACCAATCAATATATGCTTATTGGGATTTTTTTTACCAAAAACTTGTAGAAGAATACACATTGGCCTAAATTGATGAAGAAATTTGATTGTTTTACTTTCTTGTACTGGATATGTTTTATAGCAAAAAGTTAAAAAAAAAATATATATATATTTTTTTTAAATTGTTGGCCTTTTTTTGTTTATAGCACAAACGAAAGAGGTGATTGTATATATCACCAAAAGAAAGCTCTATTTGTGGGAAAAAAAAGGACTTCCATTTTATTTGGGTACAGCGTTGCACGACCGCGCATCTGTCAGTTAAAGTAACACAATGCTGTATCACAAAAAATGGCCTGGTTATGAAGGGGGTAAAACCTTCCGGAGCTGAAGTGGTTAAACATACAGCCGAATTCATGTAGGACTTACGCCGACGTATCTGGAGATATGCCATCATAAGTACAAATGTGCGCCGTCGTATCTCTGCGGCCATTCCCCAAGCTAAATACGTCAAAAAATTTGGCTTCAGCCGCCCGACGTAACTTGCCTACACCGGTGTATCGTGGGCGCATAATTACACTGGAGACATTCAGCGTACCCATGTTAAATATGCAAATGAGTAAGATACGCCGATTAACGAACGTACTTGCGCCCGGCGCATGTTTTAAGCGATTTGTGTAAGGGTTACGTCCGGCGTAAAGTTATTCCTCATATAGGAGGTACAACCCATGTAAAGGTATGGACCAGGGAACGAACGCCGTCAATTTTTACATCGTTTACGTAGCACTAGGCATGTGCATTTCGTTTCGTTCCGAATCGAAATTCGGACGAATTTTCCATTATTCGGACATTCGGATGCATACGAATTTCCGAATTGCTATAATAGCGAAAAATTTCGACCGTTTTCGGAATTCGTTCGTTTTCGACCGAATTTCGAAAAAAAACGGTCGAAATCGAATTTTTTTTTTTTCGAATTCCGAATCGAATACCCGCGGACTAAATTCGATCGGAATTCGAAAAAAAAAAAAAAAAAAAAAAAAAAAAAAATATTTTCGAATTTAATTCGAAAAAAATTCTAATCGAAAAGAGACTATTTGTTTTCTAATCTGGTTGAAATATTTTCGATTTCGACCGTTTTTTTCGAAATTCGGTCGAAAACGAACGAATTCGAAAAACGGACGAAATATTATCGATTTCGACCGTATTTTTCGAAATTCGGTCGAAAACGAACGAATTCCGAAAACGAATTCAACACATGTAACGAACCTAACTTAACGAAATTTATTAAATGACGAATTGAAACGAAACGAATTTTTCACTTTTGCACATGCCTACGTAGCACGTGAATAGGGCTGTGCGTAGGTTACGTTCATGTTGTAGACAGTGATTTGACGTAGCTTAGGCAGGTATCTCGATGCATGGGCACTGGGATGCGTCCAAGATACGACGCATGCGCAGTTCGTTTTTTGTCGCTCAGCCCATCATTTGCATGGGGTCACGCTTCATTTAAATATATCACGCCCACTTCCAGCCCACTTCACCTACTTTGACTTACGTCGGCTTACGCCGTCAACCATACGCTACACCGGGGGAAGGTTGAGAGCATTTGCTTTGTGAATACCATGCTTGCCTCTCAATGTTGCGCCTGCATAGCGTAAAGAAGATACGCTACGCCGGCAGAAAGATGCGCCCAGGTATGTGAATCCGGGCCCAACTATGTACAATGTATACAAATGGGGAACGCAGAAAAGCAGGTAAAACTGGAGGTGCAGGGAACATACTGTATAGGAAGGAGAAACCAAAACCAGAATCAGGAACAAAGCCAAGGTTCGGGGTATAGGCACCAGGCAAAGAGCACGATCGAGAGCAGTAACAGGATGAATGGCTAACAGTATCTGGCAACAAAACAAAACACTGCAGTGAGAGGGAAATATAGAGTAGGAACTAAATACCCTTCCAGCAGCCAGCATAAGGTGGAAACTGATTACTGTTGGGAGACACTTATGCTGGATGCTGGAAGGATATTTAGTTCTGATGAACAACAGAACCACAACCTTCTGCTCTGGGAATCACAGAGCCACCAGCAGGTCATCCAGGTCCTCAGACATTTGATGGTTGTCTACCTTCAGCTGGTGCACATTCACTCTGTCATAAATAAGGTGAATGTGGTCAAGAAATGCCTGGAGAATGTGACTGAGTATCAGAGGTCATATTGTTGTTTAAAGTGGTTGTAAACCTCTGAAAGTAAATATGAGCAAAGCAAATGTGTGTGCTTGCCTCAATCTGAGTCTTATTCCTATTCGATGTTTCATCCCTATGCTATCTGCAGGAGTCACTTCTGACAGTCTTTGGCGATACCATAAAATCCCGGGGGAACAGCCCCGCCCCCCTCCGGAACCCGACGGGTAATTGAAATCATTTGTAGAAGTTGCCAGAAAGCAATACAAGCTCCTTCTTCACCCACCTGTTTCCCTCAGACGTGACTGCTCCTCAGTGATGTTCTTATCTGGACGGGATAAAACAATAATAGGAGATGTTATCCAATGACAAGGGAACCCACACATTGATGAGATTCAGATTTAGGTAAAATTCAACGTCAATCCCAATCCAGATTTCAAAATTAAATACATTTTCTTATGATAAAATTTCTTAAATTTCAACCCGTTTCAAATTCCCATTACATTTGTGGTCAGAAACTTTGCACCAACCCATATCTGCCATCTAGTTTAGTTTTAAATGAAGGAAGTTTTCCCAGTAAAATGTTTGCATGGATCTGCTGCCCTCTACTGTTTGCTTTTGTGAATAACCTAGTTTTCAAAGAGCTATGTATAAATAAATATGTATCAGCACTTCCTGTCTCTGGGTGGCTGGCTTGGAAACCCCAGAAGGAGGAAATAGGGAAAGGGGCAGATGAGCTGGGACCACTCCCCATGGAAGAACTGTTGCTATTCTAGACAAGAAGCAGGGGGTTATTAGGCTGGTGCTCTTATGTTAATTGTTTACCATTGTTGCCAATGTTACACCGGATAGTTCAGTCTGTGACACAGTGCGAGTGTGTAGTGGTCACCTCGCTATATGTAAGTAGGTAAATCTGTTTATTGCATTAGAGATTATATGCAGCTCCTGTTATTTTAGGTAACACTGTCCCCTCTGGTCTGGGGGTTCTATTGTTAGTTTTAGCTCAGGGCTCAATAACCAGCATAGCCTAGAGCTAGGATAGGCATCCGAAGATCACTTCTGGTAGTTAGAGGTCTGGTTTCATGACAGATTAGATGCTACTAGGGACTACGCGCTGAGTAAATAGGTTGATTCTGAGTTCCAGTGTTACACCACATTTTCTGCTGATGAGAGGCTGCGTTCCAAGCTGGTTGGACAATGGCTGGATGGTCTCCTCATCACCACAGATCTTCTCTTCAAGTCTCTGACACCAAGACAAATTCTGCATTGGGATCTTCCTCATTGACACCTGCAGCTGTAATTTGCTGCAATATTTATCTGGAGGTATCTCTATTAATATCCACAGCAGGGCTCAAGATTTCAAGTCCTGAGCTACTATCCAGGCATTAAGGGTTACTCGCCACCAGTTGCCCCTACCTCTACCCTGCCCTGCCCCTAATTACGCCCCTAAACACTCCCTCATAAATTATCTCAGGCAATTACACTTAAATGTTTTATGGAGAATTAAGTTACAAAAATAAATATTAACAACAATTTTATCAGTGCCCATCAGTGCAGCCCCACCTATGCTCATCAATGTAGCCTCATCTGTGCCATACAATGCAGCCTACCTGTGTAAATCAATGCCACTTCACCTGTGCCCAACAATGCAGCCTACCTGTACCCAATAATTCAGCCTACCTGTGTCTATTAATGCCACTTCACCTATGCCCAACAATGCAGCCTACCTATGTCCAACAATGAAGCCTCACCTGTGCCCAACATAGCCACTTCACCTGTGCCCAACAATGCAGCCTACCTATGTCCAACAATTCAGCCTACCTGTGTCCAACAATGCAGCCCCACCTGTACTCAACAATGCAGCCTACCTGTGCCAAACAATTCAGCCTACCTATGTCCAACAATTCAGCCTAGCTGTGTCCAACAATTCAGCCTACCTGTGTCCAACAATTCAGCCTAGCTGTGCCCAACAATTTAGCCAAACCTGTGCCTAGAAATGCAGCTACCTGTGCCCAACAATGCCACTTCACCTCTGCCCAACAATGCAGCCTCTTCTGTGCCCAACAATGCAGCCTACCTATGTCCAACAATTCAGCCTACCTATGTCCAACAATTCAGCCTACCTGTTCCCAACAATTCAGCCTACCTGTGTCCAACAATTCAGCCTTCCTGTGTCCAACAATTCAGCCTCACCTGTGCCCAACAATTCAGCCTCACCTGTGCCCAACAATGCCGCTTCACCTGTGTCCAACAATTCAGCCTAGCTGTGTCCAACAATTCAGCCTACCTGTGTCCAACAATTCAGCCTAGCTGTGCCCAACAATTTAGCCAAACCTGTGCCTAGAAATGCAGCTACCTGTGCCCAACAATGCCACTTCACCTCTGCCCAACAATGCAGCCTCTTCTGTGCCCAACAATGCAGCCTACCTATGTCCAACAATTCAGCCTACCTATGTCCAACAATTCAGCCTACCTGTTCCCAACAATTCAGCCTACCTGTGTCCAACAATTCAGCCTTCCTGTGTCCAACAATTCAGCCTCACCTGTGCCCAACAATTCAGCCTCACCTGTGCCCAACAATGCCGCTTCACCTGTGTCCAACAATTCAGCCTACCTGTGTCCAACAATACATCCCCACCTGTGCTCAACAATGCAGCCTACCTGTGCCAAACAATGCAGCCTACCTGTGCCAAACAATGCAGCCTACCTGTGTCCAACAATTCAGCCTACCTGTGTCCAACAATGCAGCCTACCTGTGTCCAATAATTCAGCCTACCTGTGTCCAACAATGCAGCCTACCTGTGTCCAACAATTCAGCCTACCTGTGTCCAACAATGCAGCCTACCTGTTTCCAACAATGCAGCCTACCTTTGTCCAACAATTCAGCCTACCTGTGTCCAACAATGCAGCCTTCCTGTGTCCAACAATTCAGCCTTCCTGTGTCCAACAATGCAGCCTTCCTGTGTCCAACAATGCAGCCTTCCTGTGTCCAACAATTCAGCCTTCCTGTGTCCAACAATGCAGCCTTCCTGTGTCCAACAATGCAGCCTTCCTGTGTCCAACAATTCAGCCTTCCTGTATCCAACAATTCAGCCTACTGTACCTGTGTCCTACAATGCAGCCTCACCTGTGTCCAACAATGCAGCCTACTTGTGTCCAACAAATCAGCCTACCGGTGTCCAACAATTCAGCCTACTGTACCTGTGTCCAACAATGCAGCCTCACCTGTGTCCAACAATTCAGCCTTCCTGTGTCCAACACTTCAGCCTTCCTGTGTCCAACAATTCAGCCTACCTATGTCCAACAATGCAGCCTCACCTGTGTCCAACAATTTAGCCTTCCTGTGTCCAACAATTCAGCCTTCCTGTGCCTAGAAATGCAGCTACATGTGCCCAACAATGCCACTTCACCTCTGCCCAACAATGCAGCCTCTCCTGTGCCCAACAATGCAGCCTACCTATGTCCAACAATTCAGCCTACCTATGTCCAACAATTCAGCCTACCTATGTCCAACAATTCAGCCTACCTATGTCCAACAATTCAGCCTACCTGTGCCCAACAATTCAGCCTACCTATGTCCAACAATTCAGCCTACCTATGTCCAACAATTCAGCCTACCTATGTCCAACAATTCAGCCTACCTGTGCCCAACAATTCAGCCTACCTGTGTCCAACAATTCAGCCTACCTGTGTCCAACAATTCAGCCTACCTCTGTCCAACAATGCAACCTCACCTGTGCTCAACAATGCAGCCTCTCCTGTGCCCAACAATGCAGCCTCTCCTGTGCCCAACAATGCAGCCTCTCCTGTGCCCAACAATGCAGCCCTACCTGTGCAGGGGAAGAGAGGAGAGGAAGTGAATTGCTGGATCACATAGAGTGGGGAACATCGCTGCAACAGCTTTCATTTGCATTGCTGTGTGTTCCCACAACTTGCCGTCACATACAGCCCCACCTCCTGACCCGGGCACTTTAATAGACAGATCCCCCGTCCAATTCCGGGATGAGTGACGTATATCAAAGTACCTAGGCCAGACAGGGCTGTATGTGACAGCGAGCGGTAGGAGCACACATCAATGCAAATGAAAGCTGTTACAGCGACGTTCCCCACTCTCTGATAAGCCGGCCACCTGCTCTCCTCTCTCTTCCCCTTGGCGATCGCTGGGAGAATGTCTACCGTTGAACCCCATCTGCCGGCGGGGCTTACCCCCCAGTCCCAGGCAGCCCACGTTTGCCAGCCTTCATTTTTTCACTCGCAAAATGCGAGTAGGGGAGTAGAAAATTTGAGGGCTGATTTACAGTATATATAGTCAGGTATATGTGTTGGGTCCATTGCGGATAATAGCTATTGGTACATTGTATGTGTACTGTTTTTATTAATATCTTATTAATATCTTCTTATATTAATATATTAAAGAAATATTAATCTCTTGAAAAGCTTGTATTATTTCCATACAAGTGTGCATCTTTACGTAGAATATTTGGAGTACAATTTATAGAAGTTGCCGGATAGTAATAGAAGTTCCTTCTTCACCTACCATTTTCCCTCAGGCGTGACAGCTCCTCCGCCATATTCTCCTCTGGGCAGGATAAAACAATGATAGGAAATGTTAAACAATGACAGAGAATGAACATAAGCAAACTTATCTTACCTCTGAGATTCGGATTCAGTTCAAATTCAACTCCAATCCCAATCCAGATTTCAAAACTAAAATCAATTTTTCATGTTCAAATGTATTTGGCCGCGTACACACGACTGGTTTCCTCGGTGGAATCCAGCAAGAAACTTGTTGGGAGCCGTGTTTTGCCAAGGAAACCGGTCGTGTGTACGTTTTTCATCGAGGAAATTGTCGAGGAACTTGACGGGCCAAAAAGAGAGCATGTTCTCTTTTCTCTCGACGGGAGTCGAATTTGGCTCGTTGAGTTTCTCGTCGGGCTGGTTTCCGACGAGAAACTTGAGCATGTGTAGGCTAAGAAACCCGCGCATGCTCAGATAAAAGTAGGAGACGGAGTAAAAGTAGCATTTGTAATGGAGATAACACATTTGTCAAGCTGTAACAGACTGAAAAATGCAAATAGTCTTTTACCAAACTTTTACTTAACACGCAAACACATGAGATTAGCAAAACCAGCCCCAAGAGTTGTGTCACGGTCCCTACCGTGCCAAGCAGCATTTTCGGACTCTGTCGTTGGTGCTTTGTTTCCCTATGGTTCGGACCTTAAGACTGTGCCTATGAGGAAGCTCCTTTAAATGCCCGGAGGGCGTTTTTAAGGGGGGGGGACTGTCACGGTCCCTACCGTGCCAAGCAGACGGCGAGGCGTGGTCGCGCTCCAAGTGGCTCTGGGTGGGATTGAACCCAGGACCTCGCCGTTGCTGCTTCAATACCTTACCTCTGACCCACTCCTCAGTTTGGGTTTCTGCTTGCTTTCCAGCTAAGGTGGTGCTGAATGTGCTGATCACCTTTAGTTGGATCTCATTGCAATCTGCACCTGACTATCCTGGTCCAGCTGAGGCAGGTTACCCAATTAACCAGGGTATAAAGCCCTGCCTTACTCTGAGAGCCTTGTCAGTTCATTGTTATTGGATCATCCTGTCTGTGCCAACGGTTCCTGTAGTGATCTTCAGCTGCAAGACTGACCCTGGCTTCTGACCTTTGGCTTTTGTACCTTGGATTGCTGCTGTCTCCTGCCCTTTGACCCCAGCCTGTACCTTCGGACTTCCTCTGCCGTCTCCAGCCCTTGACCAACGGCTTGTGCCCCGGACTTGTCTTTGGTTCCTGTTTGCGAACCCTGAACTTTCTGTTGGTATTTACCTGACCCTCTGCTGTCATCAGTGTACCACGTCTGCTCAGCTACAAGACTAGCCCCCGTGCACAGACTCACAGCCCAGGTAGTGTCTACCTTATTACTGTGGGCTGTGTGTACCTGCAAGAGTGAGCTTACAATCTGCAGAATGGACTCCACTCAAGGTAAGCCCTCACAAGTTGTGCCAGTGGAATCGAACTTCCCCTGCCGTCCTATGTGTTGAAGTCACCGAGTTTGAGAACGAGGAGATTTGGTCTTTAACAAGTGTACGCAAAGCAAACGATGTTCGAGTTGAACACAAAGCTCATCCCTACTCCTGACCAGCCCAGGTGGATAAATGATAAAGAGCAGCCTCAGCCTACATGTCTCCACCAAACCACACAACCTGATGCCCCCGGATATTCAGGGTAAAATGCATCAGCGTATGTGGGACATTTTTGCCGATTCTTCTTTGCAAAATATCTCAAGCTCTGTCAGATTGGATGGAGAGCGTCTGTGATGAGCAATTTTCAAGTCTTGCCACAGATTCTTAGTTGGATTTCAGTCTGGACTGTGACTGGGCCATTCTAACACCTGAATATGCTTTGACCTAAACCATTCCATTGTAGCTCTGGCTGTATGTTTAGGGTCTTTGTCCTGCTGGAAGGTGACAGAGGTTTACACTTTTGCACGGGGTTCCTCTCCAAATCTATACCAGACCCAAAGGGCAAACACCCAGCGAACACCCTGCATGGTATGAACTGGGGGGGACCCCACTCAGTTTTTCTTTATTTTTTCAAAAGCCGGTGCTTGCAATTGGAACCACGAGTTGTTTTAAATTGTACTTGACTTTTCTTTCGAAATTTCACTTTTGCTGCAGCATGTTTTATACATGCTACAAATGCGCCACTTTACAGGCACATTAAGGGGACCAGACACAAGTTTTAAAGGATTTTTTTATTTTAAAGTCACTGCTCCTGAAAAGAATATGGAAAGAATAAGGAAGTTATGTATTTCAGGCGCCACGCCAGAGGAATTGTGGTTGGTAAAGAAAACAGGAAGTAACTTAAGGTTGTGTAATTCTATGCACTAGAAAAAAATATGAGAGATATGGATTTAAAAAAAAAAAATATGGAAAACTAGGGGAAAATATGGAAAACATTCCTAAATGAAGAATAAATGGAATGGCCAAATAAAACGTGGAATGAGAAAGTGGTTGTATTGTGTTTAATGAATGCACAAGGTATTATTTGATTAGTAAAGTGTCTTAAGTGTTTGTTTAAAATGTACACAAAGAGTGGCCTCATATTGTGTTTTCTTGCCTGGGAGTAGAGGTTATTAGGCCCATGTTCCTGATTATATTTCCCTAGAAGTTTGGGGTTAAATTAAAATTGATAATGTGATTTTGGTAACAAAAAGTAAAATTTAAAAAAAAAATGTTTGAAGAGTTACTGAAATTAAGTAACCAGGATCGAAATAAATTTCTGCATGTGTTGAGTCCATAAGGTACTAAAATGTGATGGGAAAGTTTTTTGAATCCCCAGAGTGTCAATTACGAAGTGTTATTGATGTTATTTGTTGTTGTTGATCAGATATATTTGCAAAGTTGGGAGTTAGAATATGTGTTTGGGTAAAATGTTCTGTCCTGAGTCCCTCGAGTTCACTTTTATAATCTAACCCTGCTTTGAACTTCTCCACAACTTTATCCCTGACCTGTCCGGTATGTTCCTTTGGCCTTCATGATGCTAGTTTGTTCTCTAACAAACCTCTGAGGGCTTCACAGAACAGCTGTATTCATACTGAGATTAAATTATACACAGGTGGACTCTATTTACTAATTAGGTGACTTCTGAAGACAATTGCTTCCACTAGATTTTAGTTTGGGGTATCAGAGTAAAGGGGGCTGAATACAAATGCCCCCCCCCCCCCCCCCCACACACACACACACACCTACTTTTTAGATATGTGTTTGTCAAAGATTTGGTAAACCATTTATAATTTCTCCTTCACTTCACAATTATGTGCCACTTTGTGTCGGTCTATCACATAAAATACCAATAAAATAAATTTACGTTTTTGGTTGTAACCTGATAAAATGTGGAACATTTTCAAAGGGGTATGAATACTTTTTCAAGGTACTGTAGATGCAGAATAGTTGGAGTATAATTTATAAAAGCTGCCAGACACCAAAACAAGCTCATTATTCACCCACCAATTTCCATCAGACGTGACTGCTCCTCGGCCATGTTCTTATCTGAGCAGGATAAAAACAATAATAGGAAATGTTATCCAATGACAGAGAACGGACATATCCAAACTTATCTTATGTCTGAGGCGCCGTACACACGGCCGAGGTTCTCGCTGAAAATCAGCGAGAACCTCGCTGGAATGCACATTCCAGCGAGGACCTCGGCCGTGTGTACGGTCTCAGCGAGCTTCCCGTCGGGAAGCCCGTCGAGCCGAAATAGAGAGCACGCTCTCTATTTCCTCGACGGCCCGCCTGGAAGAATGGCTGGTTGCCATTCCCGACGGGCGGGTCGCCGAATCCGACGGCCGGGAGAGAACCTCGACGGGCGGAACGATGTGTTCTGCCCGTCGAGGTTCTCTGCCGTGTGTACGGCACCTCAGATTTGGATTCAGGTCAAATTCAACTCTAATCCCAATCCAGATTTTAACACTAAGGCCCCGTACACACGATCGGTCAATCCGTTGAGAACTGATGGACCGTTTTCATCAGACCAAACCGATCGTGTGTGGGCCCCATCGGTTATTTATCCATCGGTTAAAAAATGTGAAACTTGTTTTAAAATTAACTGATGGATTCCTAACCGATAGAAAGAAAAAAACGATTGTTTGTAGGCACCTCCATCGGTTAAAAATCACGCATGCTCTGAATCAAGTCGACGCATGCTTGGAAGCATTGAACTTCATTTTTTTCAGCACGTCGTTGTGTTTTACGTTACCGCGTTCTGACACAATCGTTTTTTAACCGATGGTGTGTAGGCACATCAGTCAGCTTCATCGGTTAACTAATGGAAAAATCCATCAGACCGCATTGGATTGACCGATCGTGTGTACAGGGCATTAGTCCTCGTACACACGACCGAGAATCTCGTCAGGAAAAACCCGTCGTTTTCCCTGATGAGATTCTTGGCAAGAATCTCTTGCCGCCCAAGTGTACAGACTTTCATTTCAAAAGAACCGCGGTTCTCTCGAAAGGAAAGAACGTGGTGACGTCATCACGTACGACGAGCATGCGCTTGTCACATTCGATGCCGTCGCTACCATCTTGCTTCACCCTACTAATGCCGTGGAAGCTACCGCGCATGCGCCAAAGTCATTTCGAGCATGCCCATGTTTCCACGGCGACAGGTAAGTATAAAGACACTCAGGTTTCTCATCGGGAAACAGGCCAACAAAAATCTCGACGAGAACAAAGAGAGCAGTTCTCTTTTTTTTCTTGTCAATATTCTGGCCAGATTTCCTAACAAGAAACCTGAATGCCTCATACACACGGCCCGGAATCTCATGCAAGAAGTTTTCTTGTTGGTTTTTGCCGAGAAAACCAGTCGTGTGGACGAGGCTTCATATACATTTTTATATGTTCAAATGCTACCTTTGCGGTCCCCTTGATAAAAATGTTGTGGGGACCCCTAACAGTAAAATTATTTTCGTAGCGTGTGTTGTCAGCACCCAAGGCAAGACAAGTAATGTGCGCCCCAACCCGTGGACATTTAGCACTCCCTGAGTTCCTTACACTCGTACAGTATTAAAACCCCTTATGGTACATTTTAGGATGTACTACTCTCTTTGTTATCCTTTCTTTCCCTTTTATCTCTCTCTATGCTAATTTCTTGTTTTTTTCCCTATCCCCGTCTCTAGCCGTATTTCTTGTTCTCTCTCTTATTTGTTCTCTCCATTTTAGTTTGTTCTTCCCCCTTTTTCCTCTCCCTTCCATGTATTCTGTATTTTTATTTCTTCTCTTCTCTTACTCCTTGGTGGGGGGGGGGGCTTGGTGGGAATGGGAAGAGTGGTAATGCTGGTAGGAATTCTGATCAGCCAACTTAGGTGCTCTTGATCAAGGTCATCTGCTGATCTGAGAACTGTAGTGGGGACTTTTAATGGCAACTATAATCACAGGTAGAGTTACTCGCTGTGTCTCCAACGTTGTGTTGTCTCATAGCAGTGACACGTATGCCAAAATCAGGAGATAGGGTCTCCACTTTACATTCCTCACCAGTGAGCTGACCTCTAGTTTCTGCCCCCCAGCCATGCCATGAACTAAATGGGTGGCTGCGAAAAGGCTGAGTGAGTAGCCGCGAGCTCCAGGGACAACCCTGCTGGGCACATGCGAAAAGGCTTGGAGAGCAGCGTGGGCAACAGGAGCAGCCCAGGATTTGGTGACCCCTGGCAGATTGTCATTTGACCCCCGAGGGGGTCCCGACCCCCAGGTTGAGAACCACTGTTTTTCAGTGAAAGGTTCTATTGATGCTACAGTGAGCAAAGACAGTGGTAAACATTTTGGTGAGTGAAGGGCATTTATGGTTCCAGCAAGACTATGTACAAAGCCAGCCCCATAAAAAAATGGTTTGACCAGTTTTTTGTGGATGAACTTGAGTGTCCTGTATAGAGCCCTGACCTCAACCCTACTAAACACCTTTGGGATGAATTGGAACCTTGTTGATGAGCCAAGTCTTCCCATCCAACATCAGTACCTGACCTCATAAACGTCAACAAATTCCAACAGACACCCTCCAAAATCTTGTGGGAAGTCTTCCTAGAAGAGTGGAATCTGTTGCAAAGGCGGGCAACACATTTTTAGCAGTCATGGGTTTAGAATGGGATACCCAACAATCTTATATACTGTAGGTGTGATGACTAGGGTGTATTGTAAGCCCACGCTATGCCAACCTGAAGTCAAAAGAGGCTGCAAATCCAAAATTCTCACTTTAAACCTTTCTCCAATCTCTTCATTAGTAAAGTTTAAGACTGTAACCGTAATACTCACAGTAGGTAAACAGGATACCTATGAAGACAACCAGAGCAAGGAACAGGAAGATGAGAAGGACCACCAGGATCAGTATGAGACGATTTTGTGTATTCTTGGCAGCTGAAATAATTATACACAGACAATTGTGAACAAGCCTGTAGCCTGCAACTACATAGTTACATAGTCAGGTTAAAAAAATGCATCTAGTTCAACCATAAAAAATAAAATAAAAATATTGTACAATCCCATATAACCAATCCTATACCCACAGTTGATCCAGAGGAAGGCGAAAAACCCCAGCAAAGCATGATCCGATTTGCTACAGCTGGGGAAAAAAATCCTTCCTGATCCCCCTAGAGGCAATCGGATGTTCCCCAGATCAACTTTACCTATAAATGTCAGTACCCAATTATATTATGTACATTTAGGAAAGAATCCAGGCCTTTCTTAAAGCAATCTACTGATCTGGCCAGAACCACCTCTGGAGGGAGTCTGTTCCACATTTTCACAGCTCTTACTGTGAAGAAACCTTCCCGTATTTGGAGATGAAATCTCTTTTCCTCTAGATGTAAAGAGTGCCCCCTTGTCCTTTGTGTTGACCGTATGTGAATAACTCAACACCAAGTTCACTATATGGACCTCTTATATATTTGTACATGTTGATCATATCCCCCCTTTATTCTCCTCTTCTCAGGAGGGAATAAATTCAGTTCTTCTAATCTTTCCTCATAGCTGAGCTCCTCCATGCCTCTTATCAGTTTGGTTGCCCTTCTCTGCACTTTCCCCAGTTCCCTGATATCCTTTTTGAGAACTGGAGCCCAAAACTGAGCTGCATTTTCCAGGTGAGGTCTAACTAATGATTTGAACTGTTTTAGGAAATTCTCATCCCTACACAAAGCCATTCCAGAACAATCCTAAACAATGTGGTTGGTTATTCCCAGCATGCCTTGTTGTATCTCTAGCCAACTGTGCTGAGTTAATGTGACATTCATGTCAGGTGCTGTTAAATTGTATGTAGCGCCAGGTTACTACCAGGTACCGCTGCTTCGAAATTTTAAGGGGGATAAGAGAGTTAGTTAGCTCTTATCCAATTAATCTGTTCAAATTGGGTCTCTGGCTCAGCTCAGCTGTGTTGTGGGCTCGCTCTGTTGTTCCTGGGGTGCTGTTCTCACCCTGGGACGATAGGTGGCAGCAGTGGAGTCGAGGTCTGGGTGCTCTCTCTCAATGGCCAATCGGGAGGGTTGAGCCTCGCTGGGCATGCTGGGAGAGGGTATTTAGGAGACAGACGCCTTGGGTTTAGGGTTTAGGGTCTTCCGGAAGTGCGTCACCCACCTTTAGGGTGTCTGCACTACGCGCCCCGGCATTATGGCCTACCAGGCCAGGGTGCGTGTGCCACGCGGTGCTCTCGGTTCTGGGACCATATTTGTTCGGGACATCTGAGTTGTGACTGGGCCCCGACGATCCACCGGGGATCGAGGTAACCGGACACTAAAAGGCTAAATGTTGGTCGCCTGTCAGTCGGTAACCTAACTACAAACTACCTGAAGTTGATTCATGCGCAAAGTCTATCGAGGAGGATTGTCTTCATGACCGAAATTCTGGGGGGGGGGGGGGGGTCTGTGCCAGAGGCCCTTTTCCCTCAAAGTTTCCGAGTGATATTCTGGCTGCCAGGTCTGTGGCAGAGGCCTGTCCAGGTACACTAAACCCACTCCGACTAGAGTGGCGAAGAGGACAGGGTGTTGTTGGAAGCAGGATTGTTTCCTCATTGTTACGCCTGAACCTGCCATTTCTTCTTCTAATGCATCTGAAAGTTTTACTGTTTTACCCTGTTGGGTAAATAAAAGCACAAGAAAAAGACATTCCATTATTACGGCTCTCATCAACTACCCTAGACGGCGGAGTCACAGAGGTAACATGCCACCCAAATCTAACCAGCAGCTCCTTCGTGGGTGAGTGCTACATGTACTTAATCCAACTTAACCTTCATCAAATAAATATCACATTTAGGTATTGGTCTTCATACACCAATAATTGAACCAATAAGTACCGTATTTTCCGGCGTATAAGACGACTTTCTGCATGTAAAATCATGCCCCAAAAGTCGGGGGTCGTCTTATACGCCGGGTACCTGTGTGTGCCTGTGTGTCAGTCGGCGGCCATCCATTATTCAAAAGCCGCGCCTCCTTCACAGGCTGTTCCGTGATAGGCGTTCCTCCTCAGGCTGTTCCGTGATAGGTGGAACACTAATTTTCCCATCAGAGCCTCTGTTTAGTGTTCCACCTATCATGAATGCCTTCTCATCCTCAGCCTCGACCTCGGACGAGAGGACATCCATGATAGGCGGACCACTGAACAGAGGCTCTGCTGGGAAAATTAGTGTTCCACCTATCACGGAACAGCCTGAGGAGGAGGCGCGCTTTTTTAATAATGGACGGCTGAGTCGGATGACAGCGCGGCTTTTGAATAATGGATGACCGCCATCAGGAGAAGGAGTCTGCAAACAGGAGAAGGTAGGGAATGGTGGGACACAGTGAGGCATGTTAAAATGGCACAGCAGGGCATGTAATAATGGCACAGCAGGGCATGTAATAATGGCACAGCAGGGCATGTAATAATGGCACAGCAGGGCATGTAATAATGGCACAGTGAGGGGTCGTCTTATACAGTGAGTATATCCCAAAACCAACATTTTAGCTGGGAAATTAGGGGGTCGTCTTATACGCCCAGTCGTTTTATACGCCGGCACATACGGTAGTTCTCTTTTCTTGACTTACAGTATGTGTTTCAGACAAATATAGCACTTCTTCATAGTTGCAAGATTTATAGAGCCAAGACTACAACATATCTGTGTTAGTAAAATGTAAATGTCCTATAAGTGGAGGTGTGTGTCCTCCGATGGAACAGGACCTTGAATAGTACAGAAGGTTGTACCTTGTTATAGTAACAGCTCACCTTTGGCTTTGCTAATCTTCCTCCTCCGTAGATCAAGATCACAAAAATTGCTGTATACATGTTCTTCGTCACAGTTCTCTGAGGACAAACATTGATAAGAAAGAGCAGCTCCTGCCATTGTGTGCAATCAATATATTTACACTGTAAGGTCTTAAAACATTGTTTTTCAATGCACAGCATAAAAAAGATAAGACAGAGGAGGTATACCAGTGTTTGTTTTAAACCAGAATCCAGTGACCAAAGAGATATGGAAACCCAAGACTTTAACAAATCCATTAAATGTTTTACTCCAAGCCCCACAATTAGGGTCTGCTTTTCCAAGAAAACCAGGAGTTAGACAATATTAATAAGGGCCTCTAGCATTAGGAACAGGATAGCACCCAGTAAGATAACCGTAAAAGAGCTAAAACCCAACTAGAACTCTTTACAAACAACATAAAAGGTGTTTCTCAGTGCAAGAGATATAAATGTCTTGTAAAATAATTAAACACGGTCAGAGAAGTTTTTTGTACTTGGGGCAGTGTATAGATAGAACTGGACTGTAGGGTTGTCTTATTGCCATTGCTCTCCAATAGCATTGCAGTGGTGTTTGTACAAGTTATCTTGTTACTGGGCTGGCAGCTTCTACACACCAGAAGATTCCCACAATTTCCATGGTTTGCACAACAATGAAAATTAAATAGAGGTGTCACACCACAAGCTAAGTTTTTATTCCAATGTAAGGTCAGATAAACAATCAACTGAGGAAGCCAACTCATTTGGATTCCCACCTTTGGCTTTTTCACCAGATCAAACAAGGAAGTTGACTCATCTTGGATGCCCATTTTTGCGCCCTTCATCAGATCAAACAAGAAAGACAACTCATCTTGGATGCCCATGTTTGCGCCCTTCATCAGATCAAACGAGGAATCCAACTGATCTTGGATGCCCATCTTTGCCCCCTTCACCAGATCAAACAAGAAAGACAACTCATCTTGGATGCCCATTTTTGCGCCCTTCACCAGATCAAACAAGGAAGCTGACTCATCTTGGATGCCCATCTTTGCCCCCTTCACCAGATCAAACAAGGAAGCTGACTCATCTTGGATGCCCATCTTTGCCCCCTTCACCAGATCAAACAAGGAAGCTGACTCATCTTGGATGCCCATCTTTGCCCTCTTCATCAGCCCTTAAAGGTAAGACAACTATGTATATGGACTAAGTTGAGAAAGCACTGTTACTGGTTTGGCTGCCAAACCAGCTGATGATGAACTTTGTACCTAACACTAGGGAGGAGCCCGATGTTCGAGTCAAACGTAAGTTCGACTTGAACATCGGGTGTTCGTCTGTTCACCAAACAGCAAACATAATGTGGTGTTTGTGGCAAATTCGAAAGCAGGGGAAGCCCGTTAAAGTATATGGGTCACTAACATGAACAGCTTTTTGCCAACAAAACCATGCGTGTGTATAGTTTCTCGTCAGGAACCTGCTCTCTATTTTCCTCGTCGGGATTCTCAACAGTGTTTTCCTGCCGAGAAACCCGAGCGTGTGTATGCTTACCTGTCTTCAGATTAACCCACACATGCTCGAAATGACGTTGACGCATGCACGGTAGCATACAAGGCATAGTGTAGGGTGTATCAAGGTGGCGGCGACAGCATCGAATGTGACAAGCACATGCTCGTCGTAGGCGATGACGTCACCGCGTTCTTGCCATTCAAAAGAACGGCGGTTCTTTTGAATGGCCCGTGTGTACACTCGGTGAGCAGGAATGCTTGCCAGGAATCTCATCAGGAAAACCAATGTTTTTTTCCTGACGAGATTCCCAGCCGTGTGTACAGGGCTTAATATGCAAGTTATTGCCATAAAAACTGTTTGAGGAACCCGAGTCCTGCCCAAGGGGACATGTGTCAATGCAAAAAAAAGTTTCAAAAACAGCTGCCTTTTTCGAGAGCAGTGATTTAATAATGCTTAAAGTGAAACAATAAAAGTGAAATATTCCTTTAAATTTCGTACCTGGGGGGGTTTCTATAGTATGCCTATAGTAGCGCATGTTTCCCGTGTTTAGAACTGTCCCTACACAAAATGTAATTTCTAAAGGAAAAAAAGTAATTTAAAACTACTCGTGGCTATTCATGAATTGTGGGGTCCTGGCAATACAGATCAAAGTAATTGAAAAAAATTGCGAGTTCCCCCCCCAAACCCAAAAAAAAGTGTGGGGTCCCCCCAAAATTCCATATCAGGCCCTTCAGGTCTGGTATGGATATTAAAGGGAACCCTGCGTCATTTTTTTGAAATGGCGTGTGGTTCCCCCAAAAATCCACACCAGACCCTTATCCGAGCATGCAACCTGGCAAGCCGCAGGAAAAGAGGGGGGGTGAGAGAGTGCCCCCCCTGAACCATACCAGACCACATGCCCCCAACATGGGGAGCATGTCCCCATGTTGATGGGGACAAGGGCTTCAGCCCCACAACCCTTGCCCGGTGGTTGTGGGGGTCTGCGGGTGGGGGGTTATCGGAATCTGGAAGCTCCCTTTAACAAATGGGACCCCCAGATTCCGCCCCCCCATGTGAATTGGTAACATTCACATTCCAGTGTTGTAATCCATTCTTAATGTCCTGCGGTGATCCATTCTCCAGGGACGCTGTAGTCTCCACTCATTCTCCAGCGAGAAACGAAACTCCCATGATGCGTAAGAGGGGGTGGGGTCACCTGCCCACGTCATAGGGTACCCCCTGGCGGCCGGGGATACCCTATGGCGTGGGCAGGTGACCCCGCTCCGTGATGTCACAGGGCGGGTTCACACATCCACATCATTTGGTAACCCCTGGCTTCCTCCTGTAGTGGACGGGTGACCCCACCCTGTGACCTCGCTGGAGAATGAGTGGAGACTGCAGCATCGCTGGAGAATGGATCACCGCGGGACATTGAGAATGGATTACATCGCTGGAAAGGTTTTTTATTTTTATTTTTAAAGAAGGACTTATCCCAACTGTGTTTGTGTGGTTTTTAAGATTTTTGACACTTTCTTTTGTGAAATGGTAGGGATACAATGTACCCTGTTACCAATTCACATTGAAGGGGGCAGAATCTGGGGGTCCCCTTTTGTTAAAGGGGTCTTCCAGATTCCGATAAGCCCCTCGCCCACAGAACCACTGGGCAAGGGTTGTGGGGATGAGGCCCTTGTCCCCATCAACATGGCGACATCTTCCCCATGTTGAAGGCATGTGGCCTGGTACGGTTCAGGAGGGGGGGGGGGCGCTCTCTCGTCCCCCCCTCTTTTGCTGCTGCGTGCCAGGTTGTGTGCTCGGCTAAGGGTCTGGGATGGATTTTTGGGGGGAACCCCACACCATTTAAAAAAATGGCGCAGGGTTCCCCTTAATATTCATACCATACCTGAACGGCCTGATATGTAATTTGGGTTGACCACGCTTTTTTGGGGGTTTGGCAAATGACATTTAGAAATGACATTTTGTGCAGGGACAGTTCTAAGCACGGGAAACATGCGCTACTTTACAGGCATACTATACACCCCCCTAGGTACGAAATTTAAAGGAATATTTCAATTTTATTGTTTCACTTTAAGCATTATTAAAATCACTGCTCCCGAAAAAACGGCTGTTTTTAAAACATTTTTTGCATTGATACATTTCCCCTGGGGCAGGACCCGGGTCCCCAAACACTTTTTTATGACAATAACTTGCATATAAGCCTTTAAAATTAGCACTTTTTTTTTTAACCACTTCCTTACTGGGCACTTATAACCCTTCCTGACCAGGTGAAATTTCAGCTTCTGGCACTGCGTTGCTTTAACTGACAATTGCGCGGTCGTGCGACGTGGCTCCCAAACAAAATTGGCGTCCTTTTTTCCCCACAAATAGAGCTTTCTTTTGGTGGTATTTGATCATCTCTGCGGTTTTTGTTTTTTGCGCTATAAACAAAAAAAATAAATAGCCCATTTTTTAAAAAATAAAATAAAAAAAAATTCTCAGTTTAGGCCGATACGTATTATTCTACATATTTTTGGTAAAAAAAAAAAAAAAAAAAATCGCAATAAGCGACTGGTTTGCGCAAAAGTTATAGCGCATACAAAATAGGGGACAGAATTATTATTAATTTTTATATATTTTTTTTTACTAGTAATGGCGGCGATCTGCGATTTTTATTGGGACTGCGACGTTATGGCGGACACATCGGACACTTTTGACACATTTTTGGCGCCATTCACGTTTATACTGCGATCAGTGCTATAAAAATGCACCGATTACTGTATAAATGTGACTGGCAGTGAAGGGGTTAACACTAGGGGGGCATGGAAGGGGTTAAATGTATTCTGGGTGTGTTCTAACTGTGTGAGGGGAGGGGGGTGACTGGGGGAGGTGACCGATGCTGTGTCCCTATGTACAAGAGACACAGATCGGTCACCTCACTTCCTGACAGGACGTGGATCTCTGTGTTTACACACAGAGATCCATGTCATGTCCCTGTAACCGCCGATTGCGAGTGCCTGGCGGACATCGCGGCCGCCGGGCACGCGCATCGGCACCTCAGGAATGCAGCGGGCGCTCGCGCGCCCTCTAGTGGCCATTAAAAGCACAGGGCGCATATATGCGCCCTGTCAGAGATTCAGGACAGCCCGACGGCCGCATATATTCGTACGGCCGTCGGGAAGTGGTTAATGTTCGTGTACCGTAGACTTTAACGGGGTTTCAGTGGCTTTCGAATTTGCCGCGAACACCGCATAATTTTCACTGTGTTAACGTGTTCGAACAAATTGTTTGCCTGTTCGCAAGTTTTCTGGTGCGAACCGGGGGGGGGGGGGGGGGGGGGGTTGGCCCATCTCTACTGAGAAGTTATTTACAGTCACACAGAAGGGACAGTGGATGAGACTCACTGGCTTCTTTTTTGAAACACAAGCATTGCACAGAAGATTTGTTTTATTTTTGGTTTATGGTGGACATTTTTGAAGTTCATGTGGACATTTCTATGACCTAAATATATTGCTTTTGTGTAACAGGTTTGATACCACATGCTAAGGAATATTTTAGTAGTGTTCCTACTGAGTATAGTGAAATAAAGTCCTAATGTGCCATGTCACTTAATAGTGCATGAATCAACATGTGTATGAATTCACCTTGGTTTACGAGTAACGCGGTTAACGGGCGTTTTGAAAAACATGCAAACTTTTTTTTATTCTGACTCGGTTTGCGTGTGTTGTCTTGCAAAACCAGTTGAGAACCACTGATGTAAGTCATCTCAGACTCCAACCACACCCCCCACGCCCAATATTTAGTGTAATTTTAACTCCGCCCATGGTTTGCTGCAGAAGTTTTTTCACTCCTGCTAAACCACGCCCACAAATGAATGCCCCGCCCCCGATTAACCGCTTGTTGCCGACCGCCGCGCGCCAGAATGGCACGGCTGCGCAAATGGGCGTGTATATGTCCCCTTTAAATTGCTGCAGTGTGGTCACGCACGCCGGCGCACTCGCGACCCTGCCGTGAGCTCCGGACCCGATGTCCACCGGTGTTCCACGATTGTGTCACAGAGCTAAAGGATGGGGAGATGTCAGTGCCACTGATCGTCTGTTCCCTGTCATCGGGATCAGTGACATGTTATGGCAAGCCACGCCCCCTAACAGTTAGAAGCACCCCCTAGGTCATAGTTGGCCCTTTCAGCGCCCCCTACAGATTAACCCCTTCACTGCCAGTGTCATTTTTACAGTAACAGTGCATTTTTATAGCACTGATCACTGTAAAAATGACAATGGTCCCAAAATGGTGTCAAAAGTGTCCGATGTGTCCGCCATAATGTCACAGTCACGATAAAAATTGCTGATTGCGGCCATTACTATTAAAAAAAAAAAATTAAAATGCCATAAAACTATCTCCTATTTTATAGATGTTATAACCTTTGCGCAAACCAATCAATAAATGCTTATTGCAATTGTTTTTACTAAAAATAAGAATTATACGTATCGTCCTAAACAAAAAATATATATATTTTTTGGAGGATATTTATTATAGCAAAAAGTTAAAAATATATATATTTTTTTCAAAATTGTCGCTCTATTTTTGTTTATAGCGCAAAAAATAAAAACCGCAGAGGTGATCAAATACCACCAAAAGAAATCTCTATTTGTGGGGAAAAAAGGACGTTTAATTTTGTTTGGGAGCCACGTCTCGCGACCGCACTATTGTCAGTTACATTGACACAGTGCCTAATCGCAAAAAGTGGCCTGGTCTTTGGCCAGCCAAATGGTCTGTGGCTCAAGTGGTTAAAATAAAACTTTGTCTACACACAAAAAAAGTGTCCCTAAATTATTTTTGATAATGTTGGCAACTATACTCCTGACCCTTGCACTGTGTGTTATGCACTCATTACTTAGAGTAGGTTCATATTTTATTTAACCATACACACCTTTAAGTTCTTGCCACTGTTACAGCAATTTTGCCACACCTACCACGCTAGACACACCACATCATTATGACACTCAATGTGCCCATGGGTGCCTCTGGTCTTTCACACATCTAGCAATGCCCCTGATGAGGGGAGCGACTTCACTGTTTCCCCACCAGAAGGTGCAAGTGCCTCAAAAGTTGCCGGAGGGAGAATTTTGCTCTCTCCTCTTGTGAGTAGCACCCTACTGTGGGCAAGAGTGTGTACACCCACTGAGAACACACCTCAGTCTCAGCCTGGCTCCACTGGGGAGCTAGGGCAGACTGCCCTTCTTCATGTCCCCTCTTGTTCTACAATATATCACACAACCAAAAAAAGGAGGATGGAGAATCTGCCTTTATTCTCAGCGGGTGCCTGAAGTGTGAATGTTTGAGTACACATTTGCATAGGGCGGGGGTTGACATTTTTGCCCTGGGCACTGGATAACCTTGTCCCACCACTGGTCACCTCTGTCCTCTTATGAAGCTGAATGGGCACGATAAGGAAGGCTGGAGTTTGACAGTTCTAAACCTGGAAGGGATCAGGGCTGAGTGCATCCAGGTTTATTCTTGAGAGAGACAATTAGTGAACGGATGTTCGCTCTCCTCTTTTCCTGACATCTGCCATAGAGGTCCAGGGCACCCAGGAAAGACCAATAAGTTCTGGTCCTGGTGGTGGGGTGGCTGGCTTCATCAGGGCCAGATTCTAGACAAGGCCACCGAGGCCAAGCCTTAGGGCAGCAGTGAGTGCAGGGGCGGCGCCACGGCACCTCTTTTCCTGGCTTCTTTCCGCCTCCACAGCACTTTTGTGTCCCCCGAATGGCCCCCCACTTTCATCCCATCCGCCCCACCCACAGCTCCACCCCACCCACAGCTCTGCCCTGCCGCTTTCCTCGGTTTCTACCAGGAAGGTGGAGAGCGTGACGTCACCAGTGGACAGGACGTGCGTGTCCCGCTGACGTCATGACGTACGGGCAGAAATTGTGAAGCTGAGGTGAGCGCCAACCCGGGGGGGGTGAGGAGTGGCCATGCTTCAGATTCAAGTGGCGGGCATCCCTATGGACTTCCCGTTCACTCCGTACAAGTGTCAGGAGAGAATTATATAAACAAAGTCATCGAGTGTCTGCAGCAGGTGTGTGCCGCCATTGGTGTCCTGGAGAGTGAGAGGAGGCGAGGCTTGGAGGAGGATTAGGGTCCATTCTGTATTTATGGGGGAGAACTAGTGTGGGAGAAATAGCCTGCAATATGGGTGTTAATATAGGGGAGGTTTCTAGAGTCAAGAGGAGCTTGTCATTCACTATAATGACAGGGGAGGGGCTTGATATTCACTATAGTGCCCGGATAGGGGCTTGGAAGTTAGGGACAGATTTATGCTTATGGGAGGAGCTTAAAGAGAGACCAATGGGTGTAAAGGGGAGGGGCTTGGCATTGCCTATAGTGTTAGGGAGAAGCATAGAGTGAAAGGGGCCTGTATAGTGTATAGAGAAGTGGAGGGGGGTTGCATTGAAGATCCTGCCTTGGGGTGGCAAAGGGAGTAAATCCGGGCCTGGACATCATCCTAACCCCCCACCCACTCTTTCACCATTATTGGCTGTTGCAAGTTTGCTGCCAAGGTTCAAAAAGTACAAAGGGGACTATGGGTGGGAGCCAAAATGCATCCACTGTGAGTACACTCAAATCTTAAAGCGGAGCTCCACCCATATAAACAACATTTTGCCATGTTGTTTAAAAAAAATAAAAATAAAAAAAACTGAAAAAAAAAAAAAAAAATACTCACCCGAGATAGCTGTTGCTATGCGGAAGTCCGTAATCTGCCTCTTCCACTCCGCGGTTTGATTTCTTCTTCTCCTTCTCCTTGTGAATGGGCGCGCTGCTTTCTGGGAACTGTGTGTGTTCTCAGAGAGCAGCGCGCCCATTCACAAGCCAGCGTGAGACTCGCGCAGGCACAGTAGGAAACGGGCAGTGAAGCCGTACGGCTTCACTGCCTGTTTCCCATAGTGTGAATGGCGGCACGGGACTCGGAGCGATCGCGGGACCGGCATCGGGGGGGCCATCAGCGCGGGTGCCTAGGACAGGTAAGTGTCCTTATTTAAAGTCAGCAGCTACACTGTTAGTAGCTGCTGACTTTAAAAAAAAAAAATTTTCGCGGCTGGAGCTCCGCTTTAAATTCTGGAAATTTTGAGCAAAATTATCATCTGGCAATTTTAAAATCTCACCCCCGTTCCCCATAAAACTAAAAAAAATGCTTTTAGATACATCTCACTCAGTATGTTAAAATGAAACATTTAAATCTTACCCAACTCCATCTCTAAACATTCATTTTTCCTTGTTTTACGCTGAGGATGAACGGGATTCCTCTTGCTCTGCATTCTCCGTCTTCTGTTCTAAAGCTGTGAAGAGGAGTTCAAATTCCTTTTAAAAGTGACCACAAAAAAAGGGGGAAGTCTATCCAGTTCTGTGACTGTTATTGGTCTACCTTGCAACTTCTTTGGAAACCAAATGTCTCTGTTTTTGCTCTCCTCCTCGTTTGTCCCTTTTTTAGGTCCTCTATGAAAAATATAATTTCATTATCAAAAGTTTTGTACAGCACCAAGCCTTTTTTTTTCTAACTATACACAAGCGATGTATGCTAAGGTGACCAGATTTTTTAAATGAAATCCGGGACATATTTTTTTTTTTTATTAGCAATGGTGGCAATCGACAACTCTCTGCCCATCGCCGTCCGCCTCACAGCCTGTCAAGTCTTACTCTCCATCCATTTCTTTGTTACCGCGCAGAGTGTCCCTTATACGATGAGGATGTGGTCATACACTTTATATTGATGGACTAATTCAATTTTATGTTTGTTTTGCCCTTGGACACTTGTTCACTTATCATTGTGGTTGTTACAACCAGAGGGCCAGATTCACAGAGCCCTTACGCCTGTGTAACTGGTGTTAGACTGGAGTAATTTCAAATTACGCGCGTTTTTTAGCTAGTCGGAAACCTCAAACCATGAAAATACGGCTGCGGGCTTCAATTCGACTGGATTACGTGTTCGTACGCCTTCGGATCTACGCTGCAAAAAAATTGCGGCCACTGGGTGGACTTCCCGTCGTTTTCCGCGTCGGGGTATGCTAATGAGCTTTTGCCGGCGATCCCCGAAATTACGATCTTCTATCGCGATCTCTTACGGCATCTTTAGTCATCTTTTTTTGCGTAACACTATACCAGCTTTTTGCTGGTCTAATATTAGACAGCCCATGTTAAGTATGGCCGTCGTTCCCGCGTCGAATTTCTACGTTTTCCGATGTCTTTTATTATTTTTAACGTAAGTCGTCCGGGAATAGGAATGTTCGTAAACGACGCTACTCAAACAACGAATGACGTAACGACGTGATTTCGCGCAATGCACGGCGGGAAATTTCTGAACGGAGCATGCGCAGTTCGATCGCCGCGGGGACGCGCTTAATTTAATTGTTTTGCGTATTTCGATTACGCGGCGAGAAATAGACTACGCCGCCGTAGCGTACGGGCAAAAATCTACCAGAATTCGATGTAGAGCCTAGAAAAATACGGCAGCGTAGAGTATTTTGATTACGCAGCGCAATATTAAGTGTATCTGAATCTGGCCCAGAGTGTTTTACAGCGCTATTTATTTTATCCACTGTTTGTTTTCCAATTTTGTCTAATTGTTTTTGTAGCTGCTCACCTTCACTATTTTCACAAGATTAGCGCAGTTCTTTTCCTTTTTTTACTCTCCGGGCCCCCGACTACCAGTGTTGCTAACCGTCCGTATTTTTACAGACAGTTCGTAAAAATTGACACTTTTTCCCCCCATTCGTAAATGTCCGTGGTTGCGGGAATGTGCCAGTAAAAATAGCCGATATCGGTTCGGCTTGGAACTGCGCATGGAGATTGAAAGCAGGGGGTGATTGGAGGCAGGTGGTGATGGTGGCTGTGGTGGCACCGCAGAGGGGGATGGAGGTGGGGGCAATGGAGGCAGGGGGAGATTGAAGGCAGGGGGTGTTAGTGGCAGGGGGTGATTGGTGGCACCGCAGATGGGGATGGAGACAGGGGTTGTTGGTGGCACCGCAGAGGGGGGTGGAGGCTGGGGGTGATTGGAGGCAGGGGGTGGGGGGAGATTGGAGGCAGGGGGAGATTGTGGCACCACAGAGGGGGGTGAAGGCAGGGGGTGTTAGTGGCAGGGGGTGATTGGAGGCAGGGGGTGTTAGTGGCAGGGGGTGATTGGAGGCAGGGGGTGTTAGTGGCACCGCAGATGGGGATGGAGACAGGGGTTGTTGGTGGCACCGCAGAGGGGGGTGGAGGCTGGGGGTGATTGGAGGCAGGGGGTGGGGGAGATTGGAGGCAGGGGGAGATTGTGGCACCACAGAGGGGGGTGAAGGCAGGAGGTGTTGGTGGCAGAGGGGGATGGAGGCAGGGGGTGATGTGACTAAATAATTTGCCATTATTTTATCGAAAATAACAAACATATTTTTTTTTTACCTTAATACTGTATCTACCTTAAATCACATTGCTATTTGCCTAGCGTACTTGTTTGTAGCCCAAATACTGAAATGTGCACCTAAAAATTTAGTAACTTTTGTGAAATGCCAGTAAAAACGTGGCTGCGCCAGTAAATTTTGGGTGTTGTACCAGTAAATTTCAATCTGGTAGGTTGGCAACACTGCCGGCTACTACTAGGTGGGGAGCGGAGGAAGATCACTCTGCCAGGGAAGGCAAGGAGATAAGCAGGCATGAGGCTGGCCGGGTCTTGCGCCAAGGTAGAAAAACATGCGAGTGAAGCTGAATGGGAATGCGCCCGAAACTGAAGAAAAATTCCTTCCACTTCGACCAGCACATGATCATCAGAAAGGGGCACAGATAATAAAAAAAAAAATTCAGTAATTCAGATTTTTTTTTATTCTGCACCAACTGTCTTTGAAATTGCCTCAGCCCCTGTTCAAATCCAATCCGGAGACAAAACCAGGGACAGACTTGGTCTGGGGGTAGTGTCCTCAATCCGAAGACTCTCCTAAGAAACCGGGGATGTCTGGTCACCCTATGGAGCCGATCCGATGGAAGGGAAGGTAGGAGAGAAGAGGTGTCTGTGCCGACCCTCTCTGGGGCTGTCAATTAGTGCGGGGATCCAGGGCTCCAGCTGCAGGAAGAGGCCCAGCTTTCTGCAGCCAGAGACCACCAACATGAGAGAGAGTCAACCCATATCCTTGTTTCTGCAGCTTCCCTCATCCACAGCCAGGACTGGTCTATATATCCACCCTGTCCAATCCCCACCACTCTCTACCTCCTGTTCATGTGTCATAGTGTTATAGTAAGGACAGCTCAGCCCTGTGACAGTGTCCCAGTGTGCCCACCTGTGATTGGCAGCCCCTAACCCCTCCTTCCACCCTTCCCTTACCCCGCCTATGCAGGGCTTCACTGTGGGTGGGGAAGGGGGGTTGGGAGGTCCCAGTCTAGTGCTGATCCTCAGCCATGGTGGGCATGGGTGCTCCGCATCCTGCGCTGGCACTGCCTGCTGATTGGCTTCTCCACTGACACCAGCACCAAGATCGAGAGCACTAACACTAGCACCGAAATCAGGAGCAATGACACCAGCACCGAAATCGAGAGCACTGACACCAGCACCGAGATCGAGAGCACTGACACCAGCACCGAGATCGAGAGCACTGACACCAGCACCGAGATCGAGAGCACTGACACCAGCACCGAGATCGAGAGCACTGACACCAGCACCGAGACCGAGAGGAATGACACCAGCACCGAGACCGAGAGGAATGACACCAGCACCGAGATCGAGAGCACTGACACCAGCACCAAGATAGAGAGGAATGACACCAGCACCGAGATAGAGAGCACTGACACCAGCACCGAGATTGAGAGCACTGAAACCAGCACCGAGATCGAGAGCACTGACACCAGCACCGAGATCGAGAGCACTGACACCAGCACCGAGATCGAGAGCACTGACACCAGCACCGAGATCGAGAGCACTGACACCAGCACCGAGATCGAGAGCACTGACACCAGCACCGAGATCGAGAGCACTGAAACCAGCACCGAGATAGAGAGTAATGACACCAGCACCGAGATCGAGAGCACTGACACCAGCACCGAGATCGAGAGCACTGACACCAGCACCGAGATCGAGAGCACTGACACCAGCACCGAGATCGAGAGCACTGACACCAGCCCCGAGATCGAGAGCACTGACACCAGCACCGAGATAGAGAGGAATGACACCAGCATCGAGATAGAGAGGAATGACACCAGCACCGAGATCGAGAGCACTGACACCAGCACCGAGATAGAGAGGAATGACACCAGCATCGAGATAGAGAGGAATGACACCAGCACCGAGATCGAGAGGAATGACACCAGCACCGAGATCGAGAGCACTGACACCAGCACCGAGATCGAGAGCACTGACACCAGCACCGAGATCGAGAGCACTGACACCAGCACCGAGATCGAGAGCACTGACACCAGCACCGAGATCGAGAGGAATGACACCAGCACCGAGATCGAGAGCACTGACACCAGCCCCGAGATCGAGAGCACTGACACCAGCACCGAGATCGAGAGCACTGACACCAGCAGCGAGATCGAGAGCACTGACACCAGCCCCGAGATCGAGAGCACTGACACCAGCACCGAGATCGAGAGGAATGACACCAGCACCGAGATCGAGAGCACTGACACCAGCCCCGAGATCGAGAGCAGTGACACCAGCACCGAGATCGCTGACACCAGCATCGAGATAGTGAGCACTGAGATAGTGAACACTGACACCAGCACCGAGATAAAGAACACTGACACCAGCACCGAGATAGTGAGCACAGAGATAGAGAACACTGACACCAGCACCGAGATAGTGAGCACTGAGATAGTGAACACTGACACCAGCACCGAGATAGAGAACACTGACACCAGCACCAAGAAAATGAACACTGACGCCAGCACCGAGATAGTGAGCACCGAGATAGAGAACACTGACACCAGCACCGAGATAGTGAACACTGACACCAGCACCGATATAGTGAACACTGACACCAGCACCGATTATAGTGAACACTGACATCGGCACCGAGATAGAGAGAACTGACACCGGCACCGAGATAGTGAACACTGACATCGGCACCGAGATAGTGAGCACTGACACCAGCTAGATCGGAAGCACCCCTCTAACTTAGATCCCACTGCGATATATGGAAAAAAGGGGAACCTGATTTGTTGATTGCCTATGGGGAGGGCGGGGATCTCGGCGCGATGTCTTCCTTACATATACTCAGCTACAGCTATGACAGGCAACGCCTCAGAAGACGATCAGAATCGAAACGTACGTCAGGCGGTACTTGACACACATGTACTTCCGGGTATGTGCCAGTTGGAAAGCAGCTGGAGCGCACGCCGTACCACGCTGCTAGCATAACATAAAACATCCCGGAGAGCTTGGAGCCTATCCAGCTCTATTTTATCTATTTTATTGTTTTATTTTTTAATTCTAATATATTCCTGTATCTTTGGGACTGTTTACAGCCTATTAACTTAAGGCTGAATAAATTTTACATACCTTTCCGATACTCCTGCACTATTGGTGTATTTTTTTGTCATTCCCGAGGGGATTACAGAGGAACCATTGCTGGTGGATGCTGATCCTGGAAACCAACAGCAGCTGGAGCAGAGGTAAATTGTGTCTTAATGCCCATCACCCCATATTGGGGAGCAACGTCTGGTTAATGAGAACCCCTAAGGGGAGCACCGGGACCACTGCGAATCTGTGTTTAAAGGCAGCACCACACCCCCCACGGAGATATAAGACCCAATGTTTGGATGTATATGCATTTTGCTTGGATACATGTGTCTGTGTTACTGACAGAACTTCCAGAGTCTCAGAACCTTGATTGATTACTGGTGTACCTCCCTGTGGACTGCAGTATCTACTTTTATCCTAGGACTTTAATTTGGATGCACTTTATTTTATGCACCCTATATGAATGCACAGCACCTTTATCTTGTAGCACTTTATATTATTGGATATATTTATGGTTTATAACGGTTTATGTTATACAATCTTTGCACATATTTTTTCCACCCCTGGATGTTAGGGTGTTTTCATATATATATATTTATTTATTTATATGCACACTAATTTATAGGCACTGTGCCACATCTCAGGGCACAGCAGCAGTGTATTAGATCACTATCTTGGAGGCAGCGCCATTCCCCTCCCTACTTTTACATTTTCACATTCACTAACCCCTAGGGGTCAGTTCAGAGGAGGCAGCAGCCTATATCTAGATCCTAAGCAGAGATGTATTATGGCCTAGGCCGACAAGGCCCAGGCCTAGGGCGGCACTTTGCGGGGGGCGGCAAAAAAGCGCACCCTGCCCCCCTGTGCTCATCCCACCCTGCCCCCCTGTGCTCATCCCACCCTGTCCCCCTGTGCTCATCCCACCCTGTCCCCCTGTGCTCATCCCACCATGTCCCCCTGTGCTCATCCCACCCTGTCCCCCTGTCCTCATCCCACCCTGTCCCCCTGTCCTCATCGCACCCTGTCCTCACACCACTCTGTCCTCATTCCACCCTGTCCCTCTGTCCTCATCCCTCCCTGTCCCTTTGTCCTCATCCCTCCCTGTCCCTCTGTCCTCATCCCTTCCTGTCCCTCTGTCCTCATCCCTCCCTGTCCCTCTGTCCTCATCCCTCCCTGTCCCTCTGTCCTCATCCCTCCCTGTCCCTCTGTCCTCATCCCACCCTGTCCCTCTGTCCTCATCCCACCCTGTCCCTCTGTCCTCATCCCACCCTGCCCCCCTGTCCTCATCCCATGAAAATGACAGGACGGGTCTTAAAAGGGAAGGGGTGCATCATATATAAAGTAGGGGGTGCGCGAGTTTCACAAGGCCTAGGGCAGCACAAAACCTAAATACACCCCTGATCCTAAGCGCAGGTTTTACTTCACACTGGGCTCCAATAGTGTAGGTCAAAAAATGTGTAGGTTTATTAAAACCAACAAACATATAATAAAAGTGATTACGTATAAAAGACAGCAATGTGGGGAGCGATGAATCTCCCTCTACGCATTTCGTCCTCAAGGACATCTACAGGGGCATCTGTCGAATAATGCCTGCCAGGTACTGCACATGCGCAGTACGGAGCCGCTGAAAGCTTCCGAACATCAGAATTTAGGATCAGCTGTAGACGATGCCTGTGCACAATAGCCCACATTGTGCCACAGGCACCTGATGCTCGTGCAACTCTGCAAGGGGCTGATGCCTACACAAGGGGGCGTATTTTGCAATATCTTCCTTCCTTTCAGGTGTAGGAAGAATAACAGAGGTATATTTGTTTAGGAGATGTGTCTGAGTTTAGTTAAAAATTACACCCCCATCTTAGCAGCACTATAAAATACACCCCCTTCTCCAGGCATCCGCCCCTCACAGGTGGCTATCATGATTAAGTCCGCCCCTTGCAGAGTCGCACGAGCATCGGGAGTGTGTGGCACAATGTCGGCTATTTTTTTGACAGGGGGCATTTCTTGACAGGACACCATCCTTGAAAAGTCATCACAGAGATATAAATACAGACAATTGTCTGGTTGCCTGAGCTCTCAACTCTCATGATGACCTAACCTTTGTTCATGGTAGAGGTTTCTGGGGAAGGTGATGTAGTAATTTACATTTGAACAGATATGACATAAAATACCTTTGGTGTATTACATAACAGTGGTGGTTTGTCTGTTGGCTATATTCTAAATAAATGAATGAAGCAACGTTGTGAGGTTTGTGAAATGGACTATTGTTACTTTATCAAAAGGTAGAGCGGCAAAGAAAGTTGTCTGTATTTAAGGCCGGTATCATTGATATTTTGCTTATATCGGAATTGCTTCTCTCTCCATACAAATCATTAGGAGCATAAAAGGATTTTGAAGAAGGTTGATGGAGGTTAGCAGGAGGCCAAATGTAGGTCGGAAGAGGTCAACTCCAAGTCAGAAGGAAGTCACCCTCTACACCTCAGGAGGAGGTCCCCCTTCAGGAGGCTGATCACTGTTTCATAATGCAGGAGGAAAGGCAGGCAGCAGCAAAAATTAAGAATAGACCATAGACCTCCTGCTCTTCCTCAAACCAGAACAATAATGAAAAAAATTGGCAGGTAGTCCTTGGGCTCGATTCACACCTATGCAGTGGCATAGCGTGGGTTGTCAGCACCCAGGGCAAGGCAAGTAATTCCAACCTGTGGACTTTTAGCACTCCCCGAGTCCCTTCAAATACAATAGTAATGACCAACCTGATAACTATACTGTCCACTACACTACACTGTCCACTACACTACACTACACTGACCATTACACTGACCACTATACTACACTGAGAACTACACTGAGAACTACACTTCACTGACCACTATACTGTCCTGCCTACAGTAACTCTCTCTCTCTGCCCATCTGTCTCTCTATCTTTGCCTCTGTCTCTCTCTCTCTTTGCCTCTGTCACTCTCTCTCTTTGCCTCTGTCACTCTCTCTCTCTTTGCCTCTGTCACTCTCTCTCTCTTTGCCTCTGTCACTCTCTCTCTCTCTCTTTGCCTCTGTCACTCTCTCTCTCTCTCTCTCTCTTTGCCTCTGTCACTCTCTCTCTCTCTTTGCCTCTGTCACTCTCTCTCTCTCTCTTTGCCTCTGTCACTCTCTCTCTCTTTGCCTCTGTCACCCTCTCTCTTTGCCTCTGTCACTCTCTCTCTTTGTCTCTGTCTCTCTTTGCCACTCTTTCTCTCTGTCTCTCTTTCTCTCTGTCTCTCTCTGCCACTCTGTTTCTCTCTGTGTCTCTCTCTCTCTCTGCCGCTCTGCCGCTCTGTCTCTCTCTGTCTGCCGCTCTGTCTCTCTCTGTCTGCTGCTCTCTCTCTCTGTCTGCCACTCTCTCTCTCTCTGCCGCTCTGTCTCTCTCTGCCGCTCTGTCTCTCTGTCTCTGCCGCTCTGTCTCTCTGCTGCTCTTTCCCCCTCTCTCTCTGCCGCTCCATCTCTCTCTGCCTCTCTGTGTGTCTCTCTGATGCTCTGCCTCTCTCCCCAGTCCGTGTTCCTCCTCACCTGCTGCTTGTCCTGCATCATGACATTGGTCCAGAGCATAGGAGGCTGCCGCCATGTTTTTTCAGTGTCCGGCATACTATGATTGGGCGTATGGAGGTCATGTGCAGAGGTGGGAGTACAGGATCACGGACAGGCCAGCCCAATGTCCCCCATGGCCCAATCATAGGGTGCCAGACATTGAAAGATGTGGCCCGGGGACACAGAAAATGAGATTTCGGAGGACGCAGCCAGTGTGACACACACTTGCTTGAAATTGAGCTCCCCCTAAATATCGCGCCCCCCTAAATGAGCTATGACCAAGCATTGTACAACAATGTGAAACGCGTCAGCTATATAATCCCACCGTTTGCTGTTTTTCTGTTTGTGCAGTGTTTTTTTACTGGATTAAAGGCTTTTATTGTTTTTTACATTTATCGGAGTGCGGCTGTCCATGCCTTCTTGCTTCCATTTATACCCCTAAATATCGCACCCGGGGCCCCGGACCCCACGCTATGCCACTGCACCTATGCATGTTGCTTTTGAGCGTTTTTGCCTGCTGCGATTTTCGACACACGTTTTTTCCGCAATTTTGCCGCGATTTGCGTTTTTTATTTATTTTTTAGCCGGCAATTTCCTATTTTTTTTACATTTCCTTTAACAACCAGCTATAAACAGGTTAAAAAAAAACGCAAAACGCTAATTGTGGCAAAATCACGGTAAAAACTTGGTACTTGCGTTTTGGATGCGGGTCCATTTAATTCTATTATATGCAAAATGCTGTTTTTTGCGAAAAAAAAAAGTCCTGACCCTTTCCAAAAACGCAGAGGCACAAAAAATCATTGATGTGAACACGTTCCATAGTAAACCATGTTAAAAAATGTCCCTGCATTTCTGCAAAATGCATAAAAAAAAACAACACATTAGTGTGAAAGGAGCCTTAGACAGGTATTTGCACCCACTTCCGGGCATAGACACTATGGGAAACTGCAGGCATTACACCACTTCCTGTCCCCCATTGTGTTTTTGGAAACACTCGGCTCCCAGAAGACAGCAGGGAACAGTGAGGATGGCGCAGCGCGACTCGCACATGCGCAGTAGGGAACCGGGCAGTGAAGCTGCAACGCTTCACTTCCTGGTTCCCTCACCGATGATGGTGGTGGGGGCAGCCAAGAGACAAGCGATCGTTTATGTTCGGCTGCCGACATCGCTGGACTCCAGGACAGGTAGGTCTATATTTTTTTAAATGTCAGCAGCTGCAGTATTTTTTAACTGCTGGCTTTTAATATTTATTTTTATGGCGGAGATCCGCTTTAAAGGGGTTGTAAAGGTTTTTTTTTTTTTCTAAATAGGTTCCTTTAAGCTAGTGTATTGTTGATTCACTTACCTTTTCCTTCGATTTCCCTTCTAAGGGCCAGATTCTCAGAGGCGCTACGACGGAGTATCTCAGATACCCCGTCGTATCGCCATTTTTTTTTTGCCTCGTATCTATGCGAGTGATTCTTAGAATCACTTTGGCATAGATACGGCTGAAGATCCGACAAGTGTAATACCATTACACTTGCGGATCGTAGTTGTAATGACAACTCCGGCCACTAGGTGGCCTTTACGTTGTTTTCTCATTTGCCTATGCAAATGAGGCTACTACGCAGATTCCCGAATGCTTTTACGCCGCCCCGTCGTCGCGTACGTCGTTTTCGTCCGCGTAAGGTTACCCCTGCTAATATGAGGGGTAACCTTACGAAGTAACGTCGGATGCCGTCAGGTGCCGTCGGATGCCATGTTAAGTATGGAGTCAGGTCAGCATCGGCTTTTTCCATCGGTTACGTCGTTTTACTAAGTCGTTCGCGAATAGGGCATTGCGTAGTGACGATCATGTCGTTTTGACGTCGGTTTCAACGACGCTTTCACAGACCTTTTCCCCGGCCGGCGCATGCGCAGTTCGATTGACGCGGGGGCGCACTTAATTTAAATACAAGCCGCCACCCTTTGAATTACGCGGCCTTACGCTGGGCCATTTACACTACGCCTCCACAAACTACGGAGCAAGTGCATGGAGAATACGGCACTGTTACGTTGCGGCGGGGTAGTGTAAATGGCTTATGCTACGCCAGCAAATTTAGGGGGAGAATTCAGAGAAATAGTTGGCTCTGAATTAGTTTGACTGTGTAAATTTGGGTCTCTGCTCTAGCTTGGCTGTACTGTGGGCTAACCTTTTGTCCGGGGACTTCCGTCGCCCCCGGACGGCAGGTGGCAGCAATGGGGTCAAGTGAGTCTGAGTATCACTCCTTAGCAGCCAATCGGGAGCTAGGACCGCCTCTCGCTGTGCATGCTGGGGAGGGGTATAATGGGGGCAGACACCATTCGAACCAGGTTGTTCTTCCTCGTGTGGCGCCCACCATTGGGGTAGCCATTCCACGACACTCCCGCATTTGCTCTTTTTGGGGCTGATATGCATGACCTTCTCCCTACTATGCCCCTTACGTTGCCCCCCCCCCCCATGTTGGATCAGACACCCTATGATTCCCATTATGGCTATGTACCAAAAGGATCCCCCTGAGAAAGCCATTGGTGATACACGTAGTGATCCATTGGAGTTGGCATTTTGATTCCGCTGGCTGGCCCCCATATATAAGATATTTCATACATTGACATATCATAATACTTATAGTCCACCCATCAGGTTTCTTTGCATAGCCATATATGCACATATGGGGAAATATCTCTGTCTCTTTGTTTCTATATACAGTGGAACCTCTTTTTACGAGTAACGTGGTTAACGAGCATTTTGAAAGGCGAGCAACTTAAAAAAAAAAAAATGATGACTCGGTTTGCGAGTGTTGTCTCGCAACAAAAGCAGGATTCAAGCTAATGTGTTGTGCAGTACCGCATTTTTGCCTGAGGTGTGGGGGCGCCGGAGCCATGCGGAGCCGTTACAGAACACCCGGAAATACTCCATTCCTGGG
Organism: Rana kukunoris; assembly: GCA_029574335.1. Lineage (NCBI taxonomy): Eukaryota > Metazoa > Chordata > Amphibia > Anura > Ranidae > Rana > Rana kukunoris. Next base: position 535,429,971 of record CM056051.1, read on the forward strand.
TGTTTCCAAGCATTTCCCCCCCCCCCCCCACCTCTGGCCACATACAGCATTGCATGCTATTAAAGTCAATGTGGAACAAATTATTTTCGTTTCCATTGACTTCTATGGAGAAACTCGTTTTGATATGCGAGTAGTTTAGATTGCGAGAATTCTCCTGGAACGGATTGTGCTCGTAATCTGAGGTTCCACTGTAGATGTACTTAGTCATTTGACATGTTTTAACATTTTCTAATAAATTCTATTTTTTTTTTATACAATTTGAGCAATTGTCTGGGATTATCAGTGGCAACCTTTAAAGTCCTCCTTTTTTGTTCATTTCCTTTTTGTAGTTACCCATTTTAGATGTGGTGCCACAAATTACAGGTATATTTTTTTTACTTATTTGTTACCAGGGCTTTTTTTCTCGAACAGCTGCTGGAACTCAACTACGACCCCCCAAAACCCCTCCCTACACACACCCTCCAAATCACATCAAATAGTCGGTGTGGTCAATCAAATTTCACAAACAGTAGGAGGGTCTTAAAGGGGCATTAACCACTTGCCCACGACGTCATGACTTTAAAGATGGATATCTCGGTAACGGCAGCAGCTGCTGCCACAACCGAGATATCCATATTTACCGTGGGCAGTCTTGTACACGATAATGGCGGTCTCAGCGGCGGATTCGCTGCAAGATTGCCGTTATCGGTGGCGGGAGAGGGCCCCCCCCTCCCGCCGCTCTCCCGCGCCCTCTGCCGCTACCGACGATCGGGTCCTGTCGGCAGCTGTGTTGGGATACGAGTGAGGGAAAAATCGCCCCCACCCGTTCCCCACAGCTCTGCTGGGCGGAAGTGACGTCAAAACGCCAGTCCCGCCCAGCGTCTTAAAGAAACGTTTTTTTTTCTAAAATTTGAAAAATTACATTTTTTTTTTCTTTTTTTGCATTTAAGCCTAAATATGAGATGTGAGGTCTTTTTGACCCCAGATCTCATATTTAAGAGGACCTGTCATGCTTTTTTCTATTACAAGGGATGTTTACATTCCTTGTAATAGGAATAAAAGTGATAATTTTTTTTTTTTATTATTTCGGTGTATAAAATTAGAAACTAATTTTGAAATAAATAAGAAAAAAAAATAATAATTCTAGCCCTAGACCTCCTCTGTATCTCAAAAAATGCAACCTGTAGAATTTTTTAAACGTCGCCTATCAAGATTTTTAAGGGTAAAAGTTTGACGCCATGCCACGAGCGGGCGCAATTTTTAAGCGTAAAATGTTGGGTATCATTTTACTCGGCGTAACATTATCTTTCACAATATATAAAAAAATTGGGCCAAATTTATTGTTGTCTTATTTTTTTATTCAAAAAAGTGAATTTTTTTCAAAAAAAGTGCGCAAATATGGTGTGACAAAAAGTATTGCAATGACTGCCATTTTATTCTCTAGGGTGTTAGAAAAAAAATATATATATAATGTTTGGGGGGTTTAAGTAATTTTCTATAAAAAAAAAAGTGTTTTATTCTCGTAAACACCGAATCTGAAAAACAGGCCCGGTGGGCAAGTGGTTAAATACCAGGATTGCATTACATACAGAGTGCAGAGTTCAGAAGGGAGTTACATAGAGTGCAGAGTTCAGAAGGGAGTTACATAGAGTGCAGAGCTCAGGGGGGTTACACAGAGTGCAGAGCTCAGGGGGGTTACACAGAGTGCAGAGCTCAGGGGGGTTACACAGAGTGCAGAGCTCAGGGGGGTTACACAGAGTGCAGAGCTCAGGGGGGTTACACAGAGTGCAGAGCTCAGGGGGGGTTGCACGCAGAGTGCAGAGCTCAGGGGGGGTTACACGCAGAGTGCAGCGCTCTGGGGGAGTTACACGCAGAGTTCAGAGCTCTGGGGGGGTTACACACAGAGTTCAGAGCTCTGGGGGGGTTACACACAGAGTTCAGAGCTCTGGGGGGGTTACACACAGAGTTCAGAGCTCTGGGGGGGTTACACATAGAGTCCAGAGCTCTGGGGGGGGGGTTACACACAGAGTTCAGATCTGTCACTTGTAAACACAGAAACTGAACTTCTGTGTTTTTTTAAGTGATTGTGGTGAGTAGCCCCCCTCCAAGGGTCTGAGCCAGAGGTGGTAAAAACCGAGTTCCACTAAATTCCCCCTGAAAAAAAGCCTTGTTTGCTACTAACCTCTCTCATACCTGAATTAATGTAGTGCAGGTTTATGTACATTTATTAGTGACTATACTATTTTTGGTTTGTAGTTTTTAGTCTTTTATGGTCTCCCATAACTGCTGGTGGGAAGGCACAGCCCTCTGGTTGATGTCCCTAGATGGGCATTACCACCTCTCGGCCAAGGTAAATTTCCTGATCCTATTTATGGGGTGTTAGATTTTGAATGAATTACTATTTTATGTGATAAAAGTTTTTAAAAATTAATATTTAAACATGGTAATTTGAGGTTTGCTGAGGACAGAGAAATGTCATCTGTTGTAGGCTTCATGAATTTTTGGAGTTTTACGTCAAGACAGCGGGTGGAGATATGTTACTTAATATACACAAGTGTTTGTTACGTTTGTGACAGGGGCATCACCACCTTTCTTGGAGCTAGTCTTAGGCCATGTACACACGATGAGACATGTCCGCTCAAACATGTCCGACGGACCATTTGCAGCGGACATGTCTCATCGGATTTTGGTCCGATGGCGTGTACACACCATCAGACGAAATTCCCCTCGGGCTGAGGACGCGGTGACGTGGCGGTGACATTGACGCCGCCACCTCACCACTCCAGAAAGTAAAATACTTCCACGCATGCGTCGAATCCAAAACATGCTTTGAAATTTGTCCGCTGGGAAAGCATGTCCGCTAGCCCGTACACACGATCGGAGATGTCTGCTGAAACGGTCCGTCGGAACAGTTTCAGCAGATAAATTTGATCGTGTGTACGCGGCCTAAATGTAAGTATGCTTGGCTATAAGTATAAGTATCCATGTGGTTTGAGTAGCTAGCGAGGACCTCTGGGGGTTACCCGACCCTACAGGGAGATAGGGGTAGGAAGCCCACCCTGCGTGAAGCCTTCACTATGGAAAGATCGGGGGAAGGGACCCTATCCATCAGAGAGATGTACCATCTAATTCCTTCTTTTGAATTACCATCTTGCCATGTGTTAGGGATGAGCCGAACACCCCCCCCCCCCCCCATTCGATTAGCACCAGAAGCTTCGAATGGACCGAACGTTTAGAACATTTAGAACCCCATTGACGTCTATGGGACTCGAACGTTCGAATTCAAAAGTGCTCATTTCAAAGCCTAATATGCAAGTTATTGTCGTAAAATGTCTTTGAGAACCCGGGTCTTGCCCCAGGGAACATGTACCAATGGAAAAAAAGTTTTAAAACGGTCATTTTTTTCAGGAGCAGTGATTTTAATGATGCTTAAATAAAAAAATAAAAAAAAAGGAAAAATTACTTTAAATATTGTACCTGCTGAGTGTCTATAGTATGCCTGTGAAAGGAAGAACTGATCTAGCTAAACTATACAGTGTATAAATATATGTACAACACCTAGGGATGTATATATATTCTCTACACACTGTAACATTAACATTAACTCTATCTACCTGCAAAAAATGACACTCTCTCTGTTCTCTCTAACCACCGCCGCAACACACTACAAAAGGCCGAACTGCAAACTGTGATTGGCCAAGCATGCGGATCATAGTGCATCATCAACCAGCGATGCCGCAGTGAATTATGGTCTGTGAAACATAACTCGAATTTGGCGCGAACGACCCGTTTTGTTCGTATTTCAGCAAACGATCGAACATGAGTTTGACTTGAATAGAAAGCTTATCCCTAGTTACCAGCTGTAACTATGTAAGCATTGTCGTTTTGCTTGTCAAAGAATAAACTTTGGGCTTTGGAAGAAAACCTGAGTCTTGAATATTGGGAACAAAGCGCCTGGGAAGGAGACTTTTGACATATCACATGAAACGTGTTAAAAAGGTCCCCGTTTCCACCTTCAACATTTGTCGAAGCCAACCAGTCATTTTTTTTTTTCCTGAAGCCTTGCCATAAGGGGGAATAGATGAACAGATTCATTAGTGGTCAAGTCTTGGAAAAAAACACATCAAAAGAACCTAGAAAGAGAGGGGTTTGTGTTCCATCAGACGACAGAAGGATCAAAAACACAAGATTGAGTTTTTAAGCTGTCTGTTTTCTCACCTGTAAGGCCGCATACACACGACCAAATAAATCCGATCAAATCGGTCTGACAGACCGTTTCGATCGGATTTGTCTGCTGGGGCATATTGGTTTGATCATGTACACACGATCAAATCAAAATCCCCGCCGGCAGACAGCGTGGTGACGTGGTGGTGACGTTGACGCCCCCACGTCACCGTCGCCAGGAAGTAAAACACTTCCGCGCATGCGTCGAATCCATTCGAAGCATGCGCGGGCAGATATGTATGCTGGTTAGTTTACTAACCAGCAGACATGTCGGACGGACGGATTCCCAGCAGACAGATTTTAAAACATGCTTTAAAATCTGTCTGCTGGAAAAATCTGTCTGTCCGCCCGTACACACGATCGAATTTGTCTGCTGAAACGGTCCATCGGACCGTTTTCAGCAGATAGATTTGATCGTGTGTACGTGGCCTAAAACAAAAAACGAAGACTTACAAGGCTTACGAGGTTGATGGATCAGCCATCTGGACAAGAATGCTTCAAGATATCATGGAAAATCCAGCGAAGTCTTTCTGGTTAAACGTAAACGTTTACGAACGTGAAGATTCTGCCAAGAAGATTCTAAAAAAGGTGACAATTTCTCACAGAAGAAGTGTTGAATTAGGATCTAAAGCTTCACGTTATTTAAAGGCCACCATTGATGCACCAGGCAGACGTACACTTTGGGTGAGCTAATATGAAAGTTGGATTTTGATGTTTGAACGGTCCAGGAATACACTATACATTATACATTTCTTTCGCATACACAAAAAAAAGAAAGACATTGGCCCAGTTTCACAAAGCACTTACGCCGTCGTATAGCACATAAGTGCAAATGTGCGCCGGCGTATGTGTGCGGCAGACCCACAAACCAACATGTGCCTAAAAACAGACTACACCCCGCCGACGTAGCTTGTACACGCCGGCGTAGGGTGGGCGCACATATGGGCTGGACGCATGGAAACATGCAAATGAGGGAAATACGGTGATTCACGAATGTGAGTGCGCCCGACGCATGCAACGCGAGATGCGCATAAGTTGTACGTCCGGCGTAAAGTTATTCCCCATAGATGGGGTGCAACCCAGCAACAGACATACAAAGGTCTGCACCAGAGAACGCAAGCTTGTGTATTGTGCGTTGGACGTGTGTTTGGCTGGGCGTACGTTATGTTCACGGCGTACGTTGTGATTCAGCATAGCTTAGGCAGTTGTGCCGGCGTGGTTGTGAGCAGGCGTAGGAGGGTGCTGTGCATGCATCCAGGTCACGGCACATGCGCAGTTTGTGATACGCCGGGCGTAAAACCCTGCACCACGCCCGGACCATCAGTTGCATGGGGTCACGCCAACTTCCACCTACACCGGCGTGTGCCTTCGAAACCCACGCCATGCTGGTGCAACGTTGGGAGCACTGGCTTGCTGAATGCAATGCTTGCCTCTCCGCGTTTTGTTGGCGTGGCATACGGCGTTCGCTCTACGGCGGCGTAATGTGCGCCTTGCACTCTGTGAATCTGGGCCATTATTTTTACGCACGCATCTTTATATTTTGTTTACCTAAGGCCATTACAGCCTACCTAAACATTACATTAACACAAGCCAAAGGAACAAGGCGAGAGCTACAAGAAAACTATTCTTCAAAGAAAATAAGGACATTATTCTTCCAAGAAAAAGCAACGAACAAAGATAAAGCAACAAATAAAAGCTAACGAACGAAAGAAACTAACAACAGACAAGGTTAAAGGACATTGTTCATCTCTTATTTTTGTAAGTGTATACAGGACAATCATTTTAAACAAGGGGTAAATATGTTTTAAATATAAGTGGATAACATGGGATAGTTAAAATCTCAAAGTTTAGAAGTATATCCCTGTACTATCCGGAATTGATATATTCTATATATATGCAATACAAGCATATAGCAGTAGTAGGGTAATTAATTAATCAATGCCAGAGTGTACTGCATGTAAATGTTTAGGAATATTTTTGCCCTAAACAATAGAAATGTGTTATTACATGTCATTCAAAGCACAAACAGGGACAGAAGTTTGAAGGAAAAACTATTGATTAAGATTATGTAAAGAACTGTATAAGATTCAGATAATGGAAAACAACAAGGTATTTAGTATTTAACAAAAATCCTACAGATTTGGTTGCAGAAAATAACAAGTTAAGGATTGAGCAATTTTTACAACAGATTCCAAACTTGGTTTTGGTTATTAAATTAAAAGTAGTAGATTGTTCTAATTTACTTAAAGCGGAGGTTCACCCAAAAATCAACCCTCTGACATTAGATCCAGCATACTCCTAACATCTGCAGTATGCTGTTATTTTTTTTTTGTACTTCTCGTTTTTTGAGCCGTTGTTATCCGGCTCTGAGCGGGGAATCCTGTGGGGAATGGGCGTTCCTAAGCCAAGAGGAGTCGATTGACAGGCTGTTAAGGCAAGTCACGCCTTCCGAAAATACCCGAGTGTCACTTTGGGTATTTTCGGAAGGCGTGACGCGCCTTAGCACCCCTTAATCGACTCCTCTTGGCTTAGGAACGCCCATTCCCCGCAGGATTCCCCGCTCAGAGCCGGATATCAACGGCTCAAAAAACGAGAAGTACAAAAAAAAATTAAAAACCCCCAGCATACTGCAGATGTTAGCAGTATGCTGGATCTAATGTCAGAGGGTTGATTTTTGGGTGAACCTCCGTTTTAAGGTTACCCAGGAAAAATATTAAAGTTTAGTTCAATCTAAAAATTAGAAGAAAAAATAGAAAAAAACTATTGTTAAAAGTTTTTGTAATTGAGTATTTCTGATAACAGTGAGGACTTTGGTTGGTTGGAGGAATTTTTGCAGGAAAAAGGCCAATCGCAGTGGGCAGGAACCAATCTGAGTTTCGTGAGATTGTCCCCTAAACATTTTTTTGTCATTACTATAATCAAAAAATGTCATATTATAACGTAATGTACATTATTTTTAGCAGATGTACAAACCAAATATGTTTAAAAAATGGTAAAAAAAGGTTAGAAATTATAAAAACAAAAAAAATTGATTGTTAACAAATTCTATAATGAATGATAGCATGGTAGCTAAGACTGACAGTGACAGACCATTCTCTAGAGTGTAGACATGTGCAAAAGGAAAAAAATTGTTTTGTTTCCTTTAGTTTTAATTCGTTGTTTAATTAATTTTGTTAAGTTAGATTCGTTAAATTTGTTAAATTTGTTTTTAGGAATTCGATCGTTTTTGACCGAATTAAAAAAAAAACAGTCGAATTTGATCGTTTTCGCCCGAATTAGAAAAAACCTGGTCGAATTAGATAACATTTCTACCGGATTCAAATTCGATTATATTTTGATCGGATTCGAAAATATTTCAACAGAATTCAATAATATTTCAACCAAATTCGATCATATTTCAACTGGATTGGAAATTATTTCAACCGGATTGGAAATTCTTTCAACCGAATTTGAAATAATTTCCACTGGATTGGAAATTATTTCAAACAAATTTGATTGTATGTATTTGTATTTGTATTATTGTATTTTATTACATTCTATTAAATTCTATTCTATTATGTTCTTTACTATTTGATTTCCATTCTATTTTATTATTTTATATTCTATTTTATTGTATTCTTTTTTAGAAATCGATTTATATTTTTTAGATTTTGATTTGAATTTGCTTTCAATTTTCATTCGAATTTGTTTTCGATTCGAATTGTTTTTGAATTCGATTCAAATAGGATTTGTTTTCGAATTCGAATAGAATTTGTTTTCGAATTAGATTCGAATTTCGGCCGCGGTTTTTCGATTTGAAAACGTTATTTCGGATTCGGTTAAAATTAGTTAATAATACAATTCGGTAATTCGTATGCATCTGAATGTCCGAATAATGGAAAATTTGTCCGAATTTCGATTCAGAGCGAAACTAAATGCACATGTCTACTGGAGTGTGACATGTAAAGGAATGTACTATGAACAGGAAAAACAGATGGTCAAGTTATACAGCCTAGTCAGTCCGGTCATGCCATGAGTTTTTCACTTCTATGGATCAGATCTTTCAGAAATTTGAAATAAAGGTTCATGGATGAGGAAAATATATTTAAAAAGGTATTACTAACTAAAGTAATTGTTCTGAAAAAAACGTGTGAGTTTTGCACCATTTGTTTTGAAAAACTAAAGGTGTTATTTTAAGGAGAACATGAGGTGTCAAAATACAAGGCTTTGACTAAGCTTTGTCTAGTGCCAACTGGATGTTACATTTTTTTTTTGAAATGGGACATTGAGGCTAAAATGATGCAGTGTGATAAATCCACAGTTGAAAGGTGTACGTTAATTATGCAAAAGTAACTTTATCAATTTTTTAGTGCACATTTATTGGGAAGGAATTTTGTGCTTTTATAAATGGATCCATATATTGGCACAAATGGAACTTTCTGTATATTTGTCTACACTGAAAGATGAACTTAAGCCATGTGTTTGTTACAGAGCACATGTGGATCAGTCAATCATATTGTATGATTGGTTCTGAAAAATAGTTGGCAGTCAGAAGTGCTTTCTGAAATAAAATATTTAGGAAAGCCCAACCTTAAATTAATGTTCTTTTGCAAAATTAAAGCAATTATAAGTAAAGTACAACAATCTGGTAAAAATATTGGGCCAGATTCAGATACACTTAATATTGCGCTGCGTAATCGAAATACTCTACGCTGATGTATTTTACCAGGCTCTACACCGAATTCTGGTAGATTTTTGCCCGTACGCTACGGCGGCGTAGTCTATTTCTCGCCGCGTAATCGAAATACGCGATTAGGGGGCGTGAAGCATTTAAATTTAACAAATTTAACGAATCTAACTTAACAAAATTAATTAAATAACGAATTAAAACTAATCCTGGTAGATTTTTGCCCGTACGCTACTTCGGCGTAGTCTATTTCTCACCGCGTAATCGAACGGCGATCGAAATGCGCATGCTCCGTTCAGAAATTTCCCGCCGTGCATTGCGCGAAATCACGTCGTTACGTCATTCGTTGTATGAGTAGCGTCGTTTACGAACATTCCTATTCCCGGACGGCTTACGTAAAAAATAATAAAAGACGTCGGAAAACGTAGAAATTCGACGCGGGAACGACGGCCATACTTAACATGGGCTGTCTAATATTAGAGCAGAAAAAAGCTGGTATAGTGTTACGCAAAAAAAAGATGAATAAAGGTGCCGTAAGAGATTGCGAATGAAGATCGTAATTTTGGGGATCGCCGGCAAAAGCTCATTTGCATACCCCGACGCGGAAAACGACGGAAAGTCCACCCAGTGGCCGCAATTTTATGGCAGCGTAGATCCGAAGGCGTACGAACACGTAATCCAGTCGAATTGAAGCCCGCAGCCGTCTATTCATGGTTTGAGGTTTTCGACTAGCTAAAAAACGCGCGTAATTTGAAATTACTCCAGTCTAACACCAGTTACACAGGCGTAATGGCTCTCTGAATCTGGGCCATTACTTTTACAAAATTTAACTAGTCACAGAATAAAGAGGGGGAACAAAATGTTGTCTCAGTACAGACTGATAATGGAGATAAAATTCATTGTAAAGATAATTGATTCCAATAATAATGGATAGAATTTTTTTTTAAATGAAAATATTTATCTTTGCATATCCAGGTATCCGACAGATTGACTGACAAATTGATTAATTATTTTTTTGTTTAAAGCAAATGAAAGAAATTCTGAACTACTTATTATTAGAGCACTTTGTCATCAAACTTCTGAATATTGTTTTATTATGTTTACAGAGCAATTCAAAGGGGAAATAATAACCTGATACTACAAAGTATTGAGAGATTTTCCAAACCATGTAGATTGATGATCTTAGATTTTTTTTACCTGCTAAAGGGGGATACAATGATGTTTTTTCCTTTGGTTAATTTTTTGATAAATTCATTGAGGTAATTCTAGAAAAATTCATATATTTGTGAAAATGTAGTTGTGAAATTTGCCATATTCCATTGGGGTTGGATTTCAAACCATGGAATCAGATAATGTTTTTTTTTTTCATTTGTATAGGACAGATGATGAATGACATGTATGCAATTTTAGTTATTTGATAAAGGTTTTGGGCCAGATTCAGAGCGATTACGCCTGCGTAACAGGAGATGCGCGGCTTAAGTCTAAATGTGCGCGTGCGTTTCGATGCACGGCATCCCCAAAATGAGATACGCAAGAAATCTATTTTTTTTTGTCCAGCGTAATTTCGTTAGACAGGCGCATCCGTCCGCGCAAAACTGCGCTAGACAGACCATTGATTTGCTAGTCAAATATGCTAATGAGGGACTTACGGGGATCCACAAAAGAACGTTGGGGCAGCGCAGGCTACGCAGTGTGCGCAATAGCAAAATGTCCTGTCTAAAATTAGACCATATAAAAGCTGGTCTAAAAAGAGAAAAAAAGTCTACTTGTCAGATAAAGCAACACTGTTAGTGAGGAGCTCGGCAGTCACACGTGTTGCACAACAATCTGTATGCCAACATGCCAGGGGCATCGACGCACATAGCTATACTACTGACTTTAGATGAGCAAAGAAGGAGGAGGGCACAGAGGATGGCACGGAGGATGGCACAGGAGAGGATATACCGCACACGCATAGACCTCTTTGGCATGAGTGATTCTGAGGTGTATCGCATCTTCAGATTCACCCCTCATGCCATCCTGGAATTAACCACAACCCTGCAGGAGGACATCACCAGCCCAACACACCGCTCACATGCAGTGCAGCCACTGGTGAAGGTCATGGCAACACTCCATTTCCTTGCCAGTGGCTCTTTTCAGCGTACAAGTGGAGTGGTGGCTGGGATGTCACAATCCTCCATGAGCAGATGTGTGCACCAGGTTGTCCCTGCAATCCTCAGACGCATGGCCAACCAAATCATCAAACCCACCACTGAGGAGCTGCGGCTGAAGGCAATGACAGATTTCTACAGAATTGCCAGATTCCCACGCACTGTGGGGGCCATTGATTGCACACATGTGGCACTCCAGCCCCCCCAGGAGACAGAGCACATATACCGCAATCAGAAGCATTGGCATTCCATCAACGTACAGGTGATAGTGGATGCCCAAGGCCTCATATGGCACGTCCATGCCAAACACCCAGGGTCCAGCCATGACAGCTACATATACAATCAGAGCCCCATCCGATTGGAATTCGATCAGAACGTGTATGGGGACACCTGGCTGGTTGGTGAGTGACATGGGTGGCAGGCATGACTGTACCCCCCCATGATGCACACATCACAAGGGGCACATGCATGACTAACATCCTCCTGTCTTTTCCCTTACAGGTGACTCTGCATATCCACTGGGACCCCATCTTATGACTCCTTTCCGGAACCCCCAAACCCCAGGAGAAGATACAATCAAGCCCACGCCCAAACACGTGCAGTCGTGGAGCGCACCTTTGGCCTCCTGAAGTCACGTTTCCGATGCCTGCATAAGTCTGGGGGTACCCTCTTGTATTCCCCAAACTTTGTGTGCCATATCATCGTTGCATGTTGCATGCTGCACAATCTCGCAGTGAGGAAGGGCCTGCAGATTGACCTACGTGATGACCTGACCCTCCAACCAGACAATCCCCCCCTAACCGAGGTTACCCCATCTTCTGAGGGAAGAGCAGCCAGGAGACAGCCCACATTGGGCATCTTTGCACGTTAAACACACACATTAATCATGGCACAATGAGAATGCATGCATGCACACCACTGTGGTCCCTAGCACACACACCCCACATCCTCATCAAATTGGATTGGCACCAGTCCACCATGCTGGACTTGTGAGTAGCAACGCCACGCCACGGCTCCAATTATGTCACTGTACATTCATACACCATTCACACGGACCTGGGGATCACTTCTCCCTGGTCCTGGGGAACCCTTCTCCACCAAAATTGAGGGTGACACCCCTTTTACGGCAGGAATGTCACCCCCACATTCAGTTTGTGAAAGCCCAGGAGTGGGAGTCCAGGTTCCCAAGCGTATCCTTGATGGAGGACAGGCTCTCCTCCATCCGCACCAATGTCTGGCTGACCAGACCCGATGGTCTGGAGGAACTGGTCACTTCTCAGAGTGGCGGGCAGGAGATCGGCCACCCCCCTGGTCTTCTGAGTCGCCTTCCTGCCTCCAGCTGATGCTTGTGGCCGGGGAGAAGGGGAGGCCCTTTGGGAGGGGAGCCATGTTGGGGGAGGAGGGGGGGGCCCCCTAAGGGAGGGCTGGCTGCTGCCAGCCAGAGGGGAACGGTCCTCCAACAACAATAGGCCAGTGCCTGACATGGACTCCACCTCCTCCTCAACCTCCTCCTCTTCAACCTCCTCTTCAACCTCCTCCGCGGACTCCGGCCTTGTCGGGGGGGCCTCATTAGGCTGCTGTCCTGGGGATGGTGTGGTCAGGCCAGATGGCTCACAAATGGCCATGATTTTGCCATAGTCCACTTCCAATTTCACTGATTGCGCCGTTCCCGAGTTGTGAGCATGCGCAGAGAGGTGCTAACATGGTCTGCTTCAAGCGCGCATGCGCGAGCCGGCTGGCCCTTCATTTGCATGGGGTCACGGCTCATTTCAATGTAACACGCCCACGTCCTTCCCAATTTGGATTACTCAGCCTTGCGCCTCAGAAATAACGTTGCGCAGGCGCTATTTTCTGCGTAAAAGCGACGAGAATAGGGTGATTGCGCAAGTCTAACGTAAAGGCGGTGCGCTACGCCGGTCCAATAATGCGCAGATGTACCTGAATATGGGCCATAGGTTTTATTTGAATAAAACCAACAAATACATAAAAAGTGATCACATAGTATAAAAGGGGCAATATGAGAAAAGGTAAAAAAACGTTGGGAGTATGGCTTTGTGAATTCCATGCTTGCCTCTCTGCGCAGCGCCGGCAAAATCAGGGAAAAATCGTAGGTGTGCGATATTTGCCGATACCCGCTTTCCCGTGCCGAGTTTGAATACTGCGCCGGCATATACCGAGCGCAGTACACTCGTGTATAGTCGGGCAGGCTCGGCTCCTCTCACGCTCACCTCCTGGACGTACAGCGCGGGAAAGCGGGGATCGAGCTGGCAGGACGCCGCAGAAGGACGCCAGAAAGGACGAAAAGGACACCCGAAGCCGCAGGCGGATGCCAGACCCGACGGGGGCCGCCGATGGACGCCGCGCAAGACACCAAAACTGTAAGTACACAAATCTTTTTTCCACAGGAATGCGGGTCCACTTTAAGGGTGTGCGCTATACGCCGGAGCGCGCAATACCCCCGATAACATATCGTATTTATCAAGGACTATCATTTTTGGATGAACTTTAATGATTTATTCATATGGACTTACATCAAAAGTGACATCTTGATCGGTTGATCATTATGTGAGAGGGAGTTGGAATGTAATTCTAGTATAGGAATTTTTTGGAATTATGGAAAAATTGTTGACATTGAAATTTGATACTTTTTCCTACACAAATCTTTGTTAACCACTTGCTTACTGGGCACATATACCCCCCTCCTGCCCAGGTGAAATTTCAGCTTTCGGCACTGCGTCGCTTTAACTGACAATTGCGCGGTCGTGCGACGTGGCTCCCAAACAAAATTGACGTCCTTTTTTCCCTACAAGTAGAGCTTTCGATTGGTGGTATTTGATCGCCTGTGCTTTTTTTATTTTTTGCGCTATAAACAAAAAAGTGCGACAATTTTGAAAAAAAATACAATATTTTTTACTTGTTCCTATAATAAATATCCCAATTTAAGAAAAAACACATTTTTTTTCTCAGTTTAGGGCGATACGTATTCTTCTACATATTTTTGGTAAAAAAAAAAAAAATCACAATAAGCGACTGGTTTGCGCAAAAGTTATAGCGCCTACAAAATAGGGGACAGAATGATTCTTTTTTATTTAATTTTTTTTGGGACTGCGACGTTACGGCGGACACATCGGACACTTTTGACACATTTTTGGCACCATTCACATTTATACTGCGATCAGTGCTATAAATATGCACTAATTACTGTATAAATGTGACTGGCATTGAAGGGGTTAACACTAGGGGGTGAGGAAGGAGTTAAATGTATTCCCTAAATAGTGTTCTAACTGTGGGGGGAGAGGGGGGTGACCGATCTGTGTCCCTATGTACAAGGGACACAGATCGGTCTCCTCTCCAGAGACAGGACGCTGTCTCTGTGTAAAACGGCAATGAGAGATGATCTCATATGTTTATATATGAGATCATCTCTCATTCGCCGCACAGATCGCATCGCAAACAGCCACTCTGATTGGCCGTTCGTGGTGATCTGTGATTGGCTGTGTCCAAGGGACACGGCCAACACAGAATTTCCCCGCGACGCGGAGCGCGCGCGGGGAACGTGCTAGTGACAGGCCGTCAATTGACGGCTTGTTGGCAATTCAGATCCGCGCTGAAGCCGTCATTTGGCTATAGTGCGGATCTCAACAGGTTAATTTAGTAGATCATTGAAAGATTGATATAACAATAATAACGAATAGTAATGATACTAGCTTAGTTTACAAAATAGTTGTTATATTTTGGTTTCTAAATCTTTAATAAGAATACATATTGATACACATAGAATTATTATTTTTTTATTAGAACACATAACTTGGGAAAGTTGGATGGATAGTTTGTTATTGCAAGAATGTACAATAAAGTGTACATTTGAAGTATTAATATAGTTAGAGTATACAGGCTTGTGTGAAAGAAAAGGATTTGATTTAAAGGCCCAGATTCAGAGAGAATTGGATTCTCGTAGAGTATCAGAAATACACTACGCCGCCGTATTTTACCTGGCTCTACGTGGAATTCAGGTAGATTTTGTCCAGTAAACGACGGCGTCGTAGTGTATTTCTCCCGTCGCAATCCATCTACGTGAGTAGGGGGCGTGAAGCATTTAAAATAGGCGCGTTCCCGCGGCGATCGAACTGCGCATGCTCCGTTCGCAAATTTCCCGCCGTGCATTGCGCGAAATCACGTCGTTACGTCATTCGTTATTTGAGTAACGTCGTTTACGGACATTTCTATTCTCGAACGAGTTACGTAAAAAAAAAAAAATGTAATTCGACGCGGGAACGACGGCCATACTTAACATGGGCTACGCACTGTTAGACCAGCAAAAAGCTGGTCTAACAGTACGTAAAAAAAAAATAGACGTAAGCGATTGCGAAGACCGCTCGTATCTTCGTGGATCGCCCCGTAAAAACACATTTGCATATCCCGACGCATGAAAACGACGCAAACTCCTCCCAGCGGCCGCAAAAATATTGCAGCGTAGATCCAAAGGCTTACGAAGACGCAATGCCGCTTACACACGGTCGTTTTTTGCGAAGAAAAAAAAACGACGTTTTTTGTGAAGTAAAAAACGACGTTTTTGAAACGTCACTTTCAAAGACGATGTTGCATACACACCATCGTTTTTTCACAAAAAGCGAGGTTACGTTCACCACACTTTTCCATTGAAGCTCGCTTCATAACTAGCTTCTGGGCATGCGCGGGTTGAAAAACGTCGTTTTAAAAGACGTTTTTGCTACACACGGTGACTTTTTGTGAAACAAAAAACGACGTTTTGAAAAACGACACAAAAAATTCAAGCATGTTGGAATTTTTTTTTGGTCGTTTTTTTTAAGACAAAAAACGACGTTTTGCCCACACACGATCAATTTAAATGACGTTTTAAAAAACGACGGTTTTTTTCATCGCAAAAAACGACCGTGTGTACGTGGCATAAGCCTCTCGGATCGAAGCCCGAAGCCGCCGTATCATGGTTTGAGGATTCAAACTAGTGATACGGCGCGCAAAATTTGAAATTACTCCTGTCTAACACCAGTTACACAGGCGTAATTGCTTTATGAATCTGGGCCAAAGTGTCTAAACAGAATTATTGTTGGATTAAAAAATATGGAACATTGAAAATATAAATAAAAGAAAGAGTTGCTTGCTGGTCATGGATAGATAAACAAATTAAATGGATAGATAGATAAATTAAATAGATAAAAAGATAGGAAAATAAATAGAAAGAAAGATAAAATATATAAAAATATGACAATCAAATAATGGGAAAGTTATGTTTTTATGTATCCACAGACAAGTAGATTACGTATTATGGGCCAGATTCAGATACACTTAAGTTTGCGCAGCGTAATCAAAATACTCTACGCTGCCGTATTTCACCAGGCTCTACAACGAATTCTGGTAGATTTTTGCCCGTACGATACGGCGGCGTAGTCTAGTTCTCAAAATACGTGATTAGGGGGCGTGAAGCATTTAAATTAGGCGCGTCCCCGCGGCGATCGAACTGCGCATGCTCCGTTCAGAAATTTCCCGCCGTGCATTGCGCGAAATCACGTCGTTACGTCATTTTTTGTTTGAGTAGCGTCGTTTACGGACATTCCTATTCCCGGACAACTTACGTAAAAAATAATAAAAGACGTCGGAAAACGTAGAAATTTGACGCGGGAATGACG
This sequence comes from Rana kukunoris, assembly GCA_029574335.1. Taxonomy (NCBI): domain Eukaryota; kingdom Metazoa; phylum Chordata; class Amphibia; order Anura; family Ranidae; genus Rana; species Rana kukunoris. Next base: position 535,446,656 of record CM056051.1, read on the forward strand.
GCCATACTTAACATGGGCTGTCTAATATTAGAGCAGCAAAAAGCTGGTATAGTGTTACGCAAAAAAAAGATGACTAAAGATGCCGTAAGAGATTGCGATTGAAGATCGTAATTTCGGGGATCGCCGGCAAAAGCTCATTAGCATACCCCGACGTGGAAAACAACGGGAAGTCCACCCAGTGGCCGCAATTTTATTGCAGCGTAGTTCCGAAGGCGTACGAACACGTAATCCAGTCGAATTGAAGCCCGCAGCCGTCTATTCATGGTTTGAGGTTTTCGACTAGCTAGAAAACGCGCGTAATTTGAAATTACTCCAGTCTAACACTAGTTAGACAGGCGTAATGGCTCTCTGAATCTGGCCCAAAGTGTCTAAACAGAATTATTGTTGGATTAAAAAATATGGAACATTGAAAATATAAATAAAAGAAAGAGTTGCTTGCTGGTCATGGATAGATAAACAAATTAAATGGATAAATAGATAAATTAAATAGATGGATAAATAGATAAAAAGATAGAAAAATAAATAGAAAGAAAGATAGAATATATAAAAATATGACAATCAAATAATGGGAAAGTTATGTTTTTATGTATCCATAGTCAAGTAGATCATGTATTATGTTTCTAATCGTTCCTTGTCAAGGATAATGTATAAAAAACGTATACTGTAGAAATTATTTGGTAATTGAAATTTCAAAAGAAATGCAAGAAATGTATTATTTAATAATTTCTATTATAGAGTAATATAATTTGATACATCAAATATATTTATTTCTTCTTTATTTTATATTTATTTATTAAATAGTTATATGATATGGTTAAAGTTATAAAGAAGTACAATTTATGGAGGTAAAGGAAGAAAATTGTAATATTACATAATTTAGATGGAGAATACATTTAAATTAATAAATTATATAATTTATAGTTTCTTGATGGAATGAAATGGTTAAATATTTCACAGGAGTATCTCAGAGTTTTGGAAAAAGTTTAATGTACAATATCTGAAATGCTTAATTGCATTGAAATAAGAGGATCAGATGAATGCACTTATTTTGTTTGTTAATTATAGTGCATTAAGGGGGAATTGTTAGATTGTGAATTTATTACTATTTTATGTGATAAAAGTTTCTGAGAATCAATATTTAAACATGGTCATTTTGAGGTTTGCTGAGGACAGAGAAATGTCATCTGTTGTAGGCTTTATGTATTTTTGGAGTTCTACGTCAAGACAGTGGGTGTAGATATGTTACCCAATAGACACAAGTGGGTGTTACGTCTGTGACAGGAGCATCACCACCTTTCTTGGAGCTAGTCTAAATGTAAATATGCTTGGCTTGGCTTTAAGAACAGTATAAGTATCCATGCGGTTTGAGTAGCTAGCGAGGACCTCGGGGGGTCACCCGACCCTACAGGGAGATGGGGGTAGGAAGCCCACTCTGTGTGAAGCCTTAACTATGGAAGGATCGGGGGAAGGATTCCTTCTTCTGAATTACCATCTTGCCATGTGTTACCAGTTGTAACTAATTGAGCATTGTCGTGTTGCTTGTCAATTTTTTGAAGAATAAACGTTGTGCTTTGGAAGAAAACATGAGTCTTGAATATTGGGAACAAAGCGCCTGGGAAGGAGACTTTTGACATATAACATGACACGTGTTAAAAATGTCCCCGTTTCCACATTCAACATGGGGAAAGATGATTCTTGATAACACTTCTTGTATATTTCTCTGATATATTTTGTACTACAGTGTTGTTTTTTTCTCCATTTTTAGACATTGGAAGCCTTCATACCTCCTGATGAAGCAGCTGAGCGCCGTGAAACATGTAGAGACACACGGATTGTGGAATGGTTCCCCACGCATCAGACAGTCTGATGTTATAACAGTCTCTATTTCTATGTTTTGTATACAAGTTAATACTATGCATACTGAATTTTTATATGGGAACAGAGTCCAAGGATATGAGCCAGTATTGGGCTTGAAAGAATGGGAGTCTACACATTTCTCTTGGTTTTAGTATATTCTATGTTCCTTTATTAAGAAGCAGGAGAAGAGATGAACAGATGGAGATCTGAGGTATTTGAGGTTCAGTGGCACGGTTCAGGGTATCTCCTTCTCACAGATGTACCTGTACTTTGCGACACAGTGTCTGTCATCCCAACCAGTTCCATTGCCAAACTTAACGCAGTCTTGTCCTCCTGTATAACCCGTCAAGGATGAATTATTGGGCTGACCGTTTCCCCAGAACCTGCAGGAAACAAGTGCAATTAGTGATCAGGGTGAAAATGATAATGAACATGGTAGCAGCACCCCAGTCTTAGAAGATATTTGAGTCAAAATAAAAATAATACTTGAAAGAACCACAGACATTCACAATCTGTGTAAAACCCTCTGAAAATACGTTTTTGACATTTAAAAAAAAATGCAATCCCCATTAGTAACCTGCATTGTTGGACTGCCAACCCCAAAGAAAGAAATAGCACTTTTCAATGTGAAATTGTCAGAAGAAGAGTAGGACCAGCGTAGGTCCTTTCTCAGGGCAGGCTACTTCTTGAGAAAGGACTGATATTGGTTTAAAATGTCCCTGTATAATGGAGTAAACTGTATGTAACGGCTACCCAAGTAGGGAGAGGGTATGAGCCGTTGGCGACGTCCTTTTCCCTGGCAAGTTGCTATGCAAGTAAGTCCAGTATAAGCTCATCCACGAGATCCAGAAGGAGAGTCAGGTCCAGTTGTAAGAACCAGAAGGAATATCCCCTTGCATTCCCTCCTAAGAACGAGACGGTGCTACGTTTGGAAGGGTCAAGTAACACAACTTTAATGGTACATTTCTTAGTTTATATCTAGTTACAAACTGGTGAGTGCTCAAGGAACAATGAAAGTCTCCACCCCCTCCCTCCACAGGGGGGCCCCAAGTTAGACACACTGGGGCAGATTCACAAAACAATTACGCCTGTCTAACTGGGGTTAGACAGGAGTAATTTCAAATTTCGCGCGGCGTATCACTAGTTTGAATCCTCAAACCATGATACGCCGGCTTCGGGCTTCGATCCGAGAGGCTTACGTCTTCGTAAGCCTTCGGATCTACGCTGCCATCTATTTGCGGCCGCTGGGAGGAGTTCGCGTCGTTTTGATGCGTCGGGATATGCAAATGTGTTTTTACGGGGATTCACGAACATACGAGCGGGCGTCGCAATCGTTTTCGTCTATTTTTTTATACGTAATGTTAGAGCAGCTTTTTGCTGCTCTAACTTTACGTAGCCCATGTTAAGTATGGCCGTCGTTCCCGCTTCGAATTTATTTAAAATTTTTTTTTGTTTACGTAACTCGTCGGGACGTGGATCGCCCGTAAAGTACGCTACATAAACAACGAATGACGTCACGACGTGATTTCGCGCAATGCACGGCGGGAAATTTGCGAACGGAGCATGCGCAGATCGATTGCCGCGGGAACGCGCCTAATTTAAATGTTTCACGCCCCCTACTCGCGCAGATGGATTGCGACGGGAGAAATACACTACGCCGCCGTCGTTTACCGTAGAAAATCTACCTGAATTCCACGTAGAGCAAGGTAAAAAACGGCGGCGTAGTGTATTTCTGATACGCTACGATAATCCATTTCTCTGTGAATCTGCCCCACTGTCACCAGGCCAAAAGAAACCACATTCCTTTCTCAATAGACTTCAATCACAGATAACCCCATCAATAGATAAGCATTTCAGCACCGCAAAGCCTGACAAGTTCTTCTGAACACAAATGACATGCTAATTCAATACACGGACAGGAGACTGGTAATTTGTAATATAATACACAAAAGAGAGAAGAGACATTTAGAATTCAACAGTGAAAGAGTCACTCTACAATTAACCTTCTAAATTCAGAACCAACAAATCCAAAACAGCCCTCCGGATATCTCAGAATATAATGTGGATAATCCATATCTCAGGTAGTCCCAGATATCATTCATCCTATTGTAACACGTCCTTCGGTTCCTTGTATGTCCCACTGCATGATTATTATAGATGTACAGGCAGAATACATAGTTCCGTTACACTGCTCCCCTTTTGTGGAACACTCCGGCAGACCCGGATTGATCCTTTTCGGGTAAACTTGGGGATGTCCGGTCTGCTGTTAGGGTAAAAGTTCCGTTTGCCTGGACAGTCCATCGGCATTGCCATTAAATCTGCCAGGTCGGTAGCTGATGGTGAAGGTGAATAATGGAACTCAGTTCTGGAACAGTCACTTGCTTTGCTCTCTCAATGGCTCTCAGGACCTGTTGCTGATGCTCTTGGGAGAGATAAGGCACCACCTGAGCGCAAATCCCATTGAACCTTTTGACAATTTCAGCCTGTTTGTGCATTTCAATGTTCAAGCCACGGGACATCTCATAATACATGATGTAGTGTCGTTGCATCTCCGATTTCTCACTGGCCAACTTGTCACATTCCCATTTTAGACTGATATTGGGCCGGATCTACAGTACATGTCAGGGAAGGTAGTCCTACCCGGGTCTCAGCAGCAAGCGAGTTGGTTCCAGCAACGCAGGTTGGGGCACAGGTAGTCACTGTGTAGGCTTCAGCGGGGCACATCGGGGCGTACGCAGAAACAAGGGGGGCCAAATCATTCCCCAGTAGGACATCTGCTGGCAAATCCTTCATCACCCCCACTTTCACATGTCCCGAACCAACCCCCCAATCCAGGTGAACCCGAGCAACGGGTAGCCGGAAGACGGTGCCTCCCGCTACTCTTACGGCTACGGTGTCTCCGGTGTGCTGGCTCTCTGGGATGAGTTTCTTCTGTAGCAGTGTCATCGTGGCCCCCGTATTGCGTAACCCGTTGGCTGCCTTTCCATTGACCCAGACAGTCTGCCTGTGTTGCTGCCTGTTGTCCTGGTTAGCTGCTTGTATCGGATCTGCCTCATGCAGAACACCCCAATGTTCTACCTCCCCAACGTCGTGGGCCGCAGGCATGGATGTGTGGGGGTTCCCCCTTTCTGGCTGTCTCCATGACTGTGACTGCCTGGGTACATTTAATGAACAGTCTGACTTTTTGTGCCCTGGTTGTTTTTGAATCAGAGCGATAGTAGCCTCGGTATCTTTTAGGCCTTGTGCTACTTGTCCATTCACCCGTACCTCCTGACGGTGATGCTGACGGTTATCTGGAGAGGCCGCTTGTATTGGGTCTGCCTCATACAAAATTCCCAGACATTCCTCAGGGCCCACCTCAGTCTCTAGGCCAGGGATCCTCAAACTATGGCCCTCCAGATGTTGTAGAACTACACATCCCATGAGGCATTGTAACACACTGACATTCACAGACATGACTAGGCATTATGGGAATTGTAGTTCCTGAACAACTGGAGGGCCGTAGTTTGAAGACCCATGCTCTAGGCAGTGGGCCGCAGAGGGCCGTGATGGAGTGACCTCTGTGTTGGGTGTTGGGCGTCTCCAGTTGTTGTTTGTAGCTCTCAAAGGACAAAAACAAGCAATATGTCCCGTGTTGCTGCAGTGATGGCACGTCACCCTAGACGAATCCCGGGGGTAGTTGTTGGGTTCCTGAGGACGTGGTGGTCCTGGTGGGACTGGAGCCCGAAACTCTGGGTGTAGGGTGCCGGTTGGAGTACACGGTTCTACCTTATGAGCCAGGCGTGTAGTACCCTGGCTTACTTTCCTTGTTTCCGTGTACTCATCTGCTAGCCGCGCCGCCTCGTTTAAGTTAGCGGGACGGCAATCTCGTACCCAGTCCTGTATGTCTGCGGCCAGGTCTTGGAAGAAATGTTCCATTAGGAATAGCTGCAATACTTTCTCCCCGGTGTTGGCCTTGCACCCTTGGACCCAATGGGATGCCACCCTTTGTAACTGGTTGGCCCATTCCATGTGGGAGTCCACAGCCTTCTTCTTGGATTCCCGGAAGCGGCAGGTTTCTGGAGTTACGGCATATCGGGTTAACAGCGCCTTTTTCACTTGCTGATATTGTAAAATATCTTCTGGAGCAAGAGCCCGAAAAGCTTCATTGGCTTTGCCCGACAATTTCCCAGACAAAATAGTGACCCATTGGTCTGGTGGTACCTGGTGTAGTGAGCACTGCCTCTCAAAATCCGCCAAATATCCATCTATTTCCTCCTCACTTTCTACAAAAGCTTTAAATGCAGTGAACGGTATTTTCTTTCCTGTAGCAGCGGGTGGGGAAGTAGGAGCTGCGTGTGTAATGGGCTGTCTAGCTCTTACCAGTTCCAGTTCTTGTCCCCTCTTGGTTTGAATCTCCTCTCTTGCTTCCCGGAACAGCTGGTTTATTAGTTCCGTGGACGTTTCTGGATACAAGGATAATCTCCGCTGTACAATATCAGTAATCACATCTTCCTCGCTGACAGGTGCTAGGGGCTCCGCTCCTTCCATGGATCCATCCATTTGGTCCAGCTCCAGTAAATCCGTTATCAGCTCCCTCCGTGGTCTGTTACTGGCACTCCTACCACGACTCTCCAATAAATTTTTTAGTGTGGTTCTTTTCAGCCTGGCGTACTGAGACTCCATTCAGAACTTGCTCCTTGGATAAAAGGACCATCCCACCGCTGCCAACCAATGTAACGGCTACCCAAGTAAGGAGAAGGTATGAGCCGTTGGCGACGTCCTTTTCCCTGGCAAGTTGCTATGCAAGTAAGTCCAGTATAATCCCATCCACGAGATCCAGAGGGAGAGTCAGGTCCAGTTGTAAGAACCAGAAGGAATATCCCCTTGCATTCCCTCCTAGGCATGTGCATTTCGTTTCGTTCCGAATCGAAATTCGGACGAATTTTCCATTATTCGGACATTCGGATGCATACGAATTTCCGAATTGCTATATTAGCGAAAAATTTCGTCCGTTTTCGGAATTCGTTCATTTTCGACCGAATTTCGAAAAAAAAAATTGGTCGAAATCGATTTTTTTTTTTCGAATTCCGAATCGAATACCCGCGGACTAAATTCGATCGGAATTCGAAAAAAAAAAAAAAAAAATATTTTCGAATTTAATTCGAAAAAAATTCTATTCGAAAAGAGACTGTTTTCTAATCTGGTTGAAATATTTTCGATTTCGACCGTTTTTTTCGAAATTCGGTCGAAAACGAACGAATTCGAAAAAAGGTCGAAATATTTTCGCTTTCGACCGTATTTTTCGAAATTCGGTCGAAAACGAACGAATTCCGAAAACGAATTCAACACATGTAACGAACCTAACTTAACGAAATTTATTAAATGACGAATTGAAACGAAACGAAACAAATTTTTCACTTTTGCACATGCCTATTCCCTCCTAAGAACGAGAAGGGTTTGGAAGGGTCAAGTAACACAACTTTAATGGTACATTTCTTAGTTTATATCTAGTTACAAACTAGTGAGTGCTCAAGGAACAATGAAAGTCTCCACCCCCTCCCTCCACAGGGGGGCCCCAAGTTAGACACACTGTCACCAGGCCAAAAGAAACCACATTCCTTTCTCAATAGACTTCAATCACAGATAATCCCATCAATAGATAAGCATTTCGGCTCCGCAAAGCCTGACAAGTTCTTCTGAACACAAATGACATGCTAATTCAATACACAGACAGGAGACTGGTAATTTGTAATACAATACACAAAAGAGAGAAGAGACATTTAGAATTCAACAGTGAAAGAGTCACTCTACAATTAACCTTCTAAATTCAGAACCAACAAATCCAAAACAGCCCTCCAGATATCTCAGAATATAATGTGAATAATCCATATCTCAGGTAGTCCCAGATATCATTCATCCTATTGTAACACGTCTTTCGGCTCTTTGTATGTCCCACTGCATGATTATTATAGATGTACAGGCAGAATACATAGTTCCGTTACACTGTATTTCTCTTATCATCCATGGACGGACACATCTCCTTAAATCTTGACAAGTGGGGTTATGTTCCCTGTTTACAGGAGAGGACTAGGCAGAAACATGTTAGATAATTAAATACATGTCACTTTAACAGAGTTGAACAGCCCCGCCCAGGGGGCGGTCCCTCCAGACATAACCCTCCTCCCTGCAGCATGCAGCCTCAGTTTTGTTCTGCCTAGCAAAGGAGAAGGACGTATGGCTTCCTTTGGGCCCAGCGCCCTGAGAAGAAATGTTATTTTATTTTAATTTTTTCTTGCAGACTTTTCTTTTAACTGTCGGCTGAGAGACAGGCTGGATAATATAGATCCTTGTAGTCTACTCAGTCCGACCAGTGAGAGTGAGCACACCTTTGCAAAGGGGCTGGGTCTGCCACGACATACCCAATGACTCCTGGGGTGGCCGGTAATCTTTGCTCTGAGGTCCACACATGACTGGGTTGTGCTGTTGTCTCACTCACAGTGGACCGGGCCGACAGCTACCTCCTTTGGGGTTGTAGGTCTGTCAGGGATGCGTCAGCGAGTCCTCGCTTGGATGGGTAAGTACAGTCCCTCCCGCTTAGGTAGGTTGGTACAGCTGAGCACTCCTGGGGATCGGGGTCCTCCTATTCTCCCTTCCCTGCTCCTTTTCCCTCTGCTGCATTGCTAACATTGCCGCTGTCGGGGGGGGGGGGGGGCTTTCTGAGGGGACTGTGGCACATCTGGCCTGCGTTTTTTACTTTCCCTTGTTGTAATATTAATATAGATGTGTAGGTATTTTATATATGATGTTATATGTATGGCACAATATATTATATTGCAATACCATATTGACCAGGAATTCAGTTGAACTTGGTAATTAGACTTGAGGGGGGGTTGTCATTCAAGGAGAACATTTGGTTGACCCCCCCCCCTCCAGTATGAGACCAATATATGAGAAAGACAGGCTGACATTCAGTTCATCTTGTCACAGAGAATGTACTCCCGATATTCTCTCTGTACGAGTATGGGGGCACAGGTAGAAATCTGAATTACTCTGTTGGACTTTGTATCATCTGTGGACTTTGGACTTTATTCTGTGTTGAAGTTGTTGAATTAAATTTGCTTTCTCTGGAGGGCCTGGTGTTTTGCTGCGAAAACAACATAATTTATAATCATCATACTAATATCTATACACCAATTATCTAATCGGAGGACATAATATACACTTTATGAGAAGACTACATCCCTGTGTTTTTTTTTTTCATTTTCAAGCCCTAGGAGGCTTTCCCTGTTTAAATCCGGCATTTTTCTGTCATTTTGGTGGTGCTGGCGCAAATTTTTGGGTGGTTTCAATTACATTGAAAACTCCCATTGGCGGCCATTTTGTCGTAGCTGCGCTGGTGCAGCTTACATTGCGATTGTCCATTTTTCTGTGGCTGTGTTCTGAACGCTCAGCGGCCATCTTTGAAGAGTCCTGGCCCCTAGTGCTGAATCCTGCGACACGCACAGGTCTCTTCAGATGCCTCACAAGATACCTCACATTTTTTTCCTCTCCACACGCTGTGTACTGAGGGTGGGCGGCAGCGCTGGGCAGTCTCTTCCTATGGTGGGTCCCGTGGGTACCCCTGGTCAGTGCAGCAAGAGGGTGGGTTTCAGTCTACCCTGAATAGGGCCCTTGGAGCTTCTGTTTTGTTTGGAGTCAGTATCTGGGTTCCTTCCCCAACATGCTTGTGGTGGCAGCAGGTGTTAGCACCTGGGATTCCCACAGACGCTTTACGGTTAGTCCTGGACACTTTTGTGCCAGGGTGGGGGTAGACTGCGGATAGGCGGGGGTTAAAAGAGTGCCCCCTCCCCCCGTTATCCTCTGGGGAATGCTCTGTTAAGGAGCCATGGACCAGGTACCTGGGTCGGTGCATGATAAGGCACTTGTGGGTGCGCTTCTCACTTCTCACTCGCACTTCTCACTGCTGTAAGGGACTCCCTTAAGCTGGATAGTGCAGCTGGGTTTCCGCTGAGGGCTCTGTCTTTTTTGGGTCACACAAATCAGACTGCTCTGTGTAGGTTTTTCCTTCTGTGCCCTTCTTTGGTCATTTCTAAGATGCGGAATGAGAAAAGCTGCAGAGGGCTTTTGTAGTCCCTCACCTCCGGGCGGTTCAGTGCCCCTTTTGAGGAGAGCCTCTTCAAGAGGTGGACTTCTTCTCCGGTGGTGCCAGGGGCGTTGCTAGGTGGCAAAAAGACCAGGGGCTTCAGCCCGAAGCCGGCCCGGGGGGGGGGGGGGGGGATTTGTGGGTGCGGTGGAGTGGATTGTTGACGCACCCCCCCCTCCCCCCGGCTGCTCGCTGAACCACTTTACCCTGCAAACCCTACACTAATTTAAGAAAATAATAAAAAAATTATATATATATATATATATTAATATGATGATAAAGTGTATAAGAGTGCTGGCATTTACGTTCACTACAAAAAAAAAACATGGAAAGAGTGCAGCGCTATGTGGTTAGAACCACGTGTGAAATAAATGTTATACCTTGAAGTGTAAACCAATGATATGTGAAAAATGTATTAAAAGAAAAACTAATGCAGAGTCCAAAAAGAACATAATATAGTCTGTGAAGAGTTAATTTCAAAAGCAAATCTGTGAAGGGTTAAGTCCCCAAAAAAGACACATTGCTTGGCAAGAAAGTGAAGATAAAGTTTGGCGAATAATAAGTCCAAAAATTCTCTGGCAATACCCTTGTTTATTTTTGGACTTATTATTCACCAAACTTTATCTTCACTTTCTTGCCAAGCAATGTGTCTTTTTTGGGGACTTAACCCTTCACAGATTTGCTTTTGAAATTAACACTTCACAGACTATATTATGTTCTTTTTGGACTCTGCATTAGTTTTTCTTTTAATACATTTTTCACATATCATTGGTTTACACTTCAAGGTATAACATTTATTTCACACGTGGTTCTAACCAGAAAAGCGCTGCACTCTTTACACGTTTTGAACACAGGTGACCTATCTGACCCCCCTGACACACACACTGATCCATCTGACTCCTACTTTCTGCACTACTCACATAGACACTGACCCCCGACAGACACTGACCCCCCCACACAGACACTGACCCCCCCACACAGACACTGACCCCCCCACACAGACACTGACCCCCCCACACAGACACTGACCCCCCCACACAGACACTGACCCCCCCACACAGACACTGACCCCCACACAGAGACACTGACCCCCACACAGAGACACTGACCCCCCCCCCCCACACAGACACTGACCCCCCCCCCACACAGAGACACTGACCCCCCCCCCCCCCCACACAGAGACACTGACCCCCCCCCCCCCCCCCCACACAGAGACACTGACCCCCCCACACAGAGACACTGATCCCCCCACACAGACACTGATCCCCCCCACACAGACACTGATCCCCGACACCTACAGTAAGCAGACTACTTCCTGCACTTCTCACACCCCCCTCCCCACAGCTCGGTGCAAAATAGTCCTCCTTACCTCATCCTTGTTTCTGTCCCAACTCCCCGCCAGCGCCAGCGCCATCCACCCGCAGCCCGCTCCATGGTGCAAGACGCTGCACCTCCAGGCTCTGCATCTGGACACACCGGCCGCAGGGGGGGACACCGCCGCAGGTGGACACACCGCCGCAGGTGGACATCGCCGCAGGGGGACACAGTGCAGGGGCAGAGGACACAGTGCAGGGGGACACACCGGCCGCAGGGACACACACCGCCATAGAGGGACACCTCGGCAGGGACACACACCGCCATAGAGGGACACCGCCGCAGGGACACACACCGCCATAGAGGGACACCGTCGCAGGGACACCGCCGCAGGGGAACAAGCGAAGGAGGGGAAGGTCTCCCGCCAACATATTCCATATTTCCTGTCGCCCTGTGATTGGACGTATAGCGGTCATGTGGGGAGGCGGGACTTCTAGACAATCGCAGACAGGCCAGCCCCACGCCGCACATGACCCCCATACACCCAATCACAGTGCGCCGGACTGGACAAACATGGCGCTGCGGGCGAGATCAGGGACTGGTCCCTGCTCGGCGGCATAGACTCGGGGCTGGCAATTAAACATTGTAAGCCAGAGACTCGGGGCTTTTCGGTAGCACATTCGGGCTCCAGCCTCCTTAGCCCACCCCTAACGACGCCTCTGGGTGGTGGACCCTCTGGTTTCCAGGGTGTATACCGTGTTTCCCCGAAAATAAGCCGTAGCGGGATTTCGACACAAGATCGAAATATAAGACACCCCTCCGAAAATAAGACGTAGCGATGGCGTGTCGAATCCCAGAAAATAAGACGTAGCGATGGGCGTGTCGTATGCGTAGCGGCGCAGAGCGGTAAACAACACGTGATAGGCGTACTGTACTGGTGCAGTGCTCAGGAGCTGTAAAGAAGTGAGGAGAAGGACGCTCTGTAAAGCTGTAAAGCTTCTCCCAGCACTGACCAGCAACAGTCTCTCATCCCCACACAAACACCAGGGGATAGGGAGGAAAGCTGCTACCGTACTGAGCCCAAAGAGATCACCCCAGCTCCACTGTGCTCCACATCAGCTTTGCTGGCCTATCTTTCTGTACAGCCAGACAAGATGAGTGCAAAAAGAAAGAGTTATTAGAGTTAATCTTATGGCTTTTTGCAAAGAGAAGAAGTTGGATATTCGAATGGTCCAAAAATGGCGTGCAGAATACGATAATCTCAGTCTACAGGTGGACAGAGGAAATGCTAAGAAGCACAAGTGCGGTTCAGGTAGGCAACCTTTATTTTCTGTAATAAAAATAAGACACCCCCCGAAAATAAGCCATAGTGCGATTTCTTGAGGAAAAAAAAATATGAGACGGTGTCTTATTTTCGGGGAAACACGGTAGGTATCCACTCTCCCTATTGCGGGAACCCCCGCCTGTATTGATTTCATTGATAGGAGATCCGAAGTACTGACCCGTTCCATGTTTACCATGCTGGGGTCTGCCTTGCGGCCTATTGTGACCCCTACTCTGGGGTCTCAGTCACTCACTCAGTGAGCATTTTGCACCAGACTGTGGAGGAGCGCAGACACTTTTCCGAAGTTATTAGGCTAGCGGACCAGCAGGTCCAGGGCCTTGTATGTGTCTGTGATGCTGGAATGCCGCGCCCTTGATATCCAGGGCTTCTGTTTCAGAGATGGTTTTATGCTGCCTTCGCTGGTTGGAATGCTGGTCTGCTGGCCAGGCCTCTAACATACGCCCTGGCGGATTTACCCTTCATGGATGGGAGACCTTTTGGGTCCTCGCTGGATGACATTATCAAGGATGTCACTGCAGGGAAGAGCACTCTCCTCCCTCAGTCCTCCAGGAGGAAGGAATCCCCGCCATCGGCTGGGTCCTTCCTTTCCCACGCCAAAGCGGTATTTTTGGCAGTCAGGGTCCGTGGGGAAACCCTCCCAGGCCGACAAAGGCTCAGCTGGGGGACTAAAATGTCCCTGGGTGCGTAAGCCAATCACGCCAGCACCCAAACCTGCCAATGTATGTAGCTTCCCCTGCCCGTCTCTGGGATGGGGGGGGGGGGGGTCGGCTTTGCAGGTTCACAACTCAGTGAACCTCCCTGCTCCGACCAGTGGATCTGCGAGGTGGTCTCTTCGGAGTACTACATAGGGTTCCTTCCTATCTACCGAACAGATTTCTTCCCTCGTGTCTCCCTCTCCCAGGTCGTCGGTCTGCCTTGGGGCAGTGTGGGACTTGCTAAGCTGCGGGTAATTTTACCTTTCCTGCAGGACTTGAGGTTTGAGGAATTCTGTCCGAATCTGTTCTCGGTCCCAAAGATGGACGGGGTAAGTCAGATTTTAGGCTTCAAGGGCCTAAGATGCCTTTGTGAACAATGGGTAGTTCTGCACGGAATCCATTTGTTCGATGGTAGCTGCTCTCCATCCGGGGGACTTTCTTGCATCCTTGAACATCAGACACATACATGCTTGTCCCATTTTGCGCAAGTCACAGAGGTTTCTGTGCTTTGCGATTGGGGAGGCCCACTGTCAGTTTGTGGCCCTTCCTTTTGATCTGGCGTCGGCACCAAGGGTTTTCACCAGGGAGCTCGCACTTATCCTAGCTTTGTTGGGACAGCAAGGCTTTGCCATCGTGGGCTACTTAGACGACTTTCTAACTCAGAATTAATGGATGTGTCTGTAGCCATTCAGACCCTCCGAGAATTCGGGTGGGTGTTAAAAATTTGGAGTCGGTCCTGGTTCCGAATCAGCGTTCGAGGAGTCTGGCTCAACCCTAGATACTCTGTGGCAAAGGTCTTTCTTTCTCTGGAGAAATTGCAGACTCTTCAGTCTGCGGTAAAGGTATTAACATCACACAATCTGTCTTCTCTTCGTTTGCATGCAAATCCTGGGCCGGTGGGTAACCTCCTTCGAGGTGGTACCGTATGCCCAGTTCCACACTCGTGTTTTTCAGAGGGAAATTCTGTCCGAGTGGTACAGATCTTTGTCTCTGAATTAGATTCAGGTGTGCTGCCTAGTCAGAGTCTCTCTGAAATGGTGGCTAAGATCCCCAACTCTTCAGTCCGGAAAGTAGTTTCTTCCTTCCAGTGGACGGTGATTACAATGGACACCAGCCTCACGGGTTGTGGGGGCGCCTGGGGGGTCCAGTGGGCCCAAAGTCGATGGACTTTAGTGGGCCTATGGCCACGCCTCCCTGATTGCACCTGCTGTCATCTGATCTCGGTAGATAGCCAGGGTCGGGCCTGGTTAGTACTTGGATGGGAGACCGCCTGGGAATACCAGGTGCTGTAGACCCTGTCTACCGTTCATTGTCCTAGTACTTTGGGCGATCAGGCTATGCCGCTCCTCGTGGTCGAGAAGGTTGCAAGGTCATCTGATCTGGATTCATCCAGACATCGCCACGGGCATGGCTTCAGACTACCATCAGGTATACCGTCAGATGCTAAACCAGGACGACTGGTCTTTGTACTTGGGGGTGTTGCGGCTCCCTTGCAGGAGGTGAGTCTCACAGAGCATGGATCTCCTGGCCGCTCATCTACACCGCAGAGGTGTTGAAGTTAGTGGCTAGGTCTAGTGATCTTGTACAGACGCGTCAGTCGCACTGATTGACCCTGTGGGGTCTGTATCGGCGGCTTTATGCCGATCCTCCATCGTAGTTGCTTCCTCAGCTGCTCCACAGAGTGGAGGCTGAGGGGATCCCTATGATTCTAATCGCTCCAGATTGGCCTCGGCATCCTTGGTATGCTGATATTGGTCACCTGGTAGCGGAGGTACCCTGGTGGTTGCCAGGGCGGGAGGTCCTTCTGTCTTGAGATCCCATACTTCCTTCTGTTGTACAGTCGCTGACTTGCACAACATGGCTATTGGAAGCCAGTCTTTAAGAGACAGGGGTCTGTCTGACTCAGTCATATCAACCATGCTGAGGGCATGGTAGTCTTCTTCTTGTAGAATCTACCATCGCACCTTGAAGGCCTACATCTCTTGGTGCGAAGAGATCGGGTGACGTTCACGGACGTACTCGCTGTCCAAGTGTTTTTACAGCTTAGAGTGGATCTAAAAATTGCTTAAAGCACTGTTTGTGGCATATTTCAGCCTTGGCTGTGTTCTTTCAGTGGCCTTTTTGCAGCCCATTCCCTGGTGGGTACCTTTTGTGTGCAGTAGGTTTATCATATACTTTTTCCTCTTGACCCACCTTTACCCCTATGAGTTTTGACTCTGGTGCTCTTGGTTCTTCAGGAACCTTCCTTTTCGAAACACCAGAGAGATTTTTCTCTTGACACTATCTCAGAAGGTGGCCTCTTTAGTGGCCTTTACCTCTGTCAGAAGGGTTTCTGGGTTGGCGGTGTGGTCTTGCAAGTCAGGGGATGGTCTTAGACTGAACAAGCTTACAGGTATGGTTGAAGACAAAGGATATGGTAATACTCTTTCTACTAGTTGCTGAGCTGCAGAATACTAAAGGGCCACAGGTTTGTCATCAGGGGTGTTGCTGGTGCACAGGAGAATTACTGGTCAAAGGACCTACCACAGAAGATGACCAGAGACTTTGGACTCACTAAAAGAGATGTTCAAAGACAATGGAGTTTATACAGAAGGTGGTAAAATACTGTGGACCTACTACATGAGATGGTGAGAGACTGGACATGACACAGAAGATGGTCACAAACTGTGGGCATTATACAGTAGATGATCAGAAACTAAAGACTGTGGAAATGGTACAGGAGATGGTCAGAGACTGTGGGCATTCTACAGGGGTCAATGAGAGACCATGGAAATGGTACAGGAGATGGTCAGAGACTGTGGACATGGTACGGGAGATGGTCAGAGACTGTGGACATGGTACGGGAGATGGTCAGAGACTGTGGACATGGTACGGGAGATGGTCAGAGACTGTGGACATGGTACGGGAGATGGTCAGAGACTGTGGACATGGTACGGGAGATGGTCAGAGACTGTGGACATGGTACGGGAGATGGTCAGAGACTGTGGACATGGTACGGGAGATGGTCAGAGACTGTGCACATTGTACCGGAGATGGTCAGAGACTGTGGACACGGTACAGGGGATGGTCAGACTGAACAAGCTACAGGTATGGTTGAAGACAAAGGATATGGTAATACTCATTCTACTGGTTGCTGAGCTGCAGAATACTAACGGGCCACAGGTTTGTCATCAGGAGTGTTGCTGGTGCACAGGAGAATTTCTGGATAAAGTGCATTTTATATTTTCTGTATGGAAAATGGAATATAATATTTTGGGGATTCAGTTCTTACTTTGGAGTCATCTCATAAGAAGTCCCATCAATCCATTCCCAGGCTCCATTGACCCTTCTGAGACCAATCCACCAGTACTGATTTTCTGAAAAACCACGCAGGAAATTCTTTAAAGAGACAGAAAAAAAAAAGAGCATGTTAAAATGTAATCATTTTCCAAAGCTCTTCTAGTTTCTCTGCACCAGAAGAGCTTACACTCTAATGTCCCCCCACAATCACGCACTGTTATTATTATACATTTATATAGCTCTGACATATACCGCAGTGCTGTACAGAGAACATTGAGCCAGTCACATCAGTCTCTGTACTGGATAAACCAACACTTTAATGTCCCCTCCCCCACAGTCACACACTATTATTATTATACATTTATATAGCTCTGACATATACCGCAGTGCTGTACACAGATCTCTGAGCCAATCACATCAGTCTCTGCCCGAGAGAGGTTGTTGTGTGCTGCATCTCTCCCTCTTCAGACACCAGGGGGTCAGGTGAGTTACCTGGCCCCAGTGAGGATGGGACATTCTGGAAATGACCCAGGTGATGGTCCTAGGGTTGCCACCTGTCCAGGATTCACCCGGACAGTTCGGGTTTGGAATAATGCGTCCGGGTTTCAGACTGCCTGAAACCTGGACACATTCGTTAGACTGGACTGTGGCTTTCCAGCAGGGTTGCTGGCTGCAGTTGTCTAAGCTGAGAGTGTCTGTTGCTCTTTCACAGTGCCTAAAGCCAACATTAACCACTAGAGGCCCACGCTATAGTCAAATGATGGCTACAGCGTGGGCCTGAAATCCAGGAGGCTGTCAATAGAGTCCCAGAGCCTCTTGGATTTATATCAATAGAAGATTCCAAATATCTGTGTAACGGGAGGGCCCGTGGAATCCAGAAGCTCTCTTTAAAATTATGAGCCAGGAAATAATGGACATATCTTGGATTGCTTTAACATGGGTCTGTAATCCACAATATATTCCAGCATATCTGGTAAGCCCCGTACACACGACCGGTTTTCTCGGCAGAATCCATCAAGAAACTTGATGGGAGACGTATTCTGCCGAGGAAACCGGTCGTGTGTACACTTTTCGCTGAGAAAACCGTCGAGATACTCGTCGAGCCAAAAAGAGAGCAGGTTCTTTATTTTCTCGACGGGAGTCGAATTTGGCTTGTCGGGTTTCCCGTCGGGCTGGTTTCCGACGAGAAACTTGAGCGTGTGTATGCTAAGAAACCCGCGCATCTTCTCTAAAAGTAGCGTTTGTAATGGAAATAGCACATTTGTCACGCTGTAACAGACTGAAAAGTGAAAATGTCTCTTACCAAACTTTTAACGTCTTTAACGTGTTACGCAGAGCAAGCTTGTCGAGATCCTCGACAAGCCTAACAAGGAACTCGATGAGGAAAACGATGTGTTTCGCCCGACGAGTTTCTCGATCGTGTGTACTCGGCCTAAGAACTATATACAGGTTGTTGATTCTGAACTTGTCATTGTTTTGTGCTAATTGACCCTGTATTGCGTGAAGTTCTATTGATGATAAATGTGTATTGTATGGCAGGTGAGAGGAGCCGGGATGTCTACCTCAAAAAGGTCATATCGCGGAGTCACCTTGACTGGGTAAATGATTAGTTAATTAGCTCATGTATATTATGTCAGAGTTGGTGTCAGAATGTCTGACTAAAAGATGTGTATTGAAGGGGCTTGTTAGGAACCATTGTATAATGCTGTGGGTGGAGTTCAGTCATTGTTCAATTTTGGTTACTAACTGTATATAAGAGCCTGATTTTCTCATTAAGGAGTCTATTCGTTTTGAACCTAAAACAGAGCTGTGTCTCGTTACTGGGGGAACTCGTATGGGTCGTGTTTGCCTGACCTTGGCGTGTCAATAGCTGTCTTGGGTTCCGAATGGAATATCTTAAACGGCATTAACCCCTGTCCCATTTGGGGTTCCATTACAATCTGCAACTAGCAAATCATTTTGATCTGGGATGTGTTTGGCTTCATATTAATTGGTTAAGCCATTAGAGAAAACAGTGTTGCTTATAAAAAGAGGTCACATGGGAAGGTCACACGGGAAGGTCATCCTTGAGCCTCTCTATTCACCAAAGTGCTTATTGCCACTCTTACCATCTCATCCTCCCCATTAATGATCACCAGGTGAGCACTCTTTTTCTCGCATTCACTTTTAGCCGAATTCAATGTGTCCGCATTTGTGGACTTGTAGTAGCAGCTGAGACCATAATGCATCCAGGGCTTATCACACAATGGCTGAGCAGAGCCTAAAAAAGAGAGGAGGGATGATAAAAATTATGTTTAACTATCACAGTAGTCCAAGTTAGCTATGTTGAAATAAATATACAATGTAGAAAGTGGGGAAACAATGATACAGTCGAATACCTCTGGGTATACCATCTGGGTATTTTCCATTCTATAAGCTTTTCATTAACCACTTGCCGACTGGCTCACGCCAATATACGTTGGCAGAATGGCGCATACAGGCAGATTAACGTACCTGTATGTCACTTTTAAGACGCGGCATTGCGAGCTCAGCGAGTGTGATCGCGGGTCCCGCGGACTCGATGAAGTATCGCCTGCCCTTATACGCACATGGGTCCGGATTCACGTACCTGGGCGCATCTTTCTGCCGGTGTAGCGTACCTTCTTTACGCTACACCGGCGCAACGTTGAGAGGCAAGCATGGTATTCACAAAGCAAATGCTCTCAACGTTGCGCCAGCGTAGCGTCTAGTTGTCAGCGTAAGCCGACGTAAGTCAAAGTAGGTGGAAGTTGGCTGGAAGTGGGCGTGCTATATTTAAATGAAGCGTGACCCCATGCAAATGATGGGCTGAGCTTCAAAAAACGAAACTGCGCATGCGTCGTATCTTGGACGCATCCCAGTGTGCATGCTCACAGTTACGTCGAGATAACTGCATAAGATACGTCAAAACACTGCCTACGACATGAACGTAACCTACGCACAGCCCTATTCACGTACTATGTAAACGACGTAAAAATTGACGGCGTTCTTTCCCTGGTCCATACCTTTGAATGGGTTGCGCCACCTATATGAGGAATAACTTTACGCCGGACGTAAACCCTTATGCAAATCGCTTAAAACACGTGTCGGGCACAAGTACGTTCGTCAATCGGCGTATCTTACTCATTTGCATATTTCAAATGGGTACGCCAAATGCGTCCAGCGTAACTATGCGCCCACGATATGCCAACGTAGGCAACTTACGCAGGGCGGCTGAAGCCTATATTTCCGACGTATCTAGCTTGGGGAATCGGCGCAGAGATACGACAGTGCACATTTGTACTTACGACGGCGTATGTATAGATATTTATCCTATTTACACTACGCCGCCGCAAGTTACAGGAGCAAGTGCCGTATTCTCAAAGCACTTGCTCCGTAATTTGCGGCGGCGTAGCATAAAGGGGATGGCGTATCCCTGCGTAATTTAAATAGGGGAGGAGGGCGTGCTGTATTTAAATTAAGCACGCCCCCGCGCCAAACGAACTGCCCATGCGCCAGCCCTAAACGTAGTCCACTGTGCATGCTCCACAGTACGCAAACGACGTAAACAACGGAAAAACACAACGCTGTCCCAACGTCCATACTTAACATGGCTTACGCCTGACCTACGCAAGGTTACCCCTCCTTCTATCAGGGGTAACCTTATGCGTACGCAAAACTATGTAAACTTCGTCGACGGCGCGCAACTTTGTTCGGGAATCGGCGTATCACGCTCATTTGCATATTTGGCGCAGAAATCGACGGTAATGCCACCTAGCGCCCGGCGTATTATTGCATTTAAGATCCAACGGTGTAGGTGACTTACGCCAGTCAGATCTATGCCGTATCTATGCGTAACTGATTCTAAGAATCAGTCGCATAGATACCCGGGCCCAGAAACAGAGATACGACGGTGTATCTGAGATACACCGTCGTATCTCTTTGAGAATCTGGCCCTGTGTGTGTGTAAAGGCCGGCGTCCCAATACTTTTGGTAACAGTGTGTATATACACACACACACACACACACACACACATATATATATATATATATATATGAGTGTATTTAGTGTCTTTGAAGCTGTCCCCATCCTCTGATACCTGACTATGTTTTGTGTTAATGGAGACAAGACCTTTCTCATTGTTGGTTGAAAATCTTAAGCCGCGTACACATGATCAGTCCATCCAATGAGAACAGTCTGAAGGACCGTTGTCGTTGGTTAACCGATGAAGCTTAAAAAAAACAGTCGTGTTAGAATGTGGTGACGTTTACGTGTTTTTACACAACGACGTGCTGACTTAATTCTGAGCATGCAGGGCCTTTTAACCGATGCTTTTGCATACTAACGATCGGTTTTGACCCATCGGTCAGGCATCCATCGGTTAGATTTTAAAGCAAGTTCTCTTTCCTTCTTTTTTGACCGAAGGATAACTGATCGATGGGGCCCACGCGCGATCGGTTTGGACCGATGAAACGGACCTTCAGCCCATTTTATCGGTTTTGACCGATCGTGTGTACGCGACCTTAGAGGGTTGCTTCCATTCTTATATTTATGTGTTTCTGCATTGAATTCTGGGTACACTCTCATGCCGCGTACACACGATCACTTTTTGTGATGAAAAGAAACGAAGTTTTAAAAAACATCATTTAAAATGATCGTGTGTGGGCAAAACGTTGTTTTATGTCTTCAAAAAAACGACCAAAAAAAATTCGAACATGCTTCAATTTTTTATGTTGTTTTTCTGAATGTCGTGTTTTGTGTCATAAAAAATGATGGTGTGTGGGCAAAACAACGTTTAAAACAATGGGCCAGATTCAGGTACATCTGCGCATTATTGGACCGGCGTAACGCACCGCCTTTACGTTAGACTTGCGCAATGTAGCCGCGTAATCACCCTATTCTTGTAGCTTTTACGCAGAAAATTGCGCATGCGTAACGTTATTTCAGAGGCGTAAGGCGGAGTAATACAAATTGGGAAGGATGTGGGCGTGTTACATTGAAATGAGCCGTGACCCCATGCAAATGAAGGGCCGGCCGGCTCGCGCATGCGCGCTTGAAGGAGACCATGGTCAGCACCTCTGTGCGCATGCTCACAACTCGGGAACAGTGCAATCAGTGAAATTGGAAGTGGACCCGGGCAACTTTGCTGAACTACGCAAACAGCATAAATAGACAGAGACAAACGCACTTCCATTGCAAAAGTACATCCCTTTTATCCCTCCCTATACAGCAAGGTGCTTTTGTTCTGTTTGTTAGCATTTATTTGTTTGTGACGTGTCTTTGAGATATTTGGGCACTGTTTTGCAGAGTGATTTTGTCTTTTATGTGTTTTCTTTGTTGTTTTTTTTTTTAATTATATTTTTGCTGGGCTTATTTTATTTTTTTCGGTTCTGTTTGTGTATTATTTGGGAATGTGGGGGTGAAATTCCTGCCGGAAAAGGCGTGTCACCCTCAATTTTGGTGGAGAAGGGTTCCCCAGGACCAGGGAGAAGTGATCCCCAGGTCCGTGTGAATGGTGTATGAATGTACAGTGACATAATTGGAGCCGTGGCGTGGCGTTGCAGCTCACAAGTCCTGCATGGTGGACTGGTGCCAATCCAATGTGATGAGGATGTGGGGTGTGTGTGCTAGGGACCACAGTGGTGTGCATGCATGCATTCTCATTGTGCCATGATTAATGTGTGTGTTTAACGTGCAAAGATGCATAATGTGAGCTGGCATGAGATGGGGTCATGAGATGGGGTCATGAGATGGGGTCCCAGTGCATATGCAGAGTCACCTTGAAGGGAAAAGACAGGAGGATGTTAGTAGTGCATGTGCCCCTTGTGATGTGTGCATCATGGGGGGGGGGGGGGACAGTCATGCCTGCAACCCATGTCACTCACCAACCAGCCAGCTGTCCCCATACATGTTATGTTTGAAATCTGTGGGGATGGGGCTATGATTGTAGCTGTCATGGTTGTCATGGGTGGTGTCATGTGTTGGGCTGGTGATGTCCTCCTGCAGGGTTGTGGTAATTCCATGATGGCATGAGGGGTGAATCTGAAGATGCGAGACACCTCAGAATCACTCATGCCATAGATGTCTATGTGTGTGTGATATATCCTCTCCCATGAAGAGTGAAGAGTGAGGGGTTTGTATCAGATAAGAATATTGTATTAGATTATATTGTAAAGTTTAGATAAGCAAATAAAAAGTAAAAAAAAAAAAAAAACATCTCCCGTGCCCTCCTCAGTGCCCTCCTCCGTGCCCTCCTCCTTCTTTGCTCATCTAAAGTCAGTAGTATAGCTATGAGCATTGATGCCACTGGCATGTTGGCATACAGTTTGTTGGGCAGCAAGTGTGACTGCTCAGCTCCTCACTAACAGTGTTGCTTTCTCTGACATGTAGACGATTTTTTCTCTTTTTAGACCAGCTTTTATATGGTCTAATTTTAGACAGGACATTTTGCTGTTGCGCACACTGCGTAGCCTGCGTTCTTTTGTGGATCCCCGTAAGTCCCTCGTTAGCATATTTGACTAGCAAATCAATGGTGTGTCTAGCGCAGTTTTGCGCGGACGGATGCGCCTGTCTAACGAAATTACGCCGGACAAAAAAAAAGTAGATTTCTTGCGTATCTCGTTTTGGGGATGGCGTGCATCGAAACGCACATTTAGACTTACGCCGCGCATCTCCTGTTACGCCGGCGTAATCGCTCTGTGAATCTGGGCCAAAGTTTTTAAACCCGCGCATGCTCAGAAGCAAGTTATGAGACGGGAGCTTCAATGGAACAGAGTGCCGTCGAAAGTGTCTTACGTCACCGCGCTTTGCAAGAGCATTTTCAGAAAACGATGGTGTGTAGGCAACGTTGTTTTTTAAAATGAAGTTTGAAAAACGTTGTTTTTTTCATGAGAAAAAACAACGGTTTTTACAAGACAAAAAACGACAGTGTGCATTAGGGTTGTATTTATAAAAAAAAAACATAGCCATGTCTCTTATGAAACCTAATGCACATTTGTTCTGTGCAAATGGGGACCATATTGAATGTGTTTAGGCTATTTTCTCTCCAGGTCAAATGTTCCTCTAAGGCCGCGTACACACGAGGGGATATGTCCGATGGACCGTTTCAGCAGACATCTCCGCTCGTGTGTATGGGCTAGCGGACAGATTTGTCCACCCGACAGATTTCAAAGCAAGCTTTGAAATCTATCCGGTGGGAATCTGTCCGCCCGACATGTCTGCTGGTTAGTACACTTACCAGCAGACATGTCGGCTCCCACCACCGCCGCGCCGCTGCCGAATGGATTCGGCGCATGCGCGGAAGTGTTTTACTTCCTGGTGCGGTGACGCGGCGGCGTCAACGTCACCGCCGCGTCACCACTACGTCACCGCGCCGTCCGGCGGCGGGGAATTTGATCCGATGGTGTGTACACGCCATCGGATCAAACTCCCGATCGGACATATCCGATGGAAATGGTCCGCGGACCGTTTTCATCGGATATATCCGATCGTGTGTACGGGGCCATAGACTGAATCAAGAAAATACCACCTTATCTCCACTAAATGGAACTGATGATCATAGGAAATAAATACTTATGATGGTCAGCTCCATCTCATGCTCATATTATGGTATTTTCTGTATGGATAAATAACTTTCAATCTGCTAAGAAAATGGCTTAAAAAAAATTGTGTCCTTTGCTTCCATTTACAGTGAACATACATGCAGTTTTACCTCGACCCGAAAGACCCAAACCGTCGCAGACCGGTAACAAGCCTGAACACCATCTCCAAGATCATGGAGAAAGCTGTAGTACAACAACTACAGCCCCATCTGGATGCCCACAAACTCCTAGATCCATTTCAATCAGGTTTTCGCCCAGGCCACGGGACAGAAACGGCTCTCCTCAAGATATGGGATGACACCCTCAAAGCAGCAGATGATGGAGAATTCTGTCTCCTAGTGCTGCTGGACCTCAGTGCAGCTTTTGACAGGGTAGACCACAACACCCTGCTCACTCGACTTACAGAAGTAGCCGGAGTCTCAGATGCGACCCTACCGTGGTTCGCATCTTTCCTAGAAAATCGAACACAGACCGTGAAACTAGGAGGCTTCAGGTCACAAACACGGACCATTACATGCGGAGTCCCTCAAGGATTTCCCCGGTACTTTTCAACATCTACATCCGCCCACTCCTCCAAATCATCAGCAAACAGGACCTGCGTTACCACTCTTATGCGGACGACACGCAACTTTACCTTCGAATCACCAACAAAGACCACCAATATCAGGCACTAGAAAAATGCCTTACTCTGATCGATAATTGAATGACTGAAAGCTCACTCAAACTCAATGGATCCAAAACGGAACTCCTTATCCTTCACGCAAATCAGAAATCGAATTCTAGGACCACATGGACACCACCCACCATTCTTGGACAAACCATCAACCCAAGCAACAAAGTCAAAAGCCTCTAATCTTTGACTCAGATATGACAATGGACGCACAAATAGGAGCAGTAGTTAGCGGTTCTCATCATCTTCTCTGCATGCTACGTAGACTCGTCCCCTTCATACTAGAAGAGGATACAGCAGTAGTGGTTGGTACTATCATCAACTCCCGACTAGACTACGCAAACTCCCTCTATTTAGGGCTACCAAAATGCCAGATTTTGCATCTTCAAGTCGTCCAGGATACGGCAGCCAGACTGGTAACAGGTAAAAAAACGCGGGAATCTATCGCCCCGGGCTTGAGGTCCCTCCACTGGTTAGCTGTAAAGGAACGGATCACATTCAAGACACTCTGCCTCACCCACAAATGCGTACAGGGAAACGCGCCTCAATACTTGAGAGAAAATTAAACCCTACATCACCAATCGCATGCTCCGGTCAACAAACCAAAACCTTCTCCAAATCCCCAAATCGAAGGAAGAACGAAGATTCGCAGTCCAAGGACCTCGGCTCTGGAACACTCTGCCCACGGACATCCGCATGGAAGAAAACCATCAGGCTTTTAGGAAAAAATTAAAGACCCACCTCTTCTGAAGGATCAGCACGACAATGGATGCAAAGCGCCTTGAGGCCATTCGGTTCGCATTTGTTTGCGCTATACAAGTTATTCACTCACTCACTCTTACACAACAAATAGCTCTGCAGATTTTTTTAGGGTGGGTGCAAAAATGGAGAAACTCACTATTCCTCTTCCAGACCTCTTCTAGGAGTTTCCCCACAGCTCCCAAATTCCTCTGAATCTTGTTGAAAAGAGAACCTGTAATACAAAGAATGGCAGGTTACCTCGGCTGCAGAGCAGCTCCCCTGTACACATGAGCAGTGAGAGGGAAAGAGCCTTTCCTTCAGGGCTGTAGACATTCCTTTAGTTTCAAATTCCAATTGACAAATTATTTAATTACGAAACTTCAGAATTTCTGAATTTAAAATGTAAAAAATTAGGAAATCCGAAAATTAAAAATTTTGAATAATTTGAATTTTCTGAGATTTGGAATTTTCGAAAATTCAAACATCCGATAAATAAAAAAAATCGAAAGAATGAAAATCCAAAAATTTGAATTAACTAAATACTAACTTAATTATTACTAACTATTAAATTACAGTATAGGTATTGGAATTTCAAAATGTGGCTGTAACATAACAAATTTATGTAAAGTTATCCGAAATAAAAAATGCTGCATCTAAACAAATGTAATGTAACAATCTAACAATAATAATAATATTAATAATAACTTTTTACTATCATTATTTATTATTAATTTGTTCCATTCCGTTTGTTTAGAGGCAGCCTTCGTTATTTCATATCATTTGTAACTTCAGATACATTTGTATTCGTCACTAACAAACAAATTTGAATGGAAATTCCAATACCTATAACTCAATAGTTATTAGTTTGTTATTATTTCAAATTTTACAGATTTTCTTTTTCACATTTTCAAATTTTCCAAAATTCGAAATCAATCGGAAATTCAAAAATCCGAAAATTAAGAATTAGAAAATCCAAACATTTTGATTTTCGAAATTTCGAATTCTGAAAAAAGCAAAAAAAAGAAGAATGAGATGAAAACAAACTGATTTTTTGGCAGTGCACATGTCTAATAAGCATGCGCACAGAATGAGCAGGATGTGCCTGGGCACATCCTAGTTATCTTGTCCACATTATCGCTCTGTGTGCAGGCGGGGAGATTGGAAATATCTCTCTCGGGTGCCGCGTACACACGATCCGATTTTCCGTTGGAAAAACCTTGGATGGTTTTTCCGACGGAATTCCACTCAAGCTTGGCTTGGATACACACGGTCACACACAAGAGTTCTCTGAACTGTCGACCACCAAGAACGCGGTGGCGTACAACTGTACAACACTACGAGGAACCGAGAAAATTAAGTTTAATGCTTCCGAGCATGCGTCAAATGGTTTCTGAGCAAGGAGTAGATGTTCAGACACAAAGGCAATGTTTTTTTTTAATAAGAATATAAAAAAACACAACCCCTTTACATGCAGCTGTGTAAAAAAAAATTACCAGTGACAGGATGGTTTTAAAGGGTTATTAAAAGGAAATTATTATTTTTTCCTTTAAAATAACAAACGACGGGGCAAAATTCCTCCCAATGACACCAATGATGGGGCAGAATTCCTCCCAATGATGGGGCAAAATTCCTCCCAATGATGGGGCAAAATTCCTCCCAATGACGGGGCAAAATTCCTCCCAATGACGGGGCAAAATTCCTCCCAATGACGGGGCAAAATTCCTCCCAATGACGGGGCAGAATTCCTCCCAATGACGGGGCAGAATTCCTCCCAATGACACCAATGATGGGGCAGAACTCCTCCCAATGACCCCAATGATGGGGTACAATTCCTCCCAATGACAGGGCAGAATTCCTCCCAATCATGGGGCAGAATTCCTCCCAATGATGGGGCAGAATTCCTCCCAATGACGGGGCAGAATTCCTCCCAATGACGGGGCAGAATTCCTCCCAATGACACCAATGATGGGGCAGAACTCCTCCCAATGACCCCAATGATGGGGTACAATTCCTCCCAATGACAGGGCAGAATTCCTCCCAATCATGGGGCAAAATTCCTCCCAATGACACCAATGATGGGGTCCAATGACACCAATGATAGGGGAGAATTCCTCCCAATGATGAGGCAGAATTCCTCCCAACGATGGGGCAGAATTCCTTCCAATGATGTGGCAGAATTCCTCCCAATGACCCCAATGATGGGGCAGAATTCCTCCCAACGATGGGGCAGAATTCCTTCCAATGATGCGGCAGAATTCCTCCCAATGACCCCAATGATGGGGCAGAATTCCTCCCAATGATGGGGCAGAATTCCTCCCAATGATGGGGCAGAATTCCTCCCAACGATAGGGCAGAATTCCTCCCAACGATGGGGCAGAATTCCTCCCAACGATGGGGCAGAATTCCTCCCAATGACCCCAATGATGGGGCAGAATTCCTCCCAATGATGGGGCAGAATTCCTCCCAATGATTGGGCAGAATTCCTCCCAATGATGGGGCAGAATGACACCAACGATGGGGTAGAATTCCATCCAATTACAGGGCAGAATTCCACCCAATGACGGGGCAGAATTCCTCCCAATGATGGGGCAGAATTCCTCCCAGCGATGGGGCAGAATTCCTCCCAGCGATGGGGCAGAATTCCTCCCAGCGATGGGGCAGAATTCCTCCCAGCGATGGGGCAGAATTCCTCCCAATGACACCAATGATGGGGTCCAATGACACCAATGATAGGGGATTTTGTACTCCTGATAGCACCAGTCCGGCCCTTTGTTAGAAAGTTTGGAGACCCCTGATTCTAGAACATGGAGCTTTGACTTCCTGCAGAGAATATAAAACTTTTTTTTTATCGTTTTGAAAACGCCAAAAAGTCAAACCTAAAGGGCAATTTTGCAGCTACTTTGTCAAATGTGAATCCTCCCATTTTACCAGAAAACTTCAGTTGGATGAAATGTTGTGCTCACCCCTTCTGTTAAAATCAAATCAGGAACGGCAGGGAGATTTACATATTAGAGGGTTGCATAGTTTTTGTAAGTTTTCTCAGTTTTTATCGGGGTCCAAAAATTACCTGCTACTTCATTATTTAAAATACTGGATTTCTTCAGGTCTTTCGTCACTGCAAAGGAAGGATAACCAACGTTAATTCATGTGCAAGTTTACTAAAACGTACCTGTCCTATGCGCCGAACTCCACTGTCTTCCAGAAATACACTTGCTGAAGACCTTAGCGGTCGGCTAACATCTGGGAGTGTACAATGTCCATGTCCCCCACTGCGCTCTGTGATCTTATACTCCAACCTCATGTGTCTTAAGACACGGTGGTCCAATGGCCTGCAGAAGAAGTGATCCAGATGCTAAGATCTTCAGCCAGCTTCCCTCGTAGACAGCGGAGTTTGGCAACAGGGGCAGTGAGAAGAGTAAGGAATAATTTAACCCCTTCCATACCAGGCACTTACGCACCTTCTTTGCCCAAGCCAATTTTCAGCTTTCAGCGCTGTTGCACTTTGAATGATAATTGCGCATTGTGCTACACTGTACCCACAAATAGAGCTTTATTTTAGTGGTATTTGATAACCTCTGCGGATTTTTGTTTTTTGCGCAACAACTAAAAAAAGACTGAAAATTTGGAAAAAAATAAGTTTATTTTTTTCTGTACATTTTTTTGTAAATAAGTACGTTTTCTTCTTCAAAGACAGGCACTGATATGGCGGCACTGATGGGCACCGATGAGGTGGCACTGATGGGTACAGATCAGGTAGCATTGATGGGCACCGATGAGGCGGCACTGATGGGCACAGATGAGGTGGCACTGATATGCGGCACTGATGGGCACTCATAGGTGGGCACTGGGCATAGATGGGCACTGAGAGACACTGAGGGGTGGCACTAATGCAGGCCTCAAAATTTCCACCGGCCTGCTCACATTTGGCAAGTGGAAAAATATTGAGGGCGAATGAATTAGCATGGCAGGTCACTTGGCTCGGGCAGAAGGCAGGGCTGCTTGCTTGGCTCGGGCGGAGAGGCCGGCTTAGCTCGGCTTGGCTGGGGCGGGTACAGATTGGGATGGCTGGGCTTTAGCGGGGGATCCAATCATCTTGGGCGGGGGGCGTGTTCCCTTGGCTCAGGCATGGACACGGGTTGGCTCGGCTTGGCTTGACTCGAGAAGGGGGTGTGTCTGCTCAGGCAGGGAGGAGGGTTGGCTCGACTTGGGGCAGGGAGGTGGGGATGTGAACGCACCGCAACTTAGATTGACCTCCCCTCTACGGTGTCTCCAGAGCTACCATTCATTTATCGAAACTTCATCAGTGGCATGACAGGAAATTTAAGCGGCTTCCTGTGTGAGGCGGCGTACACACGACCGAGGTTCTCGCTAGAAACCAGCGAGAACCTCGCTGGGAGCTGCATTCCAGCGAGAACCTCGGCCGTGTGTACGCTCCTGGCTCGCCCCGCCCGTCGGGAATCCCGTCGAGCGAATAGAGAGCACGCTCTCTATTTGCTCGACGGCCTGCCTGGATGAATGGCTGGTTGCCATTCCCGACGGGCGGGTTGCCGATTTCGTCGGCCGGCCGAGAACCTCGACGGGCGGAACGATGTGTTCCGCCCGTTGAGGTTCTCGTACGTGTGTACGGGGCTTGAGTCCTTAGAGGTCAATTATGTGGCATGTCCTCATTAGGAACTGGAGCAAAAAGTGTATTTTTGTCAGTGAACTCCCCCTCTCTTTCTATTTGTGACACTGTGCAGCTTGCTAAATTGTGTTAACACTAGAATGTGTTGTGGCAAAATTGCATTTCATGCTGTTATCCTGTACCACAAGTTAATGCACTGCCCTTGAGAGATGCGTGCAGAACCATATGTAATGACACCCAAAACGCATGAGTGCAGGCCGTATAGCATGCGATTTGGTGCAACACAATTTGACAAAGTTTGAGAAAATTTTTGTAGTGCAACATTGTGCATTTGTAATACATTTTTCATGCTGATGCTTTTTTTTTTTTTTTAGGAGGAGGCAGCTTGGTTTAAGTCCTCAATTAAACCACAAATGCGACCTCCAAAGCCATTCCAAATGCATTTCTGCATGCTCCTTTTTTATGCGTTTACGGATGCATTCCAGGTGTTTTTTTTTTTTCACTGTACTGGGGTACAGTACCTTTAGTAGCCAATCATATTTTGTCCTTTTTTTATTTATCACAGTCAGATCAATGAAATATGCTTTATGTTAATATTGTTGTTGTTAATATTTGTTTTTGTACCCCAATTCTGCATAAAACATTTAAGGCCCCGTTCACATGAGCGGACCGTTCGTCCGCTCATTACAAGTCCGTTTACGGACTTGTAATGGGTCCCTATGGGAGTGGATCCGTTAGCGAATGATGCATCCGCTAACGTCCGCAAGATCCGCATCCGTTTTTTCGGATGGAAGAAAACCCTATTTTTCTTCCGCCCGGCGGATCGGATGCAAACGGACAGACGGTCCGTTTCCATCCGATTCCCCATAGGGGATAGCGGAGGAGAGACAGGGTGGTCCCTGCATAGTGTGCGGAGACCGCCCTGTCCGCCCGACAGCTCAGCGGAGACCCCCCGCTGAGCCGACGGACACACGGAGCGGACCGAAAAACGGACCGCTCCGTGTGAAAGAGGCCTAACAGTGTATTTTTAATGAGATAATTTGCGAGGGCGTGTTTAGGGGCAGACTTAGCAGCAAGGCAGGGGAGGGGTTTGGTGGGGGAAATAGTGGTGAGTAACTCTTAAGCCCTGGCTAGTAGCTCATGACTTGAAATGTTGAGCCCTGCACTAATGGACACTGAAGGGCAGGGATGTATTCTGGCCTAGGCCAACAAGGCCCAGGCCTAGGGCGGCACTTTGTGGGGGGCGTCCCTCTCTCCTCTTCCCATGGCGTCCCTCTGTCCTTCTCCCAGGGCGTCCCTCTGTCCTTCTCCCAGGGCGTCCCTCTGTCCTTCTCCCAGGGCGTCCCTCTGTCCTTCTCCCAGGGCGTCCCTCTGTCCTTCTCCCAGGGCGTCCCTCTGTCCTTCTCCCATGAATATGACAGGGATGTGGCTTTGACAGGAAGGGGTGGGTCATATTTAAATTAGAGGGTGCGCAAGTTTAGTCAGGCCTAGGGCAGCACAAAACCTAAATACACCTCTGCTGAAGGGTGGCATTAATGGAATTGCTGGGCATCACTTCAGTCAGTGCCCATGATGCTAGTCAGTGCCCATTTGTACACAAAAACACAGAAGGGCAGAGAAAGTATTCGCAAATATTCGCATTGCGAATATTCGGCAACATAAAAGGATCGCCTCAGCTACTCGGCCCAGGGTCTCTCTCTAATCATACCAGCAATGCTTTTAGACGTCAATGGAGATCACTAGGATGTGATCTGTTTTAAAAATAAATTTGAAAAAATACGAATATTCACCGCGATATTCGATTTATTCGCGAATACTCGTATATGCAATATTCGTTACGAATATTCGCAATGCGAATATTCATGAGCAACACCAGTGCATACTAGCTCATTATAGCTTTTACCTTGCAGGTTTAAAAAAAAAAAAAAAAAAAAAATGTATATGCAGTTTACAACCGCTTTAAGCACAGAATTTTTGGAATATAATTTATAGAAGTTTCTGGATAGTAATACAAGCTCATTAGTCACCTACCAGTTTCCCTCAGACGTGACTGCTCCTCAGCCATGTTCTTATCTGGTCAGGTGAAAACAAATATAGGAAATGTTATCCAATGACAGAGAAGGCACATATCAAAACTTATCTTACCTCTGAGATTTGGATTCAGGTCAAATTCATCTCCAATCCCAATCCAGATTTCAAAACTAAAATACATTCTGTTGTGTTCTTTGAATTCCAATTACATGTGTAATGGAATGTTGAATGTCATATTTCTATCCTCTAGTCCTTTGGTCTCTAAACTGTGGCCCGGGGGCCAGATGCGGCCCTTTACTTGCTTTATCCGGCCCTTGGGGCACTTTTACTATCACTGATGTAAGACACTATCCCTCCCACTGACACCAACAATGGTTTAATCATTTCAGGTAAGGACATTAACAACAGGACAATATTTCCCATATTGATGCCAATGATAGAGCACCATTTCTCCCACTGATAGCATGGATGGAGCATTATTCCTCCCACTGATGGCACTGATGGGGCACTATCCCCCCCCCCAGTGATGCCAACAATGGGGGCACTACCCCCTCAGTGATGCCAACAATGGGGGCACTATCCCCCCAGTGATGCCAACAATGGGAACACTGTCCCCCCCCAGTGATGCCAACAATGGGGGCACTACCCCCCCAGTGATGCCAACAATGGGAACACTGTCCCCCCCCAGTGATGGCAACAATGGGGACACTATCCCCCCCAGTGATGGCAACAATGGGGACACTATCCCCCCCAATGACGCTAGTGATGGGGGGTACTATTCCTCCCGCTAATACCAAAAATTGGGCCTTCTTTACTTCCACTGAAGCCAGGATATTTTCTACTTTCACTGGCCCCCCTGAAGTCTAAAGGACAGTAAACTGGCTCTTTGTTTAGAATGTTTGGAGACCCCCTGCTCTAGTCTATGAGGATGAAATATATGCTAAGATTTTGTCTAGAGGTTTTCAAAACTGTCTCACGTCGAGGCCCTTCTCTGTTCATCTCCCAGTGACTTTAACTCTATTACCCGTAATAAAACTTGGTTAGATTTTGTGGTGATCTTAAGTGTGGAGTCAGTAACTGTTCATGAAAATAAAGAGATATTCCCAAGCTACCTGTCGCATTCAGGCATTGGGCTTGAAGACCAATTGCAATGTGTCAGGACAGGCATACAGGCAGTCACTTCTGGCAGATAACACAGGCTCGCCTGAGGTGCGGAGTATAAGTACTAGCTGGTTTTCCCCAGAGCTCCTGATGGTGGAGATGGATTTAGCTGCAAGCTAGTACCGAGTCGCGGTCCTCAAGTTTGCGCCACCAGGGTGTGAGCAAGCCGGGGTGCAATAGCGGATAAACAGATGTAGCGTCTGGCTATGTTCAGAGCCAGGGCTATTGGAAATTTAGGGGAAGGTTCAGAGAAATAGTTGGCTAATTGTTTAAATTTGGGGCCTCTGCTCTAGCTCTGGCTGTGCTGACTGTACACGCTGTCATTGCTGGGGGAGTGAGTTCCTCCCCGGGATGATAGGTTGTAGCAGTGGAGTCAAGTGCGGTTGGATATATCCCCCCAGCAGCCAATCAGAGAGGGATCACCTCGCTGTACTGGGAAGGGTATTTATGGGTAGACACCATTCTCCTGGGGTTCTCCCTTGTGCAGCTCTCATCAAGTACCCTGGACGGCAGAGATACAGAGGTAACATGCCACCCAAAACAAACCAGCAGATCCTTCGGGGCTAGTGCTACACATACAAGGATGAAACAGCAGCGTGGTCAGTATACAAACCAAGGGATCAATCACGAGTGGCTGTAGGTTGGGATCAAGCAGTAGAGTAGTCAAAGAACCGGCCGAGGGTCAAACACGGTATATTGTATTTTTTGTATTGAGGCACTCTTCACTTTATTTTTGCGCATTGTTTGTGTTATCATATAGAGCGCAGCGCCATCTATTGATTTTGTCTTGTTAAAGGGGATTGATTTCATTCTACAGCCAAAAATCAGGACAAAGATCTTACGGTGATGTCACCCCGAGATGGTTCCTGGGATGGGTGATGATAGTTTAAGACTCCTCTGTATACGGGAGGTTCTTTGGATATAAAGGCCCGGATTCACATACATCGGCGCATATTTATGACGCCGTAGCGTATCTCTTTTACGCTACGCCGATGCAGCGCAGAGAGGCAATCATGGAATTCACAAAGCAAATGCTCCCAATGTTGCGCCGGCGTAACGTAATTTCGAAGGCGTAAGCCGGCGTATGTTGAAGTGGGCTGGAAGTGGGCGTGATCCATGCTAATGAAGCGTGACCCCATGCAAATGATGGGCCGGGCATCAGACAAGCACTTAAAATGAACTGCGCATGCGTTGAGACTTGGACGCATCCCCGTGTGCATGCGTACAACCACGTCGGAACAACTGCCTAAGATACGCCGGATCACTGTGTACGTTGTGAACGTAACCTACGCCCAGCCACACCCACGTCGGCCCATATTCACAGACGTCCAACGTACAATACGTAGGCTTGTGTTCCCTGGTCCATAACTTTGCATGGGTTCTGCCTCATCTATGGGGAATAACTTTATGCCAAACGTAAAACTTACGCAAACCGCCTAAATCATGCGCCGGGCGCAAGAACGTTCGTGAACCAGCGTATCTCCCTTATTTGCATATATGAATAGAAAATCAATGGGAGCGCCAAATGCGTCCAGTGTAAATATGCGCCCACTCTACGAAGGCGTAAGGAAAGTTAAGTTGGTGGGATGAAGCCTATTTTTAGGCGTATCTTAGTTTGTGGGTCGGCGCACAGATACGCCGGTGCACATTTGTACTTACGCGGCGTATCTGGAAATACGTTGGCGTAAGTGCTTTGTGAGTCCGAGCCTTAACCTTCAAACTAGGATCCCAGCAAAGTGGGATCTGGCTCACTACTACAATTGAGGTTTGTTTTGAGATTTCTCTATATAAGCATTTTTTATAATTGTATGCATTTATATACCATGTTTCCCTGGGTCATATATTAATTTTGGCAACAAAAGACACAGTAGGGCCTAATTTGGGGGTAGGTCTTACCATAAAGGGCAACCAAACTGATAAGAGGCATAGAGGAGCTCAGCTATGAGGAGAGATTAGAAGAACTGAATTTATTCCCTCCTGAGAAGAGGAGAATAAAGGGGGATATGATCCACATGTACAAATATATAAGGGGTCCATATAGGGAACTTAGTGTTGAGTTATTCACGTCACGGTCATCACAAAGGACAAGGGGGGGCGCTCTTTACGGAACCTGTGTGTGTCACACTGGAGCTGCTGACTTTTAATAAGGACACTTACCTGTCCAGGGAGCCCGCGATGACGGCCGCCCAAGGCAAATACCGTCCTTCAGATCGGGTCCGGGCACCGTCCATTTGAACTAAGGGAAACAGGCAGTGGAGCCTTGCGGCTTCCCAGCCCGTTTCCTACTGCACACGCGTGAGTCGCGCGGCGCTTTGTGAATGGCTGGCCATCTTCTGGGACACACACACAGGTATTTTTTACTTTTTGCTATAATAAATATCCCCCAAAAAGATATAACATTTTTTTTTCCTCAGTTTAGGCCGATACGTATTATTCTACATATTTTTAACACAAAAAAAAAATCACAAGAAGCGTATAACGATTGGTAAAATTGATAGCACTTACAAAATAAGGGATAATTTTTTTTTTACTACTAATGGCGGCAATCAGCGATTGCGGAATGGAATATCTTAAACGGCTTTAACCCCTGTCCCATTTGGGGTTCCGTTACACCCCTCCACTCCAATTCCCCCTCCCAGCACAAATTTCCCTCCCAAATCATACATCCTAGCACACCCCACCCCCCCCCCAATTTCCCCTCATAGAACAAATGCCCCCCAAACATCTCTACTAGCATAAAATCCCCCTCTAATTTTTTTTTCCCCTCCTAGCACAAATTCCATACCCCCTAGCATATTACCTTTTCTAGCACAAACCCCCCACCCCAAATCCCTAGCACAAATACTTTGAGGCCATCCCTTCTCTCAACACAAATCCCCCCAAACCACCACTCCTAGCACACCTCCTCAAATTTTCCCTCCTAGAACATCTCTTACATCCTGCAGCTCCCCAAATTCCCCCTCCCAACACAAATCCTCTCATCCCAATCTCCTTGTGGTGCCCCTACACCTCACATAATACCACAGTGCCCAGGGCAGCCACCCCTTGGTCTGACTAGGGTGACCAAATTTTCAAACTACCATTGAGGGACACCCTCCCTTCCCAAAAATCAGCTTGTGCTGTAACGAATCACAGCACAGTGATTGGACACAAGAGGCGGGATTTATGATTTCTCCAATCACACGCAGGGGGAGGGAATTGTGCTTCCCCAGGCATTCCCGGCCAGGGCAGGGCAGGTACTGTTATTCAGTAAAGCGGTGATGTGGCGGCCTTTTTTGGGGGCATCAGATTGGCCTAGGGGGGGGGGGGGGGTTGCTGTGTCAGTTTCATTCCGGGACACTGTATTGTCCTGGAATGAAGGTGCCCGGGACGGACCTGCAAAATGCGGGACTGTCCTGGGCAATCCGGGACACGTGGTCACCCTAGTCCTGACCCTGGTTGCCAGACAGCAATACAAGCTCCTTCTTCACCTACCAGTTTCCCTCAGATGTGACTGCTCCTCGGCCATGTTTTTATCTGGGCAGACAAAACAAATATAAGAAATGTTATCCAATGACAGAGAATGTACATAAGCAAACATGTCTTACCTCTAAAACTTGGATTCAGGTCGAATCAATTCAACTCCAATCCCAATCTGGATTTCTTTTTTTTTACTTTTAAAGATTTTTATTAGTAAGAAGGCATCAAACAGCAAGTACATTGCACAATGAAAAATAACCATAGAGATAGTTGTATAACAATCGAAATGGGCTAATATGAGTAGCCGGATTGAAGAGAAAATACAAGGTACAATCTATGTTAGACAATCTAAGGATAGGACTGACAAATTACTACCAACATATACAACAAAGGAACTAAATTTAAAGTAGGATCAGTGTACCAAGCGAAAAATGCAATGTAAATGTAGACCAAAGGTACAGTAAGAGTATAAAGGAGTGTGAAGGGAGAGCAAAGAAAGGTGAAGTAAAAAGCAGAAAAGAGAGAGAGAAGAGGTAAAGTCACAATAGAAAAGAACTACAAAAAGAAAAAGGAGTCAAAAGAGAAACCGTAGACATGTATTCGGATTAGTCTCATTAAGATGAAGTGGATGATGTTAATTTTGAGATTGGATACGAAACAACCACCACGGGTTCCACTTTGCATCATAAATAGGCACCGAGTCATGCAGTTTGTGAAATATTTGTTCAGAAAGCATAATCTGATCCATCCTGGAAAGAACCTGTGGGAAGGGGACAATAGGGGACTTCCAATTTAGAGCCACCACCCAAAGGACTGCCATGCAGAGAGTGTATATCAGACGCCTAAGAGGTCTAGGAGTGTCTGGGATCTTTTCAAAAAGCAGGCAGTGTCTGTAGGACAAGGCCTCTTGACTACCACCTATTATATCAACAAGGTCGAAGACCTTTTTCCAAACCGATGAGACCTGTACACAGTCCCAAAAGACATGGAAAAAGGAACCAGCAGTTGGGCATCCTCTGAAACAGTTGGGAGAGGTCTGGGGAAATATCTGGTGTATGCGCTGGGGGGTATAGTACCAGCGAGTGAAAAATTTAAGGGCCGTTTCTCTAAATGAAAGAGAAACTGTACTCTGCTGGAGATTCAGCCAATTTCTCTCCCAAGCCTCCAGGTCATACTCCAGGCCCAGCTCAGATTCCCACCTAGTCATATATTTCAGTTTGTTTCGATCTTGGTCTGAGGACAAAACCTTGTATAACAGGGAAATCAGACCCCTCCGTCTAGGGCCAGACCTACACACAGATTCAAATGACGAGCACGAAGGGGAAAGGGTCAGTGAATAATGAGTCAAGAAGAAATGTCTAATCTGCATAAACCTGAAAAATTCATCTACAGGGGCACCCCTAAGTGATTGTAGTTGGGTAAAGGAGAAAAATGTATCATTATGTTGAAAATCTTCTTAAGTAGTCAGGCCAGAAGAGACCCACCAGCCAAATGAATCAGGGTCCGAAAAGGCACTGGGCAATCTGTGGTCCCCCAGGAAAGAGGAACCAGGGGGAGCTGCAGAGGCCAGTGAATGGGACGAGCAGTGACGTCTCCAAAGTTTCAGACCCTGGGACACCAGGAGGTTGAGATCCGCCAGCTCAGGGGGATGTGGGCCTGAAAACCACAGAAGGCCGGGCAAGAAACGAGGCCGGATAGAATCAGATTCAAACCTGACCCAGGGGACCTTTGGTCTCTTGATGGACCACTGTGCCAGCTGGGAGAACCTACCGGCCAAATAGTAGAGCCACAACTGAGGGACCCCCAAACCCCCCAATTTACTGGATCTATAGAGTACCTCTCTGGAGAATCTGGCAGGCTTATCACGCCAGATAAATTTGTTGATGCAGGACTGGAATTTATTAAGAAATGCTTTAGGGATCAAAATAGGGAGAGCACGGAAAAAATACAAAAGCTTTGGGAGAATGGTCATTTTGACCGCAGTGATTCTCCCCAAAAAAGAGATATTATAAAGGGACCAGGATTTCAGAAGCTTCTTTAGGGAGGCAATTAGAGGGGGGAAATGGAGACTAAATAGATTATTAAAGTCACCAGATAGCTTTATTCCAAGGTAGGGAAGGGAGATTTTAGCCCAAGAAAAAGGGAACGTTCGTTTAATCGGAATCAGTTCCTCAGGGGAGAACCCAACCGGGAGGGCCAAGCATTTGGAAATATTGACAGTTAGGTTGGAGATATCAGCAAAAGTTGACAGGGTATCTAAAAGGCTGGGTAATGTCGTCAAAGGATCAGTCAAAAAGAGCAGTATATCGTCTGCGTACATGCAGAGTTTATACTCAGATCCAGCTTTGGTATAACCTGAAATAAGAGGGTGTCTCATAATGGCTATAGCTAACGGCTCAATTGCTAGAGCAAAAATCAAGGGGGAGAGTGGGCACCCCTGCCTGGTCCCCCTACCAAGCTTGAAGAAATCAGAATTACATCCTGGGATCTTAATCCTAGTGCAGGGACTTGAGTAAAGGGCTCCAAATGCATTTAGAAACTCCCCCTTAAACCCAAATCTCTGAAGCAGGAGAGATATATCCAAACTTAGCATAAACAGCTTCCTAGAGAAGAGGCCAGCATCCTGGACAATATTTGTAGATAAACGAATATTGTCAGTGATAAAACGATGGGGAATAAATCCCGCCTGATAGGGAGAAATTAAGGAAGAGATGATGTTGCCTAGTCTATCTGCCATGATTCTACTAAAAATCTTCACATCATTATTCATTACGGAGATGGGCCGATAATTATGGGGTAGAGTATGGTCTCTATTTGGCTTGGGGATCAATGACATGTTTGCTAAGAGCATTTCATCTGGGAAAGTATCACCCTGTAAAACTGAATTAAATAATCGAGTTAATCTAGGGGCGAGGAGAGCTGAAAACTTCTTATAATATATGGCAGAGAAACCGTCAGGACCAGGGGAGGAGGAGTTTTTAAGAGAGCCTATAACCCCCAAAACCTCGGTAATCGATATGGGTATATTGAGCTTCTTTAGTTGATCTGGGGAGAGGGTGAGTAAAGGGAGGTCTCTGAACCAAGACTTGGAGGATTCTGCCGGAGAGGACTGTTGAGGGCCTAATAAAGTGGAGTAAAATTCCTGGAAAATTTTCAGGACCTCTTGAGGGTGGGAAACTACCCCTCTAGAAGGGGAGGATAATTTATAACTATGCGGGGGCCTGAAGGACTGATTTAGTTTTCTCGCAAACATTGTTGAGGCTGCATTACTATGCAGCAAAAACTTAGCTTTAGCCCAACGCAACGCTTTCTCCGTTTTAGCTGAGAGCAATGCATCCAATTCAAGTCTCTTCTGTTCAATCAGAGTTCTTGTGGATTCTGAAAGGAGGGCTGTGGGATCCCTGTATAGGTTGTCTAGTTCGGAGGAGAGCCTCACTATCTGGAGTTTGCTCCTGGTATTACGATCAGTGGCCAGTTTAATAAATATACCCCTAAGCACTGCCTTATGCGCCACCCAGACTGATGAAATCGGAGTCTCCGGAATCTCATTGATAGAGAAATAGGATTCAATTGACCCGGAGACATCCGATTCCACCAGAGGATCCGAAAGCAGGGCTTCATTTAAACGCCATGTGAATGGAGAAGGAGGTAGCCGAATAATCTCAGTAGAAAAAGAGGTTATCTGGTGGTCTGACCACACACAACTGTAAATGCTAGCCGAGCTAGAATTGGCAAGAATGATGGGTGTAGTAAAGATATAGTCCAATCTGGCATAGCTACGGTGAGGGTGAGAAAAGAACGTATATTCCCGAGCCCCAACATTCAGGGCACGCCAGGAATCAATTAATTGTAAATTTGTTAGTCTGTGAGAAAGGGATTTAGGGAAGGCCCTAGACAATGGGGAGTTATGGCTTCTGTCAAGGGAAGGAGTGGAGACCAAGTTAAAGTCTCCACCAATAATCAAATGGGGGGACAGGTATCTTTCCAGGACAGAAAAAAAAGGAGGAGAAAAAGGTAGCTGCAGCTTTATTAGGGGCATAAAGACTTGCAATCGTACATTCTCTATTATGAAGCATACCCTTGACAATAACAAACCTACTTTCTTTATCTTTATAAATATGTTGGGCGACAAAGTTGAGAGAGGAGTGTAAAAATATCGCCGCCCCCCTACTCTTAGAAGAATGGAGAGAATAGTAGGCCTGAGAGAAATGTCTATTAAAATATTTCGGGTGGGAAGCCTGCGAGAAGTGGGTCTCCTGCAAGAGAATTATCTTGGCCCCAATCTGTTTATATTGGGCAAATGCTTTTTTGCGCTTTAAAGGAGAGTTAAATCCCTTAACGTTATGTGAGATACACTTAATCGCCATCACAACTAATGGTTAAATGCGCATCTGGGGGGGCGTCTGGAAACCAAATCATAAGGGGACAGCTAAGTGCCCTCTCCAGGCAGGCTCCCCAACTCCAGCAGTAACAACCCCAGAAACAAACCCTCAGGAGCACAGAGCAGCAAGTAGCTTCAAGAATTGCAGGGGAAAAAACAGAGGCCCGAGCAATCTTAAAGATGTCACTGCAAATCAGGTCCAAAGGCAAAGTCGGAGGACCAGAGGAACGACCAAAGGGCAAAGGAAATATCACAATGAGACCACAGAGTAACCTTACCAAATTAGCATAAAAACGACAACACAAAAAAAGGAAAAGTTGAAAATAAGAAAAAAAAGTCATTAGGAAATGGATCAGGAAAATAGTGAGTCCTGATAAACAAAAAACCAGAGACTTCCACGTCTCATCACCAGCTAGTCTGAGACCACAAGCTATTAAAAAAAGAAAATGCAAATGTCTAGCAATTCACTTAGCAGTCTCAGGGTTCGCCGGGGAGGGGAAAACATGCAGCGGCACCACGGGATGGACATTATCAATGTTAAATAAGCCAGTGTCAACATGACATGGGCCAAGAAGAAAACCAGGAATAAACAGTCATCGCAGCACCTCATCCAAAACTTGTGATACAGACAAGAGCAGCAAATCCAGGAATCAAACAGAGATATGTAGAGGTCCCGTAGTGGTAGTTGAGCAGGAAGGAAGGGTTAAAGTCTGTCAGTTCTGTGGAGATCCCTCTCCATAGCGAATTCTCCTCCTGTCCCGTCGTGATGGTGGAGTCTGCCAGATTTGGGACGGACGGGGTGTCAAGGGGGGGCGACGAATCTCTGCTGCATCCAGAAGACCCAGCTTGACCAGGATTTCCTTCCCCTCGAACACAGAAGTGGCAACGTAGGTTGTTCCATTGTGGGGGATCGATAACTTGAATGGAAACCCCCATCTATAGCGGATGCGAGCAGATTGTAACACCGCTGTGACTTCCTTCATCCCCCTCCTTCTTTCCAGGGTGGCGGGAGATAGATCGGGAAAAATTTGCACAGTAAAATCATCCAAAGTGATTCTCTGGGTATTCCTGGCGGCTCTCAAGATTTCTTCTTTAATGAGAAAGTCTTTAAGGCACAGAACAATGTCTCTAGGAGGTTTATCATCAGGGGGCTTAGGTCTAAGTGCCCTATGGATTCTATTGCACGTAAAAGCTGCGGCCTCTCTTTCTGGAAGCAAGGACTTAAAGAGTCTGATCACCGCGGGGATCAGGTCCGTGATCGACTCCGGAAACCCCCGCAGTCGCAGATTCTGACGGCGATTGCGATTGTCGAGATCCTCGACTTGTGCTTGTAGATGGGCAAAAGCCGTAGACAGACTGTCATGCTCCCTGCTGAGATCACTATAGGCCAGGGCAAGCTCGTCGTGCTTTGTCTCGAGCAAATCCGTGCGGGAGCCCAGAGAGGAGATCTCCTGAGACAAAGTGTGTGAGGTTTTGTTCAGTTCCGATTGGAATTTTGAGGCAAGCCTGTTGTACATGGCCTCCAAACTAGCATCTAGGTCCGCCTTAGAAAGAGTCCCAGGGTACTCACAGTTCTCAGGATGTGAGGAGGGTGTCAGCTCCGGAGGCAAGGCCGAAACCGAGGCGCCATCTTGGGCCATGCCATACCGCTCCCTAGTACGGAGGAGATAGTGGGTTAGAGAGGTTTGGGCTGCTCCCTTATTCTTCTTCTTCGCCGCAGACATGCACCGCAGACACCGGAGCCGGGGGGTGATAATCTGGGATGTAGATTGAAAAGTTATAGCCCCCAGGAGGATAAATCAGTCCCGCTACGCCAGGAGCTAGACTAACAAGCGACCATCTTCGTCAGCGCCGCGCATGCGCCCCCCCAATCTGGATTTCAAAGCTAAATATATATTTCTAATTTTCAAATTTCTTCAATTTAACCATTCCTAGTTCCCAATTACATTTGTGGTCAGAGAACTTGCACCGATCCATATTCGCAATCTAGTTCAAATAATGATGGAATGATGAAATGATAAATAATGGAATTCAAGTTTTTCCAGTGAAAGGTTCTACAGCTACTCAGCTACAGTGAACAAAGACTGTGGTAACAGTTTGGTGCAGGCCCTTTATGGTTCCAGCAGTACTGCATCTCTGTGTACAAAGTCAGCTCCATAAAGACACGAGTTGACCAGTTTGGTGTGGAGGAACTTGAGCATCATTTACAGTTCCCTGACCTCAACCCTACTGAACTAGGGTGACCACATTTCCAAACTGCCATTCAGGGACACCCTGCCCCCTCACCTTCCCCACAAAAAAGATAAGGAGGGCAGGGGGAAATGTCAAAAGGGGCTGCAAATCAAAAATTCTAATGGTAAACCTTTCTCAAATGTATTTTGTAACGGGAGGGCCGTGGGACCCAATGGCTCCTGAAGGGTGTGG
This sequence comes from Rana kukunoris, assembly GCA_029574335.1. NCBI lineage: Eukaryota > Metazoa > Chordata > Amphibia > Anura > Ranidae > Rana > Rana kukunoris. The sequence goes on from CM056051.1 coordinate 535,490,361, forward strand.
GGTACTCCTGTGTCAGCCTCACCAATGACTCTGGTGTCTAGGGTCATCCTATGTGCACTAGGGGCATAGGATGACTGAGAAATGATATCTTGGATTACATGAGATGGGACAGTAATGATAATTCACAATGTATTGCAGGATATCTTGAAATATTACAGGTTGTTAATTCTAAACCCAACCGGTCAATAGAGTGATTCATTAAACGTGAGAACACAGACTGTTAAGGTGTTTAATGTCATCTGCTATTGTCATGTAAATGAATCTTAGTCTGGCCCTCAAGAGCCAGTCATTGTGTGATGCTAATTGGCACTATATTGTGTGAATTTCTATTGATGATAAATGTGTATTGTATAGCAGGTGAGAAGAGCTTATCTCAGAGTCACCTTGTCTGGGTAAATGATTAGTGTACCCCCCCCCCTTTTTGGAATGGGAGAGTTAATTTACTTCCATTCACAAATTTCCTAAATTTGGGCCACTGCCATTTGGAACTGCCTTGTAGGTCGGTCTGCATGTCAGGGGGGTGTTATTATCCCTGAGTGACAGTCGGTGCTAGAGGGGGTTCTGACGGACCCACCTTCTCCCAGCAGCCAATCAGAGGAGCGTATCTAGGGCAGTCGCCTGCGTGAGTTGTGCTATGCGGGGCCCGAGTTCCAGGTGCGGCATTCCACCTTCAGGATGCGCGCATCCATGGGCCCCGCCATCGAGGCCCGCCTGGCCGAGGTTGCGTACCCAGCAGAACCCTATTCTGATGCAGAGAGTGGCCCCAGCGGCTTGCTGGGTCCCAGATCCTAAGCGGGAGCTGAACGGTGAGGGATTGGCTCGGGAAAACCCAGAGGCAGAGGTTGTCCGCGAGGCCTGGACGAACTACCGGGGATCCGGTCACCACGCCACATGACAGGCACACTTTAGCTGTCAATCGTTGACCTTGAAATTGGAATTACTGTGAGGATTCATTGGTGCTAACAGTTGACAAATCTAAGAGAAGTTCACCAGGCCTGTGGCAGAGGCCCTGTTTCCTCCCAGTGACTTTGTTTAAAAGTGATCCTTTGGCTGCCAGGCTCAAGTGAATCTCCTTTCCGAGGCACTTTACACACTCTGGCGAGAGTGGCGACATTTAAATTTGACTATGCTGAGAGCAGGTTCGCTCTCTCTTTGATATCCAAGACCTGATACTACAGTTCTCTCCTTGCTCATCAACCTTTTCTCTATCGTGTGTCATGTTGATGTTGGCCGTGTTGGGCCTTGGAATAAAGCATTGAAAACTCTTGACACTTGCTCTTTAACCACCTTCACTAATATTATCCTAGATAAGAATCACTGGTAACCTAACATGCCGGTCCCAAACTAATCAGCGGCTCCTTCGGGGGTGAGCGCTACATTAGTAATTAGCTCATGTAGATTATCTCGGAGACAGAATGTCTGTCTCCTAAAGATGTGTATTGAGCTCCTTGTGTCATGTTGTGGGTGGAGTTAAGTCATTGTTCCTTGGGGTTTCTAACTGTATAAAAGCCTGAGTTTACCATTAAAGAGTCTCTTTGTTTTGAACCAGAGAACAGAGCTGTGTGTGTCTCGTTTCTGGGTAATCTGTATGGGTCGTCTGCCGGATTGTGGAGTGTCGATAAGCTGTCTTGGGTTCGGAATGGAATATCGTAAACGGCGTTAACCCCTGACCGTTACATCTTTATTAGTAAAGTTTAAGATCTGTAGACGTAATACTCACAGAAGGTGAACAAGATACCGATGACGACAGCTTGAACAAGGAACAGGATAATGAGAAGGACCATCAGGATCAGTATGAGCCGAATTTGTGTATTCTTGCCAGCTGAAAAAATTATAGACAGACAATTGTGAAGAAGCCTGTAGCCATCAACTGTGTATAGGAATTCCCCATCCATACACAAAGCCATTCCAGCACAATACCAAACAATGTGGTTGGCTATCCCCAGCATGCCATGTTGTATCTGAGTTAATGTGACTTTCATGTCAAGTGCTGCTGAGTTGTACTTAATCCTCCAAAACCGTCATCAAATAAATATCACATTTAGGTATTGGTACTGTGAGGGATTAACTCGGTAGCGGGTGTGTGTGACCCCCTGGATGGGTTCACTACACTCTGAACTGTACAAAAGGGCACTTGGGGATGACTGAAAACAAATGATATGGTTTATTTTTCCATCTTGCGGGATACATGCGCAAGCAACAAAACAGCATAAACAAAACAAAACATAAAATAAACACTTGCCACTTGGGGTGTCTACCTTCCCAACACAGGAACCTACCTATGGAGTCTGGCACAGCCTACTGCTGGGTAGACACTGCTGGTCCTACAGCAAAAAACAACAAAAAAAAAGTCTCTTTGATATCTCTCACACAGAAATATCCATCAGCACCTCACCTCTTCAGAAGTGCTTGTGTCTGCTCCTTCACTCCCAAAGTCTCAGGATGCAGCAATCAGTCGTTATCCTTAGGCTTTATTTATAGGGGCTTTAATTGCTTCATTTTGAAAAGCTGAAGGCTTCTAACTCCCCAAACCTCTCTGGCCATTTCTACAGCCGACGCCCAATAGTAATTGGTGTATTGTCTACACAAGGCAGAAAAGTATCTTCCGTCTGGGACAACACACACAGATTTACCTGTCTTCCTGTCACAGTACATACACCAATATTTGAACCAATAAGAAGGTCTCTTTCATTGGCTTATGTGCTCCAGACAAATACACCACTTCTTAATAGTTGCAAGATTTAGGGAGCCAAGACTACAAAATATTGGTGTTAGTAAAAAGTAAATGTCCTATAAATGGAGGTGTGTGTCCTCCGATGGAGTAGGACCTTAAAGCGGATCTCCACCCTAAAGTGAAGATCCGCTGATCGGAACCCTCCCCCCCTCCGTTGTCACAATTGACACCTTTCAGGGGGGAGGGGGTGCAGATACCTGTCTAAAGACAGATATCTGCACCCACTTCCGGCCCGCAGTCTAGGGCAAAAGTCAGGTTTTTTTGCGACATCCCGTCGCCCCCCCCCCCCCCCGTTGTGTACTGGGAACTCTCGGCTCCCAGCACACAGCGGGAGCCAATCGGCGGGCGCAGCGCGACTCGCGCATGCACCGTAGGGAACCGGGCAGTAAAGCCGGAGCGCTTCACTTCCTGGTTCCCTCACCGTGGATGGAGGGGGGGAACAGCAGAGAGACGAGTGAACGCTCGTCCTCTGCTGCGGACGGCGCTGGACTCCAGGACAGGTAGGTGTCCTAATATTAAAAGTCAGCAGCTGCAGTATTTGTAGCTGCTGGCTTTTAATATACTATTTTAATGGGACATCCGCTTTAACTACTTGCCAACCTGCTGCCGTCGTTTTACGGTGGCAGGTTGGCTCCCCTGCGCGAGAGCCCGTAGCTCTACGTCGGCTCTCTCGCAGGCCACTAGGGGCACGTGTGCGAACCCCCCGTGTGCCATGCGCGTGCCCGGCCGGGGGGGGGGGGGTTGCTGTCGGGCACCCGCGATTGCTCGTTACAGAGCGGGGAACGGGAGGTATGTGTGTAAACACAAAGCTCTCGTTCCTGTCAGCGGGGGAAACGCTGATCTTCTGTTCATACAATGTATGAACGGAAGATCAGTGATTTCCCTCAGTCAGTCCCACCCCCTCCATACAGTTAGAACACACCCAGGGAACACACTTAACCCCTTCCCCGCCCCCTAGTGTTAACCCCTTCTCTGCCAGTGGCATTTTTATAGTAATCAATGCTTTTTTCTAGCACTGATCGCTATAAAAATGACAATGGTCCCAAATATGTATCAAAAGTGTCTGAAGTGTCCGCAATAATGTCGCAGTACTGAAAAAAAACGATGATCGCCGCCATAACTAGTAAAAAAAAATAAAACTATTTATAAAAATGCCATAAAAATACCCCTTATTTTGTAAACGCTATAACTTTTGCGCAAACCAATCAATAAACACTTATTGCGTATTTTTTTTTTTACAAAAAAATATGTAGAATAATACGTATCGGACAAAACTGAGGAAACATTTTTTTTATATATTTTTGGGGGATATTTATTATAGCAAAAAGTAAAAAATATGATTTTTTTTTTCAAAATTGTCGCTCTATTTTTGTTTATAGCGCAAAAAATAAAAACTGCAGAGATGATCAAATACCACCAAAAGAAAGCTCTATTTGTGGGGAAAAAAAGAGGACGCCAATTTTGTTTGGGAGCCATGTCGCACGACTGCGCAATTGTCAGTTAAAGCAACGCAGTGCCCAATCGCAAAAAGTGCTCTGGTCTTTGGGCAGCAATATGGTCCGGGGGTTAAGTGGTTAAAACAAATCCTAAATAGCTCCCTTTACCTTAGTGCAGTCCTCCTTCACTTGCCTCATCATTTGGTTTTGCTTTTAAATGTCCTTATTTCTTCTGAGAAATCCTCACTTCCTGTTCTTCTGTCTGTAACTCCACACAGTAATGAGAGGCTTTCTCCCTGGTGTGGAGTGTCTTGCTCGCCCCCTCCCATGTACTCCAGGAGAGTCAGGACGCCCACTAACACACAGCTCCTTTCTCTATCTGCCACGTAGAGAGCGTCCTTACTCTCCTGTAGTCCAAGGCACCTTGCTCGCCCCCCTCCCTTGGACTACAGGAGAGTAAGGACGCTCTCTACGTGGCAGATAGAGAAAGGAGCTGTGTGTTAGTGGGCGTCCTGACTCTCCTGGAGTACATGGGAGGGGGCGAGCAAGACACTCCACACCAGGGAAAAAGCCATCTTTTACCTTTACAACCCCTTTAAATAGTACATAAGGTTGTACCTTGTTATAGCAACAGCTCACCTTTGGCTTCGGCATTCTTCTTCCTCACTAGATCAAGATCACACAAATTGCCGTATGCACCTTCTTCATCACAGTTCACTGAGGACAAACATTGATGTGAAAGACAAAAGAAAGGGATCAGGAGCCAAAATGAAAAAAACAAGGGCCAGGAAATATCTTCACACAAAAAAGCCCATAGCTGCTAGAGAAAAAACCTTGGGGGGGGGGGGGGGTAGCAAGAATAAACACATAGGGCCAGATTCAGGTAGATGGGAGCATCTTTGCTCTGGAGTAACGCTTCTCATTTACGTTACGCTGCCGAAATTTTAGGAGCAAGTGCTGTTATTCATGAAGCACTTGCTCCTAAAGTTGCGGCAGCGCATCGCAAATGAGCCGGTGGAATTCAAATTGGGCGGGTACGGGGCGTGTATTATTTAAACTAAGCGCGATCCCGCGGCGAACGTACTGCGCATGCGTCGAGTGTCAATACATCCCAGTGCGCATGCTCCAAATTCTGTCAGTGAACGTCAATGACGTCACATCCCCATTCATGAACGTTTTACGCAAGCGACGCAAATTTTTCTTTTCCGACGCGATGACGACGGCTATACTTAACATAGGATACTCCACTAGGGGGCTGCTTTATCTTTACGTCGCGTATCGCTTACGAAAAACATCGGAAAGTCACTGCGTCGCGCCCGAAAACGATAGTGAATTTCCGATTCCCGCTGATTAACATATTTTTTCAGCGTTAATCAGCGGGAACGCCCCCGGCGCCATTTTTAAATTAAATTTGTGATGCGATGGCGAAATTCAATTGCGCCGATCGCATCGGAACACCAACCCGGCGTTTCTTGTTTTCTGGTTACAGAAAACAGAAACGCCGGCTTAAAGTGACAGTTAGGCTGGAGTATCACTGATACTCCAGCCTAACTCTACCTGAATCTGGCCCATAAAGTCGTTTTTGTGTAAGTGCTTATTTCAGAAGATATGAAGTGCACAGTTGGGGGTAAAAGAACCAGTTCATTGGAATCCCAAAACAGTAAACACAAATTCATTGATCAAGCATTGGAGTCGCATCAAAAATTAGACCACACTGGCCTCTGTTGGAAATTCTATATTGTATAAAAACACTCCTGATTGGTTGGTTCTGCAGTAGTAAATCATATACCATAGACAGTTGTTGCCCCAGGTCCCTTTCACAAGATAGTAATGTGGAGGCAACTTTCCCACCGATAAAAGTGGAATCCCGAAGACTTCAGCTATTGGAATCATAGCCGGTGGGACCGATGGGAAGTATGCCTGGAATACCTAAGTCAGTCAGATCCATGGATATCCAATACTACTTTGATCAGAGGAGGATCAGAGGAGGAAAAGGAAGGATGGATAGCCGCACTCATGGCAGCCATGAATAAGCACTGTTCCAGTGTGAAACGCGTCGGCTATTCCTTGTTCTCCTCTGCTGTGACCCTATTTTGTACATGCTGATTATTGAATAAAAGACCACCTATCAGGTTTTGGAGTGCGGCTATCCATCCTTCCTTTTCCTCATTTGCCTAGTGCACCGCCAGCACCCTCGGTATCCTGTATCACCTGTGACCACACAGTGATCCCACCTGGAGCGGTGACTCCTTTCTCTACTTTGATCAGAGGACTGGGATTTTCCAATGCCTAACCTGCCAATTTATCTCATGGCAGTTCTAATTTTTCCAACAAGGCTTGGCAAGACCTTTACCATCAAAGAGTTCATAACATGCTCATCTTAATATGTGGTGTACATTCAGTGCTGTCTGTGCAATCTTTTGTACATAGGTCGCACTAAACATTTGTAGCACCTGGTTACTTTAGGTACCGGTGCTATTTAAATTTAGAGGGAGATCAAAGAATTGGTTAAACTCTGATCCAAATCGTTATGTGCTAAACAGGGTCTCTGACTCAGCTTGGCTGTGCTGTGGGCTCATTCTGTTGCGCAGGGGTGTTCTTCCCACTCCTGTGCAGTAGGTGGCAGCAGTGGAGTCAAGGTTTGGGTGCTCTTCCCCAGCAGCCAATCAGAAGGGTTTGGCCTCGCTGTGCATGCTGGAGGTGGTTATTTATGGGGCAGACGCCATTGGTTCTGGGTTCTTCTTCGTCCTGTGTGGCTCCCACCTTTAGGGTGGCCACATCACGGCGCCCCGGGGTTATGGCCTACCTGGCCGGGGCGTGCGTGCCACGCGGTGTTCCTGGTTCCGGGGCCTGGAACATTTAAGCAGTGACAGGGACCCAGTGACTCATAGGGAGTAAGACCCAGAGTAGTAGAGAAGGTTGTACCTTGTAGACATGTGCATTCGTTTTCGTTAAAATGCATTTTCGTCCGAAAATCGGGTATTTTCGTTATCGTTTGAACGAACGAAAACGAAAGCGCAAGAAACGAAAACCGAAAGATCCGACATAAAAAATGCTTTATTTTCGTTTTCGTTCAGATCCGACGATTTTCGATGCTTTGTCGAATTTCCGTCGTTCAATTTCACAAAGTCATCGAAAATCGTCGTTCCGAATACAGGGAATAGGTGTATTCACTGTATTCAGAACGACGATTTTCGATGCTTTGTCGAATTTCCGTCGTTCAATTTCACAAAGTCATCGAAAATCGTCGTTCCGAATACAGGGAATAGGTGTATTCCCTGTATTCAGAACGACGATTTCCGATGCTTTGTCGAATTTTCGTCGTTTAATTCGACAAAGTCATCGAAAATCGTCGTTTTCGGACGAAAACGAAATAAATCAAAACGATTTTCGGGAGTAACTAAATGAATTTATTTTCTGGACGAAAACGAAAAAACGAAACGAAATATTCCAGTCTGCACATGTCTAGTACCTTGTGTGATGGAAGTGAAATAAAATGAATATTTTATTCTATGCTACTTTGTGTTAAGCTATTTCTTTTATTAGAACCACTGAAAGGTTGTTTCTTTTATATCGTTTTGTTTCATTCTATTTCTTGTATTTCTTGATCTATATAAGATATATACATATGCATGTGTGAAAACATATACTATAAGTGTTTGTTGTCCTTAAATGAAGAAACAGATTATAATGTTTTAAAGTTACAAATGCATCGGCTTGAAAGGAGACAAAGAGCTAATAAGCTGTCATCCCTCCCCGCTCTTCACTCCAAAACCCCCCTCCTTTCTCCTCTTTCACCTATGTCCATATATGACTGAGGCCGCGTACACACGACCGGTTTCCTCAACAGAATCCATTAAGAAACTTGGTGGGAGAACTTTTTTGCAGAGGAAAACGGTCGTGTGTATGCATTTCATCGAGTAATCTATCGGGGAACTCGACGAGGAAAAAAGAGAGCAAGTTCTCTTTTTCCTCGACGGGAGTCGTCGTGTTCCTCGTCAGGCTGCTTTTCCAATGAGAAACACGTTGGTGTGTATGCTTAGAAAGCCGCGCATCTTCGGTAAAAGTAGTATTTGTAATGGAGATAGCACATTTGTCACGCTGTAACAGACTGAAAAGTGCAAATGTCTCTTACCAAACTTTTTCCTAACACGCAGTAACATGAGATTAGCAAAAGCAGCCCCAAGGGTTGTGCCAGTGGAATCGAACTTCCCCTGCCGTTGTATGTGTTGAAGTCACCGAGTTTGACAACGAGGAGAGTTGGTCTTGACTGTGTAACATCCCTGCTATGTAAATACAGTAGTGCAATTGGATTTAAACTACAGAGGTCTCTCAGGTACAACCACCAGTTCTCTCTCAGAATAAACAGAAAGTTTGGGGTTAATTCATCACAACCTCTAATGGACAACCAATTGAAAGACTGTAGATGCTTATTCCCTCAAAAGCAACTAACTGAGGGGGAACAGGTAAGTATCTCTGATACAGACAAGGTAGGTTGGAAGTGACTGTTATCTTAAACATGCAAGGTATTACTGCCAATGTACAAACACAGACTATAGGTAAAGCAGGTAGTATATGGTACTTGCGGTTCTGCTGAGTGTAGTAGTAGCAGGTGACGAAGGAGATGTCTGGAAGTCCCAAGCAGATGCAAGCTATTCGTGTATAGAACGGATCAGCAGCTATCAAGGTGACAGCAGGTGTCCAACAAACAGGAACCAAAGACAAGTCCGGGGCACAAGCCATGGGTCAAGGGCTGGAGATGGTAGAGGAAGTCCGAAGGTACAGGCCGGGGTCAAAGGACAGGAGATAGCAGCAATCCGAGGTACAAAGCAAAAGGTCAAAAGCCGGGGTCAGTCTACAAGCTGAAGCTCTATACAGGTACAGACAGGGAGATCAATAACAATGAACTGACCCTGCTCTCAAAGTGAGGCAGGGCTTTATACGCTGGCTAATTGGGTAAGCTGCGTCAGCTGGAGCAAGATAATCAGGTGTAGAATGTAATGAGATCCAGCTAATGGTGAACAGCACATTCAGCACCACCATAGCTGGAAAGCAAACAGAAATCCCCAATTGAGAAGTGGCTCAGAGGTAAGGTGTTGGAATAGCAAGGGTGAGGTCCTGGGTTCAAGCCCATCCAAAGCCACCTGGAGCACGGCCACGCCTCGCCATCTGTTTGGCATGATAGGGATCGTGACAGACTGTGTGTACGCAAAGACAGCTTGACAAGCCTAACAAGGACCTCGTCGAGGAAAACAATGTGTCTTTTCTGCCGAGTTCCTCGGTCGTGTGTACGAGGCCTGAGAATAGAACCCCTGTCAGCTTCAGAATGAGACCCTGTCTACCACGAGGGACCCTGTGAAGAACGTGTGCAGCATGCCAAGAATAAACTCACAGGAAGACCACCTTATATGAACTGAACCAATCAAATGTGCTCATGTGTATGATGTCATTTTGTTTATAAAAAGATCAAAAAATGGGTTCGGTCTCTCTCTTGATGCTGAACACCGAAAGAAGCAGTCTGATCCGCAGCTCTCTGCATGCTTTCATAATTTAGGTCAACGGTAGAATGGGTTTTGCCCTGAAGTTGGGTCAGGGGTTAATTAATCTTCAACACTTGTTGTTCTAAAAGAGCTTACCTTTGGTCTTTTCACCTTTCTTCTGCCTCTGTATATTAAGATCAGGCAAATTGATGTACGTATCTTCCTCGTCCTCCTTCCCTGAGGACAATTAAAGATGTGAAAGAGCAACTCATGACAATATGTGCAATCAGAATGGTTTACACTATAATGTCTTAAAGCAATGTGTTTCAATGCATATTATAAAAAAAAATAAGATAAAAGAGGTCTACCAGTATTTTTGGAAAACTCCTTAAAAAATATGGAAGATATGGAAACCTAATGCGGCGTACAGACGATCGTATATTACGTCAAGAAAACCGTTTTTTTGACGGAATGTTGGCTCAAACTTGTGTAGCACTACCCCCGAAGGAGCTGCTGGATATTTTCGGGTGGTATAGAACCTCTATTTCCTCGTTTATCCAGGGTAATGGATGAGAGTAGAGAAAGTTCAATGTCCACACTTTACACTTCCTTTTTTTAAAGATTTATTTGCTGAACGTGGTAGAAGAATATAATAAGTGAATGTCTTATGGAACATGGTACAGTCTCTGACACAGACCTGCCCACAGATGGTTCGGAATCCCCGTAGCACAGGATTCAGAACCCGGATCTCTCCAGAGTAACTTCTTGTAGAACTTGAAACTGACAGGCGATCACCATCAAGCATTTCAGTAATGGTGCGTCCTTCGATGAAGTTCAAGGCCTCTCTTGAGACACCAGGCTCGTGCTCGGTCCTCTCCAAGATAGGTCATTCATTAAGCGGGTTCCTTGCTCAGGACGGACAGCACAGGATTACCCTTAAGGCGGCGTACACACGAGGGGATATGTCCGCTGAAAACGGTCCGATGGACCGTTTCAGCAGACATCTCCGCTCGTGTGTATGGGCTAGCGGACAGATTTCTCCACCCGACAGATTTCAAAGCAAGCTTTGAAATCTATCCGGTGGGAATCTGTCCGCCCGACATGTCTGCTGGTTAGTACACTTACCAGCAGACATGTCGGCCCCCACCGCCGCCGCGCCGCTGCCGAATGGATTCGGCGTATGCGCGGAAGTGTTTTACTTCCTGGTGCGGTGACGTGGCGGTGACGCGGCGGCGTCCACGTCACCGCGCCGTCCGGCGGCGGGGAATTTGATCCGATGGTGTGTACACGCCATCGGATCAAACTCCCGATCGGACATATCCGATGGAAATGGTCCGCGGACCGTTTTCATCGGATATGTCCGATCGTGTGTACGCCGCCTAAGAGTGTAGACCCAACCTGCCTACTGGGCCTACTCAGAGGATCACAACCTCGGACCCAGGGCCGGCCTTAGGTGTTCAGGCGTCATGTGCGAGCTAATCCTGTTGTGCCCCCCCCCATCTATACCCTTAGCCCCCAAGATATTGTGCTGCCTGATACCAAAAATGAAATCCCCCCCCCCCCAAAAAAAAATCACGCCCACCAAAATGCCCCTACATCCAGACAGAGACTGTGGATATGATAGTGTCCTCCTCACCCCCTTACAGTGGCCCTCTCCTCTGTCCACCATCAGGGCAGCTTTGACCTGTGGAGAGGTGAAAGGGGCACAGGAGGAGGACACAGCATACTGATGATGTGGAGGAGAAGTTATATGATGGTGGACTGTGGAGCACATCAGTCTCTGTCCCTCCCCTGCATGCCATGGCCGCTTCACCCTCCAGGCTCCCAGTCCCAGCGCAGTCCTTCTCTCACTTCATATCCCCCCAGTTTTACTCCCCTCCTCCTCCTCCTCCTCCTCACCCATGCTCCTATGGCGTGTGCACTACATAATACGCTGTCCCAATCGTCTATTGAAAAATGGTGCCGGGCAGCGCCATTACGTTACTGCGCATGCGCCACCTGGCCGAGCACATGCGAGCTTTCCCGAGCCTGGACGGCTTCGGAACGGCGCATGCGCAGTTGCATCTTTTTATGGACTTTCATGGAAACCCCCCGATTCATGCACAGTTGGCAACACTGGCGGCAGTTTGCCGGCTCAGTGGATCAGAGAATACCAGAGAATGATCGTTTAACATGGAAGTCTATGGAAGGGGTGCCTGATATTGAAAAATTGGTGCTCCTCGGCTGTAAGTCTCCCAGACAGCAAACTTTTCACACTTATAGAGCAAGAGTGGGGACAAGTTCCTGTCGGTACCGGGTCCCCAAAGTCCGGGAGATTAGGCACAAAAAGGTGACTCGAGTATAAGCCGAGGGGGACATTTTCAGCACAAAAAAAATTTGCTGAAAAAAATCGGCTTATACTCAAGTATATACGGTACTTGAAATAAATACCTTAATGTATGTGTTCATAACCTAAACTTTTCTATAAACTGGAAAAATTTAGTTGGCTTTACTTAAAAAAAATATAGTTCCAGACAAATTAAAGTGGCTGTAAACCCACTGTCATGTATTTTTTCTATCATTGACATAAGTTCAATCTATAAGGCTATACATGCCTCCTGTATGAGTATGTAATAACTCACCCCCTCAGCTGCCAGGACCCCAGGAAAATCGCCAAATCTGTGGGCGTTTTTTTTTCTTTGGTACTCAGTGGGTGGAGTCGTTACATCAGAGGGCTCCTCCGCCCACCACTACACTGCCCCACACAGCCGGCACTTCGAAACGGTATAGCTCCGGCCCGGTACACCGGAGAAAGCTCACATATTTTTAGGACCGATATTCGATAACTGGTACCCCGGTAAAAGCTTCCACACTGACCTCCGTGACCAAGGGTCCTAAAAATACGCCGACACTGAGAGACTATAGGAACAGTGGTCAGGGTCTCAGTTGGAAAATTTGGGGTCCAGGGGACCTATGACCGACCGGTACCGGGTGCCAAAATTTACAGGCGAAATTACTGTTTAACATGGGAGCGGTGTCCGGTTTTGAACAATCGGTGCTCCCCTGCCGTAGGTCCCCCAGACACGAAATGTTGCACATTTGTAGAGGAGAGCTGGGGCTACATATAGTAGCCAGGGACCGGGGGAACCTATGGCTGGCCAGTAACGGCTCCCCAAAGTGGACTGGTAACACCCAAAAATTGACTGGGAAAAATGGCTCTTTGACACTGGCCTCAAAGGGATTAGACATGTGCAGACTGGAATATTTTGTTTCGTTTTTTCGTTTTCGTTTGGAAAATAAATGTATTTAGTTACTCCCGAAAATCGTTTTGATTTATTTAGTTTTTCGTTGGGGAATAGCTTTCGTCCGAAAATCCATTAATACTTGGTTATTGTCGAATGGTCAAAAGAATATTCGACGGAACGTCGAATCTTTACGTCTCATAAATCGAAATCTTTTCTCTGTAATGTCGAATCTATTATTTCTATAATGTCGAATCTTTTCTCTGTAATGTCGAATCTTTTCTCTATGATGTCGAATCTTTTCTCTATGATGTCGAATCTTTTCTCTATGATGTCGAATCTTTTCTCTATGATGTCGAATCTTTTCTCTATGATGTCAAATCTTTTCCCTATAGTGTCGAATCTTTTCTCTATAATGTCGAAACTTTTCCCTATAATGTCGAATCTCTCTATATCGGATTTTTACCGCAACGAAAACAAAAATAAAGCATTTTTTATGTCGGATCTTTCGGTTTTCGTTTCTTGAGCTTTCGTTATTGTTTGTTAAAACGATAATGAAAAAAACTGATTTTCGGACGAAAATGCATTCTAACGCAAACGAATGGACATGTCTAAAAGGGATAGATTGGTCAACTTGGGAACAAATATCTTAGGGCCCCATTAACGCTAGGAGCACCATATTTTGTCCCATAGCAGAGGGTCTATAGGCCACCTGCATGCATGGGGTCCTGGGGACCTATGTTACTGCTCGGTACCGTGAGGCCGCGTACACACGACCGAGAAACTCAACGAGCGAAACTGACGTTTTCCTCGTCGAGTTTCTCGTTCGGCTGTCGAAGAACTCATCGAGCCAACTTTTCCCATTCCCGTTGAGGAAAAAGAAGACATGCTCTCTTTTTGGCTCGACGAGTTTCTCGACAGTTTTCTCGTCGAAAAATGTACACACGACCGTTTTTCTCGGCACAATACGTCTCCCATCAAGTTTCTTGATGGATTCCACCGAGAAAACCGGTCGTGTGTACGCGGCCTGAGTGTTTTAGCTCTGGTTGAGTGAATTTGGGGCCCGGAACCCCAAATTTGGTGGGCAAGCTCAGGGGACCTAGCACTACAACATATCCACAGTTCGAAAAATGTCATTCTCTGCTGCAGAAAATAGCTTGACTTTTAAAGTTAGGTTGACACAAAGCCGGCTGAGTGGTTTCCAGAAATTACATTTGCATGGAGGTAGAAGGTGTATTCAAACCCTTAACTACCAAGTTTAAAAAGTTTGGGTGACTTATGGTTCTGGAGATATTAACGAAACCACCACCACCACCACCACCACCACAGACAAATATACGTGTAGTTGGCAGCACTTAAAAAGCTGATGCAAGTAGTTGCCACACTTTTTCTTTTCAGTGTGGCTTACAGTGTTGCTCATCTTACTTTAAAAAAGTAATTAGTTACAGTTACAAATTACTTCTCCGAAAAAGTAATTGCGTTAGTGACTCAGTTACTACATTGAAAAAGTAATTAGTTACTCAGCAAAGTAACTGAATGTTTTTTTAATATTCTACAATGCTTTGTTGAGAAGCAGATGACGGGCGCTTGCCAGGGGGCAGTGAGTTAATACTCCAAGACAAAAGAATGGCAGATCCTTGAGAGAAGAAAACCGGAAACAAATGGTGATCTCGTGTATAGCCCAGCCTAGGTGCATCCGTCCCCCCCCATGTATATCCCAGCCTAGGTGCATCCGTCCCACCATGTATGTGCAGCTAATAGGACTTAAAACCCTTATCCATCTGCTACATATTACATCCAAATTATAAGCTGGATTAAAATGTATGTTTATAATATACATTCCATTGACGTTTACAGAATCTGTAATTTAAAATCTTATATTAGGCTTTATTAGAATTTTCTATAGTTTGTTTATTATTTTATTTATCTGATATAAGCTTTATTAGATGCGAGGGATCTGGAATGGGGATGTCAGATTTTTCTTTGTTGTCTGATGAAGAGATGAAGTCACTGACCAAAAATAACCTGCTGATTATTGGTCTGTATAGGTGTCCTGCACTTACCATGTTGACCACTAGATGTCGCTGTGTACACTGTGTTGTATAGGGAACGTTTGTTCTGTGGAACATTTTGTTCCGGGCCATTTGTTCCCCGGATCATTGATCAGGTTGGGCACACAGTGTGTGTGATCGATGTGAGTTGTTCCTCGGTGATAGGTCAGTGTGAGGCGGGTGGGGCTCATTGTATCCAGGGCTCCTTGCGATTAGGAGTTTCCAGACCGCTGTGACAGGACATCATAGCGGTCACATGATTCTAAAGCGGAGTTCCACCCATATTTATGTTCACAGCGCCGGCAGAAGCAATTACTCTGCTGCCATCTAGTGGCGGTAGATGTAATTGCAGTAATGCCGCCCAAGTAATGGGAACTGCGTTACCGTGAGGGGAAGAGTAATCTGGTAGATTACTCGTTACCCTCAAAAGGGGCTGCGTTAGGTAACTGCGTTTATTGTAACTCCGTTACTTACAACACTGGTGGCTTACTACCTCTTTTGCTTGTAAATGCTCATGTTTTCTTGCTCTTCCTCTTTAAAAAATCTATATATATATATATATATATATATATATATATGTATATATATATATATCCAGTCGTGGCCAAAAGTTTTAACCACTTCAGCCCCTTTTTTCCCACAAATAGAGCTTTCTTTTGGTGGTATTTGACCACCCCTGCGATTTTTATTTTTTGCGCTATAAACAAAAATAGAGCGACAATTTTGAAAAAAAACTAATATTTTTTACTTTTTGCTGTAATAAATATCCCCCCCAAAAAAAAAAAAAAACTAAGGGCTAGATTCATAAAGAAGTTACGTCGGCGTATCTCCAGATACGCCGCGTAACTTCTAAGATGGTCCGGCGTATCTTCTTTCTGTATTCAGAAAACAAGATACGCCGGAATGTTCCTTAGATCTGACTAGCGTAAGTCACTTATGCCGTTGTATCTTAGTTGCATATTTACGCTGGCTGCTAGGTGGCGCTTCCGTCGATTTACGTGTCGAATACGCGAATGAGATAGATACGCCGATTCACAAACATACGCCCGGCCGACGCATTTTTTTTTATGTCGTTTGCGTAAGCGCATGTCCGGCGTAAAGTTACCCATGCTATTTGAGGCGTACGTAATGTTAAGTATGGAAGTCGGGACAGCGTCGAATTTTCTGTCGTTTACGTCGTTTGCGTAAATCATTCGGGACGTAACGCCGTTATCAATGAGTATTTCCAACGTCATTTTTGCGCATGCGCACTGGGATACGTTCACGGCCGGCGCATGCGCAGTACGTTTGGCGCGGGGTCCACGTTAATTTAAATACAAGACGCCCCCTACCCACCCAAATTGAATTGCGTCGGGCCATTTACGCTACGCCGCCGCAACTTACGGAGCAAGTGCTTTGTGAATACAGCACTCGCCCGTAGAAGTAAAAGAAGGGGGTGTTGTCTGCGCTGAAAGTGAACAGGGGGGGAGGAGGGGGGGGGTGTGGGTGATAGGGGTGAATGGATGGGACGGGTGGCTGGATGGGTGGATGCAGGTGGGTTTAGGAAGTCACGAGGTGTGACGAGACGCGTAGGGATCCTAGGAGCCACAGAGTCCACACGCCTGACGCAGTGTGTTCCTGACGTCTGTTTGTTTTGTGCCTTTTGGATCGTTTTAAATGTGAGTTTTATTTTTTTATTAAATGTGTTTTTTACCTTGCGGGATTGCGCTATGGTCTGTTTCTTTTATCATGTATGCCATCTGAGAGATCCCTTGTTGTGAGTGACCATCTGGCCAGCTTAGAAGAGGATATCTGCCATTAGAAGTACGAACTCGCTGTTCGTGGGAGATAGGCCCATCATCCATCACCCCGGGGTGAGTGGATGTACGAGTGACACTAGTTGCCTACCAGACGTCTTTTATTGTCACTCACTTGCTTTCTTCTTTTTTGCTTTACCTTTACCGCTGAGGAGTGCCTCTGCTGCTTGCCCTGCCGAGGGATCACTGTCCTCCACCGGGAGGTGCTGTTGCAGGCTATCCGAGCTATAGCCTTGAGGTGAGGAGCTGGGGACCACCTGAGGTGCTTTCTGCTGTCACCCTTTCCTGGCACCACCATTTCAATTTGGACTTATCTGGACTCTTGGGTTTTTTCACTAGAGACTTTATTTATTTCATATTTTTTCCATCCAGAGGCATTTCCTCATGGAATTTTCTCTGGTCTTATAGTTTGGATTTAGGATTGTTTTTCACTGGTTTCACATTACACTGGCTAGTGTGTTGGGTTTTTCCTTATTGTAATAATTATTGTAATAATTTTTGTATTTATTGGTTATCACCCTTATGTGTTTATTCATTCACATCATTGTTTCGATTATGTTGGTTATCATGTTGTCCTAAACCCACCTGCATCCACCCATCCAGCCACCCGTCCCATCCATTCACCCCTATCACCCACACCCCCCCCCCTCCTCCCCCCCTGTTCACTTTCAGCGCAGACAACACCCCCTTCTTTTACATATACATTTTTCTCTCTGCCCAGGACAGAGTGTCAGGAGTCTGCTGCAGAATCCCCAGTCCACCTTCCAGCCCAATTCCACTCCCACCCATCCCCCTTGGTAGCGCAGGAGTCTTTCCATATACTCGCCCGTAGAAGTTGCGGAGGCGTAGCGTAAATGGGATACGCTACGCCCGCAGAAAATTACGCTCTCCATCCTGAATCTAGTCCTAATTATTTTTCCTCAGTTTAGGCCGATACGTATTCTTCTGCATGAATTAATCTTATACCTCTAAATTAAGCAAAGAAACAAAATTTTGAAACCGTACCATCATCCTAATCTTAACCTCTTCCATACCGGGGGGCACTTATACACCTTCCCGCCCAGACCAATTTTCAGCTTTCAGCGCTGTTGCACTTTGAATAACAATTGCGCGGTCGTGCTACACTGTACCCAAATTAAATTTTTATCATTTTGTTCCCACAAATAGAGCTTTCTTTTGGTGGTATTTGATTACCTCTGGGATTTTAATTTTCTGCAAAAAAAAAATGACAGAAAATTTTGAAAAAAAAAGTTTTTTTTTATGTTTCTGTTATAAAACATTGTAAATAAGTACGTTTTCTCCTTTACTGATGGGCACTGATGGTACTGCACTGACGGGCGCTGATAAGGCGGCACTGATGAGCACCGATTAGGTAGCACTGATGTGGTGGCATTAATTGGCACTAATATGCGTCACTGATGGGTGGCACGGATGGGCACGGATAGGCCGCACGGATGGGCACAGATAGGCGGCAAGGATGGACACAGATAGGCGGCACAGATGGGTACTGATAGGCGGTATGGATGGGCACTGATAGGCGGCATGGATGGGCACTGATAGGCTGCATGGATGGACACCGATATGCGGCATGAATGGGCACTGATAGGTAGCATGGATGGGTACTGATAGGTGGCATAGATGGGCACTTATAGGTGGCACTATTGTATGTTTTGCACTAATGGGTGCCAATCAGTGCCAAACAATGCCTGCCAATCAGTGATGCCCATTGTGGGCACTGATTGGCATTCATTGTGGCACTGATTGGCATCCTTTATTTGTGTTTGTTATCCCTGGTGGTCCAAGTGGGAATCCCTGGTGGCATCTGTGGTGGGCATCCCTGGTGAACTAGTGACATCCCTGGTGGTCCAGTGGGGGGGGCTGTACTGATAATCAATCAGCGCAAACCCCCCCTGTCAGAGGAGCAGCCGATTGGCTCTCCTCTACTCGCGTCTGACAGACGCGAGTGAGGAAAAGCTGATTATCGGCTTTTCCTGTTTACATCATGATCAGCCGTGATTGGACACGGCTGATCACATGGTAAAGAGTCTCCGTCCGAGACACTTTACCTAAATCAGTGTTGCGGGGTGCCAGACTGACACCCCGCAACAACAATCGCTGCGATGCGTGCCCCCGGGGGCGCGCAGCAGCTCAAAATCCTGAGGACGTCATATGACGTCCAGTCAGGATATTGAAACCACTTTGCCGCCGTCAATCTGTCATTGGTGGGCGGCAAGTGGTTAATGAAATAGTAGAAGGACTCAGGGAACCCCAAAGACCCTAGAGAGCCAACAGAGTAAAGTGGGCAGGGAGGTCTGTTGTGGTACACAATAGACAGGTAAACTCAAGCAGAGCAATAATCTCAAAAAATGTACATCAATTTATTAACATAATGACACAAAAAAGAGCATAAAGAACAACAAACATCGACAATATTTAAAAACAGTGCACATAACGTGACATCAAACAGATCACCGGAGGTGCAATCCCCAAGGTAGGGGTTTTTTTTTGGGGTGAAGGTTGGAGTCAAGATACGGACGATCTCGACTAGTTTCGCGATGGATATCGCTTCATCAGGAGACAATCTAGGAGCAAGGTGTCCCATCAACTTAAAGCGCCCATAACGACCACAGAGTTGGTAACTCCCACGGAGGCCAGCAGTAAAGGTATAAAGGGAAGCTGCAAGGACTACAGGTACTAATTGTACAAAAGTGGTAGAGGTCCCAGGACCAACGGTCCCAGTGAGTAGTGCTAATGAGGCAACATTAAAGGCCCGGATTCACAGACAGCAGGCGCACTTTACGCCGCCGTAGCGTTTTCCTCTGTACGCTACGCCAACGCAGTGCAGAGAGGCAAGCATGGAATGCATAAAGCCAGTGTTCCCAACGTTGCATCAGCGTGGCGTGGGTTTCATAGGCGAAGGTGGAAGTGGGTGTGATCCATGCAAATGAGGCGTGACCCCATGCATTCGATGGGCCGAGCGCCAGACAAGTATGTATAATGAACTACGCATGCGCCGTAAATGCATCTCCCTGCGCATGCTCACAACCACGTCGGAACAACTGCCTAAGATACACCGGATCACTGTGTACGCCGTTAACGTAACCTACGCCCAGCCAGACACACGTCCAACGTAAAATACGCCGGCTTGTGTTCTCTGGTGCAGACGTGAGCGTGTCTGTTGCTGAGTTACACCTCCTTTATGGGGAATAACTTAACGCCGGACGTTAAACTTACGCCTGCGTCGGGCGAATGTACGTTCGTGAATCGCCGTTAGTGTTGCTCACGAATATTCGTATTGCGAATATTCGGCTCGAATATGGCATATTCGAGTATTCGCGATATATTCCGAATTTCGCGGTGAATATTCGCTATTTCGAATATTCGTATTTTTTCAATTTTTTTTTTTAGAACAGATCACATCGACGTCTAAAAGCATTGCTGGTATGATTAGAGACCTTGGGCCGAGTAGCTGCAGCGATCATTTTATATTGCCGAAAAATCGCGATGCGATTATTCGGCAATAGCGATATCGCGCGATTATTTTCGAGAAATTCGCAATATTGTTTTTAGCTAAAATAACACATATATTCGATTTCAGAGTGTTACTGTCGAAATTCCGCAATCAATTTCTCATTCGCATTTTTGCGAAATTACGATAAAATATCAAGAATATTCTGAGCCAATCAGAGTGCTCCTTCCGCATTTGCCGAATATTCGCAATTATTTTGTATTGTAATATATCACGAATATTCTGAGCCAATCAGAGTGCTCCTTCCGCATTTCTCGAAATTTCGCAATTATTTTGTATTATAAAATATCACGAATATTCTGAGCCAATCAGAGTGCTCCGTTCCGCATTTCTCTAAATTTCGCAATTATTTTGTATTATAAAATATCACGAATATTCTGAGCCAATCAGAGTGCTCCATTCCGCATTTCTCGAAATTTCATTCGCATTCGCAATTCGCATTCGCATTCGCAATAGCGAAATTTCGCAATCATTTCATTTCCAAAAAATATCACGAATATTCGCATTTAACGAATATATATCTCGAATATTCGACTATATATTCGAGATATATCGCAAAATCGAATATGGCATATTCTGCTCAACACTAATCGCCGTATTGACCTCATTTGCATGTTTGAATGGCTAATCAATGGGAGCGGCACCATGCACCCAGCCTAAATGCACGCCCGTCCTACGCCGGCGTAAGTAAGTTACGTCGGCGGGGTGTAGCCTGGTTTTAGGCGCATCTCTGTTTGTGGGTCTGGCGCACAGATATGACGGCGCACATTTGCACTTACATCAGCGTAACTTGTTATACGTCGGCGTAAGTGCTCTGTGAATCCGGGCCAAAGTATCCAGAAATATATATAAGGAACCACAGGTGAAATGGATAAAGGGTAATGTTACCAAACACACTGGTCACAGAAAAAGCACTGTGGGATCCAAAAGGTACAGTGTGTCCTGGGACCCAGGCTCCATATTTTTGTTAAAAAAAAAAAAATAATCACAATAAGTGTGATTGGTTTTGCGCAAAAGTGATAGGGCCAGATTCACCTAGATTGCCCGCCGGCGTAGCGTAAGCCATTTACACTACGCCGCCGCCGCAACTTAACAGAGCAAGTGGCGTATTCCCAAATCACTTGATCTGTAGTTTGCGGCAGCGTAGTATAAATGGCCCGGCGTAAGGCCGCGTAATTCAAAGGGGGCGGCTTGTATTTAAAACAAGCGCGCCCCCGCGTCGATCGAACTGCGCATGCGCCGGCCGAAAAAAATAGCCCACTGTGCATGCTCCAGCTCACGTCGGAAAATGTGAATGAAACCGTCGTGAGCGTCGTTTACGTAAATCCCTATTCGCGAACGACTTAGTAAAACGACGTAAATGACGGAAAAAGACGAAGCTGTCCCGACGCCATACTTAACACGGCATACGACGGAACTTCGTAAACCTACCCCTCATATAGTAGGGGTAGGTTTACGCTTACGGAAACGACGTAAACGACGACGTGGCGGCGTAAAAACATTCGGGAATCGGCGTATATTAGGCTCATTTGCATAGGCACATGAGAAATCAACGTAAAGGCCACCTAGCGGCCAGGGAAGTCATTACATCTCCGATCCGACGGTGTAAGTGTCTTACACCTGTTGGATCTTCGATGTATCTATGCGTAAGTGATTCTAGGAATCACACGCATAGATACTCAGGAAAAAAAACAGAGATACGACGGTGTTTCCTACGATACACCGTCGTATCTCTTTTGAGAATCTGGTCCATAGCGTCTACAAAAATGGGGGAAACCCACTGACAACTAAAAGAACCGCCTGATACCAGGTATCAGAATATTTGCATGAGTACCGATATTCATGCTAATGCTTAGTATCATCACATATACCGGTACCCTAAAATATATACTGTGCATATAAGTATATATACTCTATACAGTATCTCACAAAAGTGAGTACACCCCTCACATCTTTGTAAATATTTTCTTGTATCTTTTCATGTGACAACACTGAAGAAATGACACTTTGGCCCAGATTCAGAGAGCCATTACTCCTGTGTAACTGGGTGTTAGACTGGAGTAATTTCAAATTACGCGCGTTTTCTAGCTAGTCGAAAACCTCAAACCATAAAAATACGGCTGCGCGCTTCAATTCGACTGGATTACGTGTTCATACGCTTTAGGATCTACGCTGCAATAAAATTGCGGCCACTGGGTGGACTTCCCGTCGTTTTCCGTGTCGGGGTATGCAAATGAGCTTTTGCCGGCGATCCCCGAAATTACGATCTTCATTCGCAATCTCTTACGGCATCTTTAGTCATCTTTTATTTGCGTAACACTATACCAGCTTTTTGCTGCTCTAATATTAGACAGCCCATGTTAAGTATGGCCGTCGTTCCCGCGTCGAATTTCTACGTTTTCCGACGTCTTTTATTTTTTTTTACGTAAGTCGTCCGGGAATAGGAATGTTCGTAAACGCCGCTACTCAAACAACGAATGATGTAACGACGTGATTTCGCGCAATGCACGGCGGGAAATTTCTGAACGGAGCATGCGCAGTTCGATCGCCGCGGGGACGTGCTTAATTTAAATGCTTCACGCCCCCTAATCGCGTATTTAGATTACGCGGCGAGAAATAGACTACGCCGCCGTAGCGTACGGGCATAAATCTACCAGGATTCGGTGTAGAGCCTGGTGAAATACGGCAGCGTAGAGTATTTCGATTACGCAGCGCAATATTAAGTGTATGTGAATCTGGCCCTTTGTATCTACAATGTTGTGTAGTGAGTTGTATAACAGTGTAAATTTGCTGTCCCCTCAAAATAACTCAACACACAGACATTAATGTCTAAACCGCTGGCAACAAAAGTGAGTACACCCCTAAGTGAAAATCTCCAAATTGGGCCCAGTCAGACTCTTTCCCTCCCCCCGGTGTCATGTGACTCGTTCGTGTTACAAGGTCTCAGCTGTGAATGGGGAGCAGGTGTGCCCCCGCACAAAGCGCCATGGGAACAGGGGCGCCGTGCATAGGGTTGCCACTTGCCACTTGTTTTGCCCGGGTACACATTCCACCGTCCTGTGGCTTGTAGCAGCCAGATCTCGGGAGGTGCACATGATCCAGTAGTCTGCACTGCACTTTGAGCCAGTGGGTGCCCTGTGATTGGCCAAACAGCCATGTGCGATGTGCGGGGTGGGCCAGGAAGCAGATATGGCTGTGCTGTTCATGTGTGGAGGCGTGAGCGGGGCTGCACTGTGGATACGATCATCGTGCCTGCTTGCTCCCGGGGTCCTGCCTCACGATGTGAGTCCTACTCATCTGCTCTGTCAGCCCCCCTCTCCTCTGTTGTGTCACCCCCCTCTCCTCTGTTGTGTCACCCCCCTCTCCTCTGTTGTGTCACCCCCCTTTCCTCTGTTGTGTCACCCCCCCTCTCCTCTGTTGTGTCACCCCCCCCTCTCCTCTGTTGTGTCACCCCCCTCCCCTCTGTTGTGTCACCCCCCCCCCTCCTCTGTTGTGTCACCCCCCTCTCCTCTGTTGTGTCACCCCCCTCCTCTGTTGTGTCACCCCTCCTCCTCTGTGTCACCCCCCCTTTCCTCTGAGTCACCCTCCTCTGTGTAAGCTTACCCCCTCTCCTCTGTGTAAGCTTACCCCCCTCTCCTTTGTGTCACCCCCCTCTCCTTTGTGTTATCCTCTCTCTTTTGTGTCACCCCCCTTTCCTTTGTGTCACCCCCCTCTCCGACCTTTGTGTCACCCCCTCTCCTCTGTGTCACCC